>JALIZH010032927.1:4202500-4750629 GCA_030522465.1 Rhipicephalus appendiculatus | reverse complement strand
CACTGTTGGTTGATGTTGACTAATTGCTAGCACATGTTGGCTAGAGTTGGCTACCATTGGCTAGCGCTGGCTACTCCTGGCTGCCAAGGTAAAACAAGGTAAGACAAGGTCATCAAAGGTAATGTCAACGCGCTTTTTTCCCACTTACCGCTGAACCGTCACTGAACTTTGCGACATTTCCCTACATCAACAGTACTAGCATATGATTATGACAATAATGCAACCCATTTACATCTTCAACTGCACTTTTTTCTCTAACTCTTATGTGAAGTGCACTTCTTTTTGTTATTTTCGCCCTGTTCAAGAAGCATACCAGCGGTGACCTACATCCTACACTGCAGATGGCTTGCTTACCTGGAAGAGACCGTAGTCGGCGCTGCCATCTCTGTTGCGATGCTTCGCTCTCGTGTTCATGCCACTTTCAGAGTTCACGAGGCATACCCCTGTGAAAGATAGAGGGAGTGAGAAAAGTGCTTCTCTCTGCTGCCCTGACAAAAAATAAAAATGAAGGTGTGCGAGTTTATGGAGTCTTCATTATCACAGAGCCTTCAGTAGGTGGCCTATGGCGATCCTCAGACGAAGCGATCGGCACCAAGTAATTGGGTTATCGTCGGCAGTTTATTTAAGCCAACTCCGTGACGCACACGCCTCTGTTTGATAGGAAAAAACTGTATTGAACGAAGTGAATCGTTTGTGTCTTGCTTGCTCTCTCCCTCTTTTCTTTGTGTCCTTTTGTATCTGTGTATGCAAATCAAATAATAATAATAATAATAATAATAATAATAATAATAATAATAATAATAATAATAATAATAATAATAATAATAATAATAATAATAATAATAATAATAATCACACGTTGTGCGCACGCCTGTAAATCTTGTCTATGTTCACACCTCCATCTTTTATCTGGGAAAGGTGTTTTTTTATGAAGTCAAAAACACCCCACGGTTTTTATTTTGTCACCTTGAGTAGTCCTTTTTTTTACTGAGTCGACCACCAACCCTGTGTTTGGCGCTCTTTGGCCAGAGTCGCCCATGCACCATTAAAATTTATCATGATCATCATCATCCGTCACAGTGGTAAGTTGTCAGAGCGCATTTGAGTCGATAGGAGGGGCACAAAAAGAGGAAGTTGTACCGGTGATTGTTTTCAGATATGTTTCTAAGTTACCTATTCTTATAATGTTTTATTTTTTTCTGCCCTTTCTTGCCATCGACAATCGCGCAACGATTAAGTATTAAACACACAACACAACAGCGTGATGTCAGTCACGTTGCACTGGTTGGAAAGGTAGCACTGAAATCATTGAGAGTGCATTCTAGTAGCACAGTCTAATTCAGCATCATTAACTAATAAGACTATAGCAAGGCAATCCACCAGTTTGAAACAATGATGGACAATGATGGACGCTAACGTCATGATTGCAACTTACAGGTGGCCATCTGCCTCCTGGGTATGCCATTCTTGGCGAGTTCTTTAGACAAGGAGCAGCGTGTGAATCTCTTGCCCACAGTCGCTGCAACAAGAGTTAGCAGAACGGCTGTTTTAACAAGCAGCAACATATCTTCAAACGACTGCGTTCTTCACCCAGGTACTCCCGAATGGATTCGGTGGCTATTTAATGAGAGTGGCTATTTAATGCAGCACCTCGTCGGGCATGAGCCGTTCTATTCGCAAAGAAGACGTCTTTGCAGTATGCAAAGCAAAGTAAAATCTTCAGAGAGATAGATATTTCGCACATTGAGGGCAAGTGATTGCGGCAAAGCATTGAAGTGTCAAAGTTTTCAAGAATTGTAAACGATGTAGTTACAACAATATAGCTCCTAAAGCCGTACATGCACACTTTTTTTTTCGAGAAAGGCTGCGCACCGGGGCATTGAACTGGTGGGGTTAGTTTCGATCACGCCATCGCACGCGCTAAGTTTTTTTTCTTTCTTGAAAGGCCCCGCACAATGAGGCGCTGGAACTCTCATTTCTATAGACACAGGTAATCAGAATGGTATGAAACGACTTCAATAGTAGGTTAGCGGATGACAATGAGTGCCTCCTTGACGATGCCGCAGGCGCGCTTCTCACAGTGGCGTTTCAGCGCAAATATATGGGTTAATTTTTATGAATTATTACAGGTAAAAATATTCCACATAAAATTTCGGCTGGTAGTTGTCAAAATTATGTGTAAGCGTTTGGTACACTAACCACATGCTGTTTCGTCGTCGTATGCTCCAGTAGATTGTGTCTGGTATCTTTAGGCGGCCCTGCAACGCTTCTCCAAATAAAAATCGAATGACTTCGATAAAGGGGTTTATTTCCTCACGAATCGACCGCCGCAGAAATTTTTAGAATCCGTCAAGTACGAGCAGAGTTGCAGGGATTCGTTGCACGCCGTAGTAATTGCTTTCGCTCGTCACGACGAGAACGCTGTAAGCTACGCAGGGAGTGATGCCATAGGGCGAAAGAAGTTACGTCACGCGGGCGTCATTACCTTCAGCACTTTCTCTCCATTTTTCTTCGAACGCGCGCCTTACTTTCAGTGCTTTCGCGAGCGCGAGGGCGGGCGCGTGGCAGCCTCCCACGGCGGCCGCGGTAACTACGCAGCTTACGATGCTCAAATCAGCCAACGACAGCAAATTAGGGTATATGGTGCGGTCATTTGGGTATATGGCATCATTCGTCGAGAGAGGAGGGAACGATTTCTAGCTAACTTTGAGAATTAATTGCAAATTCCAGGCCGCGCGCTGCGCTATAATATTTGGCTCGCGCGTTCTCAGGAGCCTCGATTACTCGATCGGCAGCGCTTTCTGACTATGCTGAAAAAGTGTTGCAGGGTCCCTTCAGGAGTACTTCTTGTGGGAATGGTTTATAAAACATAGCTTTCAAATCAGGGACACGAATGAAGACGAACACAAAACGATGAAGGCCGAACGAGCGCCTTCCTGTCTCCATTTTATTGGTACGAGCAACGAGAGGCGACACTTGTTTGTCCTCCAAGTCCCTCCGGTCGAGCACTTATTTTCGGTTTCCCGAATATAAAAAAAAACTTGTAAAAAATAAAACTAGTTCGAAATCGGAGCATAAGTTCATTCAAGATAACGGTCAATTAACTGTCGGGATATTTAATGGTAAATTAATTGAATGAGTTTGCTGAAATAGCGGACGGTTTTCTGGTCGAGTATTGTTGCGCCACCTGGCTGAGCAGATCTCAGTCACGAGCTTCCTTCTACGTGGCCTCTGAGATTCGCTTCGCCAGTGTGACGTAGCGTATTGTTAACCCAAGGAATACACCGGGACACACGAACGCCGAGTTGGTAATGCCATAAGCGTGCGCAGGGTTCCCCCTTCAGGGGGGGGAGGGGGAGGGGGGCGAGGGCTGGTCGGAGCGTCTCCCTTCCCTATTAAGTGAATGTATGGGGCAGACTTTGCGCCCCCCCCCTTCTTAGGTGACGGGGGGGGGGGGGGGCGCACCCCCTGCCCCCCCTCGCGCTCACGCCTACGGCTAATGCCACTCGGACTCCTAAGTCAAAGGTTAGGTTCGCCTCCAATTTTTGTGTTCATCCTAATTATCGCCCCTCATATGAGAGCTGTGTTCGGTTAACTTGAGAGGAACACCGACAAAGGAATGGTGAGACGGAGAAGCGCCGTTGCAATATTGAAAAAGTAAGTGAGATCAACCTCAAACTACTGAGAAGGGGGGCGAGTAGTGCGACTCTCTGTTCCCGATGTCATCCAGTATTACGCGCCTATATTTGCCACTCCTGCACTACGTTGTTGCCTTCCTTGGAACGTCGCTGACGGGTAGCGTCGGCCATCGGCATGGTATCTTTCTCGTCCTTTCTTGCATTCGTCGCGTCTTGCTGTTAATAAGGCTGCAACAGGGGCTAGTTGGTATGTCATCTTCAAATGTGCTGCCAGGTATGACATGGACTGAGGAAAACGAAAGACAATAACACAGGGGCCGTGTCATACCTGGCAGCTGCTCCGCCGGTACAGCACCTTCATATGATTTGACTATCCGAGTTTCCCGTGTAGCCCAGGGGGTAAGACGCTCGGCTTCTAAGAGTTGGGGCGTAGTTTAGAAACGCACCACTGAGAACGTTTTTTTTTCGTTTATATAGCATTATTTAGTTTTATACATGAATTCCCTTTCCCACCTTGCTGGTCTAGTGGTTATGGTGCTCGACTGCTGACCCAACGGTCGTGGAAATTCATTAGAGGCGAAATGCTCGAGACCCGTACTCTTAAATTTAGGTGCACGTCAAAGAACCCCACATGGTCGAAATTTCCAGAGCTCTCCACTACGCCGTCTCTCGTAATCGTACCAAATGGAACAGATTTTGAAACGTACAATACCAGCAATTATTATTAATACATCAATTCGTTCATCGCGATTTGTATTGCTCAACGGACAGACACGCGTGTTGGCGTTAAGCCTGCTTACCAGTGTAAGAGGCACTTTCATAAAAGTTTGTATTATCTGTACCGTCGATTCTGAGCAGGCGTACAGGATACGCCTCGAAATGAATGTTATGTACCTCTAGATTTAGCGCAATACTGATATCTGGGCACCGAATTCACAAAAGAAAAACCGTGCAGACTAACTTTCAAACACTGGTTCCTGTGCCTTCGGAGTAGCCGAGATGCTAACGCGTTCAGCTCGTATCCGAAAGGACGGTAGTTCGAATCTCGTTGCCGGACTCGTTGTCAGCAAAGACAGTCACACAGTGATGAGGCTATAAACCACCTTTAATTTTTTGAACCTGGACCGCAGTAATGTGCAGACCAACTTCTAAACACAGCCTGCCGTGCCGTTACGATAGCCGAGCATGTACGGCGTTCAGTTCATACCCATTCGAGCAGTGGTTCGAATCGCACTGCTGGTAATGCTGAGTAGAAACAAATTTCTGCCGTCATGAGGGCACGGAAGTTCACACGCCCACCATTCAACGCTTGAGCACGGGGTGAAGTGATGTTCAGGCTGACTCCTAAACACGAAAGAAAGGCCAGCCGGTCATAAAAGCATGGTAACCTTAATTTTGTTTCGTTTTTTTTACTTGAATTATTAAAAACAATAAAAGAAATGCTTAATGTACCTTAAAGGTTAATATACGCAAATTCTCCATTGGGAGTGGTGTAAGTGATGCGTAAACGTAGAGCTTTATTGTAGAAAAACGAATGCTTTCGATCTTTCCCGGAGCGTTTACGGACGACATCACCACGGCGTATTTCTTTCTATTGAGCTTACGTGAGCATGTCGAATGGCCCAACGAAAAGATCGTCCTTCCATCGTCGAAACGCGTGTTTGGCATTGAACTTCCCAAGCCGGATATTTCCTGATACGTGCAATATCCAATGCCCCCCTTTGCGAGAGCCTTAGTAGCTAAAGGTTCCCTGATGCCCTTGCTTCACCGCATTAGATGTCGAAAAGCGGTCTAAAAAGTTTACGCCCTAATCAGCTATGATAAGGCTCAACTTTTGTCTGACGTCACACCTGCAGCGATGGGCGTCATCCGAGCCAAATGTTCCCCTGATGCGCCTGCTTCACCACATTAGATGTCGAAAAGCACTCGAAAAATTTTAGGCCCATATCAGCTATGATAAGGCTCAACTTTTGTCTGACGTCACACCTGCAGCGATGGGCGTCTTCCGAGCCAAATGTTCCCCTGATGCGCCTGCTTCACCACGTTAGATGTCGAAAAGCGCTCGAAAAATTTTAGGCCCTTATCAGCTATGATAAGGCTCAACTTTTGTCTGACGTCACACCCGCAGCGATGGGTGTCTTCCGAGCCAAATGTTCCCCTCATGTGCCTGCTTCACTGCGTTAGATGCCGAAAAGCGGTCGAAAAAGTTTAGGCCCTTATCAGCTATGATAAGGCTCAACTTTTGTCTGACGTCACACCTGCAGCGAATGGGCGTCATTCCGAGCCAAATGTTCCCCTGATGCGCCTGCTTCACCACATTAGATGTCGAAAAGCACTCGAAAAATTTTAGGCCCATATCAGCTATGATAAGGCTCAACTTTTGTCTGACGTCACACCTGCAGCGAATGGGCGTCTTCCGCGCCAAATGTTCCCCTGATGCGCCTGCTGCACCGCGTTAGATGCCGAAAAGCGCTCGAAAAATTTTAGGCCCTTATCAGCTATGATAAGGCTCAACTTTTGTCTGACGTCACACCCGCAGCGATGGGTGTCTTCCGAGCCAAATGTTCCCCTCATGTGCCTGCTTCACTGCGTTAGATGCCGAAAAGCGGTCGAAAAAGTTTAGGCCCTTATCAGCTATGATAAGGCTCAACTTTTGTCTGACGTCACACCTGCAGCGAATGGCGTCTTCCGCGCCAAATGTTCCCCTGATGCGCCTGCTGCACCGCGTTAGATGCCGAAAAGTGGTCAAAAAGTTTAGGCCCTTATCAGCTATGATAAGGCTCAACTTTTGTCTGACGTCACACCTGCAGCGAATGGGCGTCTTCCGCGCCAAATGTTCCCCTGATGCGCCTGCTGCACCGCGTTAGATGCCGAAAAGTGGTCAAAAAAGTTTAGGCCCTTATCAGCTATGATAAGGCTCAACTTTTGTCTGACGTCACACCTGCAGCGATGGGCGTCTTCCGAGCCAAATGTTCCCCTGATGCGCCTGCTGCACCGCGTTAGATGCCGAAAAGCGCTCGAAAAATTTTAGGCCCTTATCAGCTATGATAAGGCTCAACTTTTGTCTGACGTCACACCCGCAGCGATGGGTGTCTTCCGAGCCAAATGTTCCCCTCATGTGCCTGCTTCACTGCGTTAGATGCCGAAAAGCGGTCGAAAAAGTTTAGGCCCTTATCAGCTATGATAAGGCTCAACTTTTGTCTGACGTCACACCTGCAGCGAATGGGCGTCTTCCGCGCCAAATGTTCCCCTGATGCGCCTGCTTCACCGCGTTAGATGCCGAAAAGTGGTCGAAAAAGTTTAGGCCCTTATCAGCTATGATAAGGCTCAACTTTTGTCTGACGTCACACCTGCAGCGAATGGGCGTCTTCCGCGCCAAATGTTCCCCTGATGCGCCTGCTTCACCGCGTTAGATGCCGAAAAGTGGTCGAAAAAGTTTAGGCCCTTATCAGCTATGATAAGGCTCAACTTTTGTCTGACGTCACACCTGCAGCGAATGGGCGTCTTCCGCGCCAAATGTTCCCCTGATGCGCCTGCTGCACCGCGTTAGATGCCGAAAAGTGGTCAAAAATGTTTAGGCCCCTATCAGCTATGATAAGGCTCAACTTTTGTCTGACGTCACACCTGCAGCGATGGGCGTCTTCCGCGCCAAATGTTTCCCCTGATGCGCCTGCTTACCACATTAGATGTCGAAACGCACTCGAAAAATTTTAGGCCCTTATCAGCTATGATAAGGCTCAACTTTTGTCTGACGTCACACCTGCAGCGATGGGCGTCTTCCGAGCCAAATGTTCCCCTGATGCGCCTGCTTCACCACGTTAGATGTCGAAAAGCGCTCGAAACATTTTAGGCCCTTATCAGCTATGACAAGGCTCAACTTTTGTCTGACGTCACACCCTGCAGCGAATGGCGTCTTCCGCGCCAAATGTTCCCCTGATGCGCCTGCTGCACCGCGTTAGATGCCTGAAAAGTGGTCAAAAAAGTTTAGGCCCTTATCGGCTATGATAAGGCTCAACTTTTGTCTGACGTCACACCTGCAGCGATGGACGTCTTCCGCGCCAAATGTTCCCCTGATGCGCCTGCTGCACCGCGTTAATTGCGGAAAAGTGGTCAAAAAGTTTAGGCCCTTATCAGCTATGATAAGGCTCAACTTTTGTCTGACGTCACACCTGCAGCGATGGGCATCTTCCGAGCCAAATTCTCCCCTGTGCGCCTGCTTCACCGCATTAGATGTCGAAAGGTGGTCGAAAAAGTTTAGGCCCTTATCAGCTATGATAAGGCTCAACTTTTGTCTGACGTCACACCTGCAGCGATGGGCGTCTTGCAATTTGATAAAAGAGAGCAAGAAATGGCCCCTTTTTGCGGCGTGGGACCATCCGACGCCCGCTTGCACAAAGCCGTTGGGTACCCGGCCGGCATCGAACCCTGTACCTTCTGCATCGGAAGCGGATCCCCAACGACCTCAGGCAGGCAGGCAAATAACTTTATTTAGATCCGGAGACGACGCTCACTCCCCCCTTAGGGGGCGACATCGGCGGGCCGCACCCACGACGGGACGGGGAGATGCATCTCCTCGGCCATGTCATGGGCTCTCTGGATAGCCCCAACGACCTCGCCACCGTTGGTATGAGGGTAACGGTAACAAACGCTCAATATATCAATTTCATAGAAAAAAAAGACTTCATAAAATTTGGGTTACTAAGGCCTTACCTTCCTGGCATGGAAACCAACACTGTGATTCGAACCACCGACCTTTTGGTTGCGAGCTGAGCGCCTTACCACCTTGGCTAGAAGAACGCCACGGGAACGTGTGTTTAGAAGTTACTCTGCACCTCGTTGCAACCCATACATCCAAATTAATGCTGTTGTGTTTTCATGTTGTGTCTTCAGGCTTCGGAAACGAAACACCAGCATTTTACACCAGTCGCTTCGCAAGAAAGTTTTGTGTCATTTTTTAACAAAAAAATAAGGTAAGAACAAAAAGGTAATTACATTTATGGTAGAAAATGATTATAAACATCATTTCATCAGAATTCGATGATGATCTTAATTTCATTAAAAGAATTGGATTGCTCATGCCTAATTTTTAAGGTATCCGACACTGTGATTCGAACCACTGACCTTTCGGTTGCGAGCTGAGCGCTCCACCAACTCGGCTACAGAAATGGCACAGGATGGAATGTTTAAAAGTTACTCTGAACCTCATTGGAACTCATACATCCAAATTAATGCCATTGTGTTTTCAGGTTGATCTGCAAATATTGCAGCGTATAGTTCAAATGTTGTGGTGTGTCTCCAGCCTTCGGATACGACACCCCAGCATTTTACACCCGTTGCTTCGCAAATAAATTTTAGTGTCACTTCTGAACAAAAAGATAATTACTTTTCGACTTCTTGGTCGAAAATGATAAAAAAAATGCATTTCATCAGAATTCTATGACAGTTTAAAAGGAAAAAAACTCCTGGTTTCCAAGGGCGATAGCCTTGACTGATTCGAAATGCTCTTCAAACAGATTTTACCGAAATAAGATTAAACAATTTTTAAAAAATGAAAAAAATTTATGATTTTCTAAGGCTATAGGATTACCATTTTGGTAGGAAATGCCGATTTATCCAATTCGAAGAACGTCTCAAAAATTGAAAAGCTGCAGTTTCGATGTTGTCAATTTGTTCAGAAACGTGCATTTATTGAAATTTTGAGATACCATAAAAGTCTGAAAACTCAATATTTTTATAGGCTTACGATTTTTGAAAGAATTGTACACACATCAAATTTCGGCGAAGCTTTGAAAAATCGAAAACTATGGACCTTTTTACAGACGGCTCCCTGGACGCCGCCATAAACCTCTCTGGGCTGCGCTAAATAAGGGATAACCTCCCCCCCCCCCCCCCCCCGAATGCACTGCCGAGGCTGTGACGTCAGCATTTGTACTCCCGCCCAGCCCAGCATGGCGGCGTTTTTTTCTCTTGTAAAAAGGTCTATAGGCTTACCATTTTGGCAGTTATGCACAGTTATCAGAATTCCACGAACATCTGAAAATTTGAAAAACTTACGATTTCGAAAGGCTATAAGCTTACCATTTTGATCAGAAATGCGCAATATCAAAATTCGATGAACCTTTAAAAATCGAAAAACTGGAGATTTATAAAGGCTATAGGCTTACCATATTGGTCTGAAGTGCCCATCTGTCAAAATTCGACAAAACCTTTAAAGCTGAAATACTCAAGATACGCATGACCAAATATAGAATTACTATAACTGAATATGATTATTGGGGCGCGTTGTTTTTCAAAGCTTGAAATTGAAGAGCGCGATAACTGTAACAATTCATTTGTGTTAATGTCTTGATTGCGCAGTTACACGCGTCGCAATTTCGCGAAACTAGAGTTATTGTATTTGCTACACCTAGAGGCTTTATGTATATCATGCACAGTAACTCTATACGAAACGTTTGGCGATGGCACTGATGGCCATTTTCGCAAACTGTTGGCGCGGGTTTGGATTAAGCCAGACACAAAGCTGGTTGATTCGCTTCTACTTCTACAGCCCGAGCGCTTGCGTTTCAATCCAATCCATAGCGGAAGGAACGGCGTCTCCATCCGTTCTGCGCCTGTTCTTGGCCTAGCAGACGACAAAATGACTGATGGCGCTGCTTTTCCGGTTGCTGTGCTCACCTCTGATCGTCAGACGAGCCTCGACCAATTTCTTGCTGCGCGATTGCACGTTCTATCACACGTGTACAAGACTGCGCGCTGGGAGGCGGCTGCGCGTGGTCCGTATTTCTCTCCGCTCCCACTCGATTTAGCAGCAAGCTGCGAGCCTGCTGCCTTCTCTTTGTTTATTCAGGCGAAAGCCTCAGATGCCTCATCAAACGCGAAAATTGACCGGCGTCCACAAGAGTGACGCAAAAGATCATCATCACGAGACGACGTCATGACGTCATGATGACGTCATCACATGCATCTTAGCTCGGTAAACGGTGGTTTCACCACGGAGGCAGTGCAAAACCAGGTGAGGTGCCTTCGAGCAAGACTTTGATTTGGGCGAGTTGGTACATGCTTACCCTGGGGAAAACAGCGCAAAGAAGGACAAGGACGCAGGAACACAGTACACTGGACGAGCGCCCGTCCAGTGTACTGTGTTCCTGCGTCCTCGTCCTTCTTTGCGCTGTTTTCCCCGGCTAAGAGGTGTCTTCGATCCTGGAGGCAATGCAAAACCTCAT
Source organism: Rhipicephalus appendiculatus (assembly GCA_030522465.1). Lineage (NCBI taxonomy): Eukaryota > Metazoa > Arthropoda > Arachnida > Ixodida > Ixodidae > Rhipicephalus > Rhipicephalus appendiculatus. Next base: position 4,739,768 of record JALIZH010032927.1, on the reverse strand, counting down.
TAGGTGCAGAAAGCTTTCGGAGGGAAGTGGCGGAGGATCAATACATCGACTAGGAAAAAGAAGATGGCTCTCGCCTTCCCGTTGTCTTAGGTGTGTGCATAAAGGAGCTTGCGAGCTTTTGATCCCCTCTTACTATATTTTCTACCCCTTTCCGGAACAGACCCTGAGCCGCGCTCCAATGTAGGCCTTCGGAAATAGCGTCTTTTCCTCACCTCTTTCTTTTATGTCACGAAGGACGTACGTCGGTGGATTCGGCGTAGGCACCACAGGCTGAAGTTGGCAGTTGGCTCGGGCGTTCATTTGTACATTAAAGGAACGCCTAAGTGAAACATTAAATCAGTTTAGGCAGATAAGCTTTTCTTTCAAAACTCTATAGTCATTAATTTCGCCATCACAGGATAATTATCAGAAGACGAAATATAGCTCAAAGTTCCACTTTTGAACTTCGCGCCGAAACTTCAGCACGTGAACGTCAGAGTGGCAAGGGTTGCAGGTTCCGTCCCTGCCGGCGGCAAGTTGTCTTTTCGTCCACTTTACTTTCTTCCCATCTATACTTACAATTACTACAATACACTTAAAACAGTACAATTAACGTCCCCTATAGCTTCCTTTGCTTCATTATCTGCTGATATTCATTAAGGTTGTGTCGAACAAAAAAAAACTAGCCCTCAAAATTCCCTCTTTTAATCCAAAGTGTCAAAAGGTGTCATAAGTCATAGCACTAGTAGAGCAGACACAGACGAAGAACAAGCACTTCTTTCAACTTTCAGCGCTTGTACCGTTGTCTCTTCTTCGTCCGTGTCTGCTAGCACAATGAGTTTCCATCCATCCATCCATCCACCTTTTGATGCATTTAACAAACTAGCCCAAAACGCCACATTGTCTGAGTGACGTCACAAATTTTAGAGTCCAATTTGTGTAATTTGGTGACATTGGTTCAATGCAACTTTCTGAAAATTCCCACGTTAGATCTTTGGGTCCCTCAGAACAGTCAAGAATTTTTACCGATTAACTATTACGTAGGCCCTCATAGACGCCATCAAAATCTGTGACGCCACGTCGAGCTGGTACAGAAACTTCCCGGTGGCGCCACCACCTTTATTTTCTACTTGTGCGTTGTCTCGCTTACTTAGCGTCATCTCACGGTAAGAGTAGTGCTTTCGGAATTGCGAAATTGTAATTTACTAATACGAGAAAAATTGTTTTAGATGTGAAGCATCTTATGGCGAAGCTTAATCCGGTGGTGGTGGTGGTGTGCCGCGTGCCCTCCCTTACTGCGCATGCGCAAACTCTTTCAAAAAAAAATAAATAAAAAAACCTTCTTTCCCCCTCTCTCTCCTCTAGGCAACCACACCCTCACTGCGCATGCGCCTCCCCCTCCTCTCTCCCCTCCTACGCTCCCCCCCTCTCTCCTCTAGGCATCCCTGCCCGCGGCGTCCACACTCCCCACTGCGCATGCGCGTCCCCCCTCTCTCTCCTCTCCTACGCTCCCTCCTCTAGGCATCCCAGCCCGCGGCGTCCACACTCCCACTGCGCATGCGCGTCCCCTCCTCTCTCTCTCCTCTCCTACGCTCCCCCCTCTCTCGCCTCGCGACGCCGACGCAGGCAGCGTCTGCTAGCGAGTTTCTTGGTTCAAAAAACCGACTGCTCGCGCTGCACAACAGTGCACTGGCCACTCCGTATATATGGCAATGGATTTTGACCTGCAAGGTGGTGCCGGTGGGAGATTTCTCCTGTGTGTTGTTGAACAATAAAAATTCGCAGCGTGCGCGTTAGCTAAAAGCGGACTGCGGGTCTCTGTGCCCAGTCGGAGTCTTCTGTCTCTCATTGCCCATTAGCAGCGATTGGCATGTTCCTGTAGGAAACACCGCTCCATCACTGCGTGCTTTGCGCCTCCCCAGTTTTCTCTCCTGCGCAACGCTGCGATGAGCGCCACCGTCAACGCCGCCGCCAGTGTAAGCGTTAGCGCCCGCTGCTTCACATCTACACATGGTTCCCTTTAGCGGGAGATGGTGTAATTTTTTCTTTTTAGTGTCCCTTTAATGCTTTCGCATTCACAACATTAAAATATTTTAAGGTTTCCTCGTTGTTTATTGTTTTTTCGTGAGCGGTAGAGGGGATGGAACTTTCACAAGCAATTTCGGTTCGCCAGTGGGGGGAGGAGGGGGGTTGATTTACACAAGCCATGTCAGGTAAACAAAGTTAACAAGAAGCCTCACTTAAATGTATGCAGTCTCGCAATTTCTGATCCGATCTGAAGAAAGCCAAGTGAAGAGCCTAGTCTGCAAGAAACACTTTATTGACGCGGACATCCAATGCAGGGTAAAGAGAATATAACTTTACAAGACATACTGTAATATGTCACAATATTGCTAAGTACCTTGCCCTTTCAGCACATGACAATTTTTGGAAGACAGCAGCACGTGACAAGAATGACACTTTTGGGAGAAGATAGTTACATGTATACAAATTTTAGCTTTGAATTTTTTATTCTTTTAACAGCAATGATGTTATCAGTAATCAAGGAACACAATGTTGAATGTCTTAATAAGCAAGAAAGATTACACACTTTAAAGCCCTTTCACTTTAATTTCTCAAGGTAAAGTATGCGTTTCACATATGTGTGGTAACAATGCAAAAGCAGTGGCAACCACTTCTTACGTGGCCTCATTGAGAGGGCAAGGCATAAGCAGCAAATTTATTTTACAGTTCTCAACTTTCCAAGCAAGTGTAACTATAACACGATAATAACCACACCTGGGAGCACATGCCACATCATCAGTTCTTTCCGCTTTCATTTTCCTGCTTCTCAACTGTCTAAGAATATTTAAGAGCTTCAGAAACCAAAAACAGGAATACATGCAAGAACACGTGTTCCTATTTGTCCCATTGCTCAGGGTCAGGTTCCATATTTCACATGTCTGAAATTGCATCAACATTTTTCTCAGGAACTAATACAGTCAAAGTAACAAAGCTGTAGGTGTGCTCCCACATTCCAGTAGGAGCTGTCGCAGTTATTATAACCAGGGTGTCTACCAATTCAATTTTTACCAATCCCCTGACTTTTCCAGGTTTTCCATGATAATTCTGAATATGTTCCCCGACTAGTAAGCCTGCTAGGAATAAAATCTGTCATTATTGCAGAGCAGCGCAAAATAGGGGACAGTGCAACACAGAGGACACAGTGAACTTGTGTGATCCCTGTCCTGTATATACTGCAATGCTCTGCCATGATGTGAGTGAACCAACAAGCCCACCAAAAAGCCTTCATGACTATCTCTGTACTGGAGATGAGAACTCAAGTGGTAAAAGAAAGAGACCTGGGCACCTGCATATACAGAGCGCAGATATAAGGATTTCTATTGTTGCATCACCACCTAATCAGCTTGACCTGGCCCAGCGAGCCTCTTCTCAAAGTGGTTCTGGCCAGACCAGATGCCTTCAAGCCAAGCTCAGGTCACAGTCAAGACAAACAAGCATAAATTCATCAGCATGAGTAACGTTATGCTTAGGAATTGAGATATGTTGTGTGATCTGTACAAACAACAGTATGCACTATTTTCATTGTTTTTTATACTTCTGATCAGCTGTTTACAGTAGCTCTAAGGAAAGGAGTAACTTTATAAGCCTTGATCAAATGTAAACATTGTTTCGGTGATGGTTGCACAGACTGCCATCAGTAAGTTTTCATGACCCACCCAGATTTTTCGAAAATTCCCTGAAATTTCCAGACATGTTCAAATTCCCTGACAATTCCAGGTTTCCCAGGTTGGAGGACACCCTGATAACAATAAAATATAAGCCACCTACAGTGTAAATGGCCAAGTACCTAGATCGTGTACCCACTATCACAATACAAAAGTTCTGAACCATCAATGGCAGCAAAACACACAAGCAGACCAACAATGTGCAATGATGTATAAACAGCACAAAAAAAGAAAGATATGGACTAAGAAAAGAGATGGACTGCTGTTACGTCCATTTCAATGCAACCTTACCAACCCTCCAAACTTGCTACACTTGACGGGACAAAGATGCATCAACACTGCAAGGATGTTAACAGAGCCCTCGTCAATGTGAAATAAATACACTCATTGTACCCAATCAAACAAGGAGAACAATACGATTATTCAGGGAGAATGTACAGTTCTGCACTTCAAAGTGGCCTAGAGTAGGTCAACGTAATATCGCTGCTTCAAAGTACTCACTCATCTTGGCAGAGAAAGTCGGGATGCATCAGTGGCAAGAAACTGCAAATTTGACATGTCATGTGTCCCATTCAAATGGTAAAGTGGAACAGGCTCCTAGCGCTCCTGCAACTGACAGTTTTTGGGAAATACAGGGCTGTATGCTGCGCAAGAAGAGTATGCAGAATAAAATCTTTACTTCATTAATGCAAATGAAAAGATATATAAATAAAGATGTAAGCATCGCAAGGATCCCGGAGATGCATAGTTTGAATGGGCTGGCCGTAACCGAAAGTATATAAGCATAAATAGCGTTAACTTTACAAATCCCTGTTATTCCAGAATTACTAAAGGATAGCATCATTTCATGGTGAGATGGTGCTTCGTAACACCTACATAACCATATCGGGTCCCTTGCGTGATCACAGGCCTACATCGTAGTCCGCATTATTGTCAAGCACACTCTTCGTGTGCTGCAGCAGGTATTGTTCATTAAGAGTTGTTATAACTGCCTTGTCCTTCTTCCTAGATTCAATCCACTTGCGAAGGTGAGGAAACTCTGCAGCAGTCGGAGGCTTCAACTCAGGAAAGATGGTTACAAAGGCTTGCACACGAGGAAAGAAGGGCCACACCATGTAGTCTGTGAAACCAGGCTTGTCACCTGAAGGAGAAGTGAAAGGAAACATGGCTTAAAATTAACTAATCCTTGAGCATCCAAGAGGTTATTTTTCTGATGACCACCAACAAAAAGTAAGTATGTACCAATAACAAGATCCAGAGTCCATGTAAAGACCCGTCCAAAATTCCACAATAGTGTGGCTCTCAGCAACCTGTCTGCTTTTCACAGAGGAAGCCATGGTTGCTGCATGATGGGCTATGCAATGAGCTGTCCACAGAGCCTCCTGCAGCTATGGATGGATGGATGGATGGATGCTATGAGCGTCCCCTTTATAACAGGGCGGTGACATGTCTGCCACCAGGCTCGAAAAAAAAGAAAAGGGAAAGAAAACTTTTTTTGTGTGTTGGCCTAATGCCTTATCTACATTGAATTAAATCTATGTTATTATACCTAAGAAAAATATAAATTCACGGTCCATCTCCCTGCCTCTTAAGGCAGAATGACCCTATTTTTCCCCATTATTTATTTTTGTCCTTTATCTCTACATTTTCTGCCATCAACACTCTAACCGTCTGTTACTTATTATTACTTATACCTGTTGTGTCGTGCGACCCCTGCTGGCATGCTAACACACCAGCGGGGTAGAGTTTCTGGTATATGCCGCTAGGTGGAGCTAGGCTTCCACCATGCCTGTGTATTGCAACCAACCCGGCACGGACTTGCCGGTCATGTGACCTGTACCTCGCTGGCCAATGGCCTTCTTTCCCATTTCTTTATAACCGCTTGAATAAACGCGGTTATAAAGAAACTTTATAAAGGAAACCGCCGAGGCTCTGCCCTACACAACACATGGCGACGAGGTAACGAACGGCTACGCTGCGACAGGCGATGCCAGGACGAGCGTGACGTACGTGGCACTATACTTACGAGCCACACTTTCTGCTGCGCGTCGGTGCTGCGACCTTCCTCCTTGCTGCAATGGCGTCGGCCTGACCTTTCCTTTGTTCTGCTCCGGCTTCCTCGACGAGGACGCCTCCTACGTCTGCCTACTGCGCACCTGCTGCTCACCCTACTGCCAAACTCCGTGCAAGCATGGCGGCCCTCTTTGCCAACCTCCCACCGTTCCTCGACGTGCCCGGCGCGCCTCGTATTCCGTGGCATCTATGGAAAAAAATTTTCCTGGTACACCTGAAGGCGGCCGGCGGAAGCGGCTGGGAAGATGAGCGGCGTGCGTCAGCACTTCTTTGTGCGCTCGGCATCGAGGGACAGCGCAAATACTTCGCTGCGCACGAGCAGCTCGAGGCTCATGGCGTCCAAATTGCTACGAGCACGACCGGCACGCCGGCGGCGCCAGACTCGGACACGAAGACTGAAGCGGCGGCGTCGGGCTCGGGCACGGATTCAAAGATTGAAGCGGCGGCGGAGACTACAACGGAGTTCGACACGTTGCTGCAATTTCTGGAACGGGCTTTTCGCCGAGACAAGGAACGTGCTGGCTGAGCGGCACCTTTTCACGAGCCGCAAGCAACTGCCCGGCGAGATGGTTCTCGACTTCGTCACGGCGCTCAAAGAAAAGGCCCTGTCATGCAAGTTCGGAGCTGCGTACGACGACAGAGTACGGGACCAGATAATTCACGGGGTCGCCAACGCTCATGTCCGGGCCAAGTTGCTGTCCTGCGGGGAAGCCCTCACGCTGCACAGGGCTGAAGAAATTGCACGAGACTGGGAGGCGCTAGAAAAAACCTACGCAGCATTCGAAGAAAACGAGCGGCGACTCGGCTCACTCTCCGGGTACGGCGGCAGCATACAGTGCATCGCGGCAGCACAAAATGGCGGGTCGACTGCTTCGCCGGCGCCGCATTCGACTCAACATGGCGGTGGCTCCCCCCCCCCCCCCCAACGCGAATCAGCTGACTGCCCGCATCCAAGATGGCTGCGCGGGCTCGTCAGCGGGTGTACAGGACTGCGCTCACTGCCAGCAAGTACGCAAGCTTGCGCCGAAGCCTCATGTAGGCCCCTGTTTTCGCTGCGGCAAGTTGGGAACATTTGGCGACTGCAAGAAAGTGTCGGGCCAAGAATAAGAAATGCCGTTTCTGCAATATCCTAAGGCCATTTCGCGGCAGTTTGCCGCAAACGAGAAGCGTCGGTGCAGGGAGCTACCTCCGTCTAAGACGTTGACTCCGGCACTGCCACAGTCCTGTTTGTACAAGCTGCGTCGGCTGCCTCGGGTGCTACGGCAGCAAGTCACCAGCGAGCTGCGTCGACTCGAGGACATGGACGTCATCGTCGACGGCCGCATTCAAGACTACGCATCAGCAACCAGCCGTTGCCTGCGCAGGCCATTCGCGGTGGCCCTGCTGTCCAGTGTGACTCCGCAACTGCTGAAGCACAGCTGCAACTGCGTTCAACCCAGGACCGTCTGTCGGGACCTCAGAAGGATAGTCCTGGGCACTCTTTCTCCATGGGACTGGGTCTTCGAAGTCGGCTACCGACAGCCGCAACATTCAATCTTCCTGTAGGGACAAGGTCACGTCGCCTACAGCGGACGCTTAAGCCCCCAGCCCACATGAAGGACTACATTACGTGTTTTTCAGTGAACAGTCAAGCTGACTTTTTTGTGTGTGTGTCGGCGGACTGAACTTTTCAGATGTCCTAGGACTGCACTTAATATCTCCGAGTTACCAATGTATAAGGATGCAATTCTTCCCCATGGGGGAGACGATGTTGTGTCGTGCGACCCCTGGTGGCATGCTAACACACCAGCGGGGTAGAGTTTCTGGTATATGTCGCTAGGTGGAGCTAGGCTTCCACCATGCCTATGTATTGCAACCAATCCGGCACGGACTTGCCGGTCATGTGACCGTGTACCTCGCGGGCCAATGGCCTTCTTTCCCCTTTCTATATAAGCGTGAATAAACGCGGGAGCAGACACTCTGAAACACTCTCCCGTCAGTCTCGCCTCAAGCCGTCTCTGCGTCGTCCTCACCCCCCGTCGACCCGCCGAGGAGCAAGCCGGCTCTGCCCTACACAACAATACCCTCACAGAAAAAATGTGCTGTTGTGATCTCGGCACATTACACCATAACGATTTCTAGAGCAGCAGCCATAAATATGTGAAAAGCAGTGCTTTTTGCCCTATGAAAACAATCTTCACACATTTCCAGGTTGAATTCCAGGAAATGCTTCACAACCAGGTCACTTGCAGGTTGACACTAGGTGCAATGCCAAGCAGCACCTGTCGTTCCTTGCATCCAATATGTAAGCCAAATTTAGATTATCACAAGCAAAGACAAGCAAACTGTGCATTTTCAACACAGTGGAGGAGCTATCAAGAATTCTGGCCCCTTCTCAATCTCCTGCGAAACAAACTTTGGATGTCCTGCACAATAAACGATAGGTTCCAACATCTCGAAGTGAATTGGATGGTATGATGAACAATTTCTCCGCTCTTCGTGACTTGCACTACAAACATAAAACTCGCATATTTTTGCATTCTGACCACATTAGGATATGGCTGGCACAACAAGGTATAAAACCCTCTACATCATCCTCCGCAGCAGAGCATAGCCACTGAAACTATCCTGATGGACAAAACCCTGTTATACATAATTTGATCTTGCTTAAAGTGACAGCTACCTCAAAGCCACTAGAACTGCCTTTCTTACTCACCTAATATCCCAAATTTCAAGGGGCCCACACATCAATACATAATTTCATTGACTTCTCTATGGAGCTGTCTACCAACACAACAATGACATCACATGATGTGCGCAGCATAAAAACATCATTTGTGTTCTGTGAACTAGTGCAGTAATAAACTTTGATCTTATGAATGGAGTTGATCTGGATCTCAGATGGCTGTTTGATATATCTGTCATCACTAGCCTATATTATGTCTGTCACAAGGCGATATATTCCTGTCCAACCAATCTAAATCTATCCCCGTCTTGTGATAGCTGAGCACATCTGATGCCTCCAATTTTTTTTTATTTCACCACACCACTCACTTTTCTGCACTTCCTTTCGCTTGGTGGTCATTCAATAACTCCAAGTGATCACTGTTGATCTTGTCCGTCAGACTGTGCGCATAAGAGAAGTGGTGGTGTAACATGTTTCGCAATTAAACACAATTAATCTGCTTGCATAGTGGCCGGCAATTCTTGTCTCTGGCGAGAGCTGGAGAAAGAGTTACAATGTGTTCTACAATGAAAGCATGGGGCTGAATGGTGCGCTGTGGTTGCATTTACCTCACCATCAATCACTCAGCCCTTTCCAGTGAAGAATAGAGCACCACCTGGCTCGTCGGCCATTTGTTAGGTTTCAAGTGGTGAGCACTGCATGTTCTGGAAGGTATGCAAGCATGGGGAGCTATGCCAAAAGCTGCTGTGCTCATTGCTATTGGGCACTGAATAGCTCTTGTCTCTCTGGCTAGAAACTTACCCACTAAATATTGGATTTTTTACTCAAGTTTACAGCACTGCCTTATTCTTCACCACTACACTGTGGTAATTAAAGTTACATTAATTTAAAGGACACATTATTAGAAGGTCGCAGATACAGTCTCTGCCAGCGGCAAGTTATCTTTTCGTTCACTTTTCTTTCTTAACCTTTACATTCCAATTACTGCTAATAACATCCCCTATACTTTCCTTGGCATCACTGTCTGTTAGTTCTCAGTTCTAATTAATATTGAGTTCTTGTACGGACGCTCACAAGATAGAACATCAAATGATTTAAGTATCCATGGCCACTGGACTTTCAGGAAACACTGCAGTATATAACTGTTGTGAGTCATGCACGCCTCGTTTACATTCCAATTACTGCTAATAACATCCCCTATACTTTGCTTGGCATCACTGTCTGTTAGTTCTCAGTTCTAATTAATATTGAGTTCTTGTACGGACGCTCACAAGATAGAACATCAAATGATTTAAGTATCCATGGCCACTGGACTTTCAGGAAACACTGCAGTATATAGCTGTTGTGAGTCATGCACGCCTCGTTGAAGGGATCCAGCCGGTCAAACAGCATGCCTTTATTGCATACCAAAGTAACCGGACAGCAGCCTGGCTGCCGGTGTACAACTAAAGGTCAGATTACAGAGTGGCTCGCATCTAGTCCGTCGCAGCGGCTTATGAACGCTTCGGGTGGCGAGGGAGATACTGATAATACTGAACTTCAAGGTGAACTTTAAGGTGAACGTATACGCCGATAATGCAACCGCCCAACGCTGAAGCCTAGCGGCCGCAATAGTAGGAATGCCTGTCTTAGGACCAAATATGGTTTCCAATGGTTTGTGGTCGGTGAGCAAAGTGAATGGTCTTGCATAGACGTAATAATGAAATTTCTTTACACCAAACACAAGTGCCAAAGCCTCTTTTTCCAATTGGCTGTAGCCTTGCTCAGCCTTGGTGAGGGTACGCGATGCATACGCGACCGGATGAGTCTGCCCATCTCGAAAACATGAGACAAGACCGCGCCCACACCATACGCAGAGGCATCACACGCAATTTGCAAGGGGTGGTGACAGTCATAGTGGGCCAAAATGGGCTGAGTTGCTAACATTTGCTTAACTTGTTGAAAAGCTTTTTCGCAAGACGCATCCCACACCCAGACTGCATCTTTTCGAAGAAGTTTGTTCAGAGGAAACAAGATCGAGGAAAGATTTTGCGGAGAGCAACACTCGGAAACAGTGAACGAAACAACGACTCAGGTATCACCGATACGGCAGCACCAGTATCGAGCTCCATGCGTAAGGGCCTTCCTTCAACTGTGACATCGAGCATAATTGGCTCTCCTCTAGTTACTTGCTCCGTCTTGACACTCTGTAATTCACCCTGACTTGGTTTGGCTAAGGTTTGAAATTGTAGCGTCGGTTTTGGCTGCCCTTTTATTGCTTGGCGGCCGCGGCATGCACGCTTAAGGTGTCCCTTTTTGCTACAATGAAAGCATATCGCACTAGCATGATGACAAGAGCTCGCCCCATGGTTTGTTGACCCACAGCGAAAACACGGCACGGCCTTCTTGTTAGGCGGGTGTATCTTGTGCACCTCGAACCCTGCTGCCGCTGTTGCATGCGTAGCCGATGCATTTTTCAGCGCAGTTTCTAACGCTACAGCTCGGTCGACTGCTTGCTGAAAAGTTAATTTCTTGTCTTCAGTGAACAAATGACGTTGAATATCGACCCGCTGCAGACCGCAAACGAACCGGTCCCTTAAGGCTTCGTCCAAAAAGGCGCAAAACTCGCAAGTTTGCGCTAACGTCCTTAGGTCAGCAACAAACTGTGCAATTGTTTCTTGTTCTTGCTGTGAGCGGCGATGAAACTTCGCTCTCTCTCTCTGATAAACGAACGCTTCGGCGACAGGTGATTGCGCAGCTGAGTTAGCAGTTCTTCTAAAGATTTATCGGACGGTGCCGCGGGAGCAGTTAGAGACTTCAATAAGGCATACGTCTTCGGCCCTATCACGCTTATGAAGACGTCCACTTTAAGCTTCTCGTCAACCTGGTTAGCTCGCAAAAATGACTGAATGCGCTCTTCGTAACTTGGCCAATCACCGGAAGAGGCTTCGAAAGGTTCTACTTGCCCGAGCCGCACAGCCATGGTGGGCGTACTTGCATGCACTCCACCGCGTCGTCGCCTAGACCGGGCTCTTCCTCGCGGGCGTGCTCGTTAGCTCCGGGATCCTTGCTGTCGCGGACACCCTGAGGTCTTCAGCCAGAATCCATCTTCCCAATCCCATCCTCGTCGCCAGTTTATGTTGTGAGTCATGCACGCCTCGTTGAAGGGATCCAGCCGGTCAAACAGCATGCCTTTATTGCATACCAAAGTAACGGGACAGCAGCCTGGCTGCCGGTGTACAACTAAAGGTCAGATTACAGAGTGGCTCGCATCGAGGCCGTCGCAGCGGCTTATGAACGCTTCGGGTGGCGAGGGAGATACTGATAAGCACAGCGCGCGCGAAACAGTACGTGGCGTTATCACACTTCGTCACTGATATACCACAATAACCGAAACTTTAACCCTTTCCCTACCGAAGACGAGCTGGGCTCGTCAACCATGCAATGAGCGTTGGGGGGATGCCGCAGTTAAGTTACCCTGATTCATTTTGCTGTATTATCTTTGGCTTCACCAAACAGCACACAGGGGTGGAAGCGGGCCTCAGTCTTTTGGAGCAGCTAAGGGAGCAGAAATATACTGTAGAATGACTGAAAGCTGGGCCAGTTGGTAACCGTACTTGAACATAATTTTACTCAGCGCACGATGACGCGGACACAAGAGTCTGTCCCTTTTTAAATGCGAATGCATTTCTTAGTCGGGCTATCTCAGGCATCCGGCGTTGTGCGGCGTTGTCCGGTGTTGTCCGCGCGCCGGCAGGTGTTATCTCTCCGCTCTCACTCCCTCTCCCATAGCAACAGCTGCGGGCGCGCGCGCTTATCCTCGCCCCTAGCAACCGGAGCATGTGGTGCGAGAGAGTGTAGGAGAGGGTAGGTGCAGTGCTTCGCCGCTCATCTCTCGAGGCGCTGCGCCGTGCTCCCGACCGGGCTGCAGAAATTAGGCGCCTTTTCCTTCTTCGAACCACAACCACCACCTTCTCTCGCCGTTCGCTCTCTCTCCTCCCTGCGCCCCACTCTCCCGTCCGCTCGCGCCTCACTCTCGACCGTTCGCTGGCTGGGCGCCTCTCAAGGCGATGGCAGAAGTCGGTGCATTCGCATTTCCTCACGATTCCCTTCGGGGAGGTGGGGGGCATTTTTTCTCTTGTGTCCGCGTCGTCGTGCGCTGAGTTAAATTATGTTCAAGGGAGCAGAAATAATGCAGTTTTGGAGCAGCTTTGGAGCAGTAAAGGGGGGTTTTGGAGCAGCTTTGGAGCACTAAAAGGTGTGTTTTGGAGCAATGCAGGTTAGTTTTGGAGCAGATTTTGTTCACGTGGCGCAAGATTCATGCATGGTGTTGAGTTCACGCTAGGTGCAAGCACCATGCATGAACCTAAATACGACGTGACCGAATGCGGCTGCGTCCTTTGTGTGGATTGCTGTCACATTCTGAACGAAAGCAGCAAAGATATCAATAACATATGACAATAGAATAGAAATCAGTTCTGACCGAGTAACATTGGCGTAGGCCGAAATCGGTCAAGCCTTTTAAATGCGAAGCATTTCTTAGCGAACCTCGGCGACTTTGAGCGTATCTATTAAATGCGAAGCATTTCTTAGTGAACTTCGGCGACTTTGGAGCGTATCTATCTATCTATCTAGCTATCTATCTATCTAGCCGCCTACGACTTCGTGCTCTCCCGGCCGTATCGTTAATGGGATTTATACCAAATTTGGCATGGCATAACATGACTCTATGACGAACGTAAATGGCTGGTCATATCATGAAAATCATGCCTAACTTGTCATGAAAAGTATGATTTACATGCCACGCTCATGGCGCGCTCGCGGCCGTTTCGTTAGCTTGATATACACCAAACTTGGTATTGAGTGACGTGACTGTATGACGAACATAAATGACAAGTGGTAATATGGAAATCATGACATGTCATGAGCGACATGACTTGCATTCCCGCGCTCATGGCGCGCTCGCGGCCGTTTCGTTAGCTTGATATACACCAAATTTGGTACTGAGTGACATGACTGCATAACTAACATAAGTGGCTGGTGATCACATGAAAATCTTGGCATGCATGTCATCTACAACGCCATTTACATGCCACGCTCATGGTGCGCTTGCGTCCAGTTCGCTAGCTTGATATACGCCAAAATTGGTATTGCGCGACGTGACTGTATGACGAACATAAATGACAGGTCCTAACATGTCAAACATGACATGCAAATTTTCTAAAGCATGATTTGCTCCTTCCTGGCTGCTTCGCATTACATCGATTCCCTCAGTGCGTGGGATCTGCCGGCTTTTTTTAAAGACGATAGTCTTCCTTGGGATATTTCAACGCAGAAATTTTGGTCTGTCTGTCTGTCTGTCTGTCTGTCTGTCTGTCTGTCTGTCTCTATGTCTATCTGTCTGTCTGTCACCTGATTCAACCACCCGGCCAAAGTGTAACCACTTTCTGAACGCCCAGCCATTTTGACCTGGTGTTTGTATTCATACTTGTGAACATTTTCGATCAAAAAGCAAATAGTACGCATATCTGAGGCGCAACATTAATATGTAAGTATCAGGAGGTGTGTTCCTTTATCAGAAAATACATAGATACGTAATTCTAAATACCCTAGTGTTTCTTAGGTTGCACTGAAAATGCGACGCTATGCATCAAATGCGACGCTATGCACGAAAAAGCCCTCGGCCGATGATATGGTGCTGCCGCTGGCCGTGGCCCTGGGTTCTGCACAAGCTCATGTTTGCCGACACTACTGCCAGATGGCGTTCATATATCATGCAGCGCCTCCTCTATTTTATCAATGCCAGTCAGACGCGGCGATTCAACATAGAGGAGGCGCTGTCAGAGGCAAGGCAAAACATAGTAGTACGGCCGGCAGAAGACTATCGTCTTTCGGCGACATTTGCAGCGAAGCACGCAGATACGCGGCCAATTTTTTTCTGGTGCCTTTGCTCAACGTGAGTGAGATATGCTATGTCGATGTTTTTTTTCCCTTTAGCATGAAGATCGCTTCGAAGCGCTATCATATAAGGTACAAACTTTCGGCTTCAGCTCTTGCATTAAAGCGAAAGCCTGAGATGCCTCATCAAACACTGAAAGGGACCATCGGCGTGGGTGGTATTGGCGGCGTCAACAGAAATGATGCAATAGATCATCATCATGAGATGACGTCACCCAATGATGTCATCGCGGCGTCACAGGTTTCAAAATTTGTTACGTCCCTGTACCGGCGGCCACATCACGTGACGTCTCAGGACCTCATCGCTCGGTCAGAGGTGGGCCAATGACGGAGGCACTTCTATTTCACTTAGCTAGGGACGGTCGTGTTCTTTTTCCAGGTCAGACGGTGACATGCATGGTAGAACAGTTGCGTACGCTTCCTGAGGTCAGCATTTAATAAAAAAATGTCTTTTTTTCGATTTTTTCTTCATCGACTGCCCGGACATCTGTACAATGGCTACGCACGTTTTTTTTACCACAGTGCTCAAAGTGCATGAATGATTCCAGTTTTTTTTTCCGGAAGGTAGACATTAATATGCAAGTTTCGGTTCTTGTGAAGGTGCAGCAAAGCAGTAAAAAACTTGCAGGACACTTGAGCTTCCCCTTCAAAAGTAGAACGCTGCGGCATAATTGGGCCCCGTGCCCATCGCCTTCTCAATTGCTCGCCTCGCTTCGGTTCTCGGTGCACACCTAAACCATGCAATAAGGAAACGAATGACTGTGCGCGTAATATTGGTCGTTTCAAACTATTCTAGAATGCTTACTGCAGGTACAGGTGTTAAGTTGCCACTAAGCCATAATTCATTTTGCGAATCAGTGAAGGACCCACTACGCATCCGTACGACAACACGCGAACCTACGCAGCTTTTGGTGATTAAATATCGCTGAGCGCTTTGTCATTGGCGGTTCTTTACAACAGCCACTCGTCGCGCAATTCACTTGCTGTGATGCCCGGCGCGATTCTACGATTCAGCCACGCGTTAAGGAGACTCCTTCTACTACATGGCAATCATGTAGTGTCTTTTTTTCCCCGAAGCAGTTTCAAGAAACACCGTGGCTCTGTGGTAGAACACCTGATTGCCACGCAGAAGGCCGGTGTTCTATTCTCACTCAAACCAATTTTTTTATGTTTATTTTATTTGCATCTTTCTTTATTTTTGGGCCACGGACAAGATGTTGATTTTTCGCTTACAACCGGCGACGTCAAAACCGACGGCTACACCGACACCAGAATTTCTGCGAAACGAGCGCTCAAACGCTATCGCATTAATATGACCACAGCCTACTACTGTCAGGGCAGTGCAGTGGAGTGCAGCCAACATCGACGTGACGCACGTCATTGCGGCCAAACCGGCCAACTCTATATAAGGACCAAAACCACACTGTCGCTGGAAAAGCCAAATATCAAGGAGACGAAAATAGTGCGCTCTTCAATTATGGTTACCTCACTCGCCTGTTTTTCCAATGCGAAATTGTGTAATCTAGGTAGCGAGCGGAGGGGGGGTTGAGGAGTAAGGGACTAGAGTCATTAGCGAATATGCATTCGCTCCGCGCACGTGCTATCGTATTTCCTTGGAAAATAGGGAACGAACATAACGTAATCATCGTTCTTTACCGCAACCGTAATTTGTTGCAAACATAGTGAGCGTCAGGTGGTAAGGTTGCGCAAAATGTGGCAGACGAAGCTTATACACTGCCCGAGAAGCATGCTTCCCGGCCAATCCCCCGTCGTAAGTAGGCACCATTAAACGAGCAGCAAGCAAGCAAGCAAGCTTTTTATGGTCACTAAAAGCAGCTGACCAGCCTATCAGCTCATGAAGCTTCCTTCACTATTTCGATGTTCTTCTATTTCTGTGTTTAGATTTCTCTGCGAAAAAAAAAGCCCCATGGCCGCAAGACGACGGCAGCTTGCTGACGGCACACAACCTTCTCTGCTGCTTGCCGTTTTCGGCGTATCGTTATTTTTAATAAGTGAATAAAGCTCAGATTCCCCTTGAGAAACAATATGTGAAACAGTATTAATGAGAACTAAGAGACAGGCACTCCTTTCCTTCGTTATGTGAAACAGGCTTGTCGTAATTTAAGTAAAATACGTGTTTTCTACATCATTTTCCTACACGGTCAGGTTGCATCGGGAGTTTTGATTATTCTTTATAGTGTCGACTTAATGAACGAGTAACAGTAAGTTCGCTTTGCATGCGATGCATTTCATAGCGAACTGCAACCACTTTCAGATTTTCTATTCGCGTATCTATCTATCTATCTATCTATCTATCTATCTATCTATCTATCTATCTATCTATCTATCTATCTATCTATCTATCTATCTATCTATCTATCTATCTATCTATCTATCTATCTACAAACCTACCTAGCCGTCTAGGTCTGGGTGCTCTCGTGATCGCCTCCTTACCTTGGGGTAGACCAAAATTAGTATGGGAGGGAAAAGGGTTTGACGAATATGTCTGGCAGGTCGCGACGTGAATCAAGTGAAAATCTCGTCGCGTACGTTGTCAAATCCTTTCCTACAGGCACGTGTGGCGCATACCCGCATAAAAGGGGCCGCTGTATACGGGTATGTGCCACAGGTGATTGACAGTTTATATCTGCCCTGGAATGGCGAGAACAGACATTCGTATATTAAATGCGAGAGGGCGTTAAGAAAAAGTGACATTGGCAGCTTTGACCCTGACGATGCAAAGGATAATTATCATGGTCCCAACAGGAATCGAACCCAAGAATTCTGCGTTGCAATCAAGTATTCTGCCACAGAGCCACGCCATGCAGATCTCGAAACTGCTTTGGAAAAAAGACCCTATGCAGCAGTAATGTTGGGGAAACGTAAATTGTGGTTGCAATGCTGGCTATCTCATTGTATAAACATTATATATGTACTCCTATGACACAGGTGTCACGTCGGGCTAATGTCAGTTCTATACTTAAGCGCCATCCACTAAAGTTGGTCTACGTAGCACTAGCCAGGGCTAGCGTCCTCGCAAGTACAAGCGCTACATATAAGCTCACCGCTTCTGGCGTTGGTAATACCCATGCTTTTATTGGCATCATTACGCAACAGTAAACAACTGGTTATTTAAAATATATGCGACTGTTCAACCTATGTCTGTGCATGCAATATTTCGTACATGTCTTTAGCGTCATTTCGTAACGTTTCGCTCAATAAAAAAATTACACTACTCTCACGTTCCCTCTCCATGCTTCACGTAACACCCATTCCATGGTGCGTGGGATCCGCCGATTTTTTTCTTAGCTTTCTCTTGTTGACGCGAGGTGGTGTCACGTCGCGCCGACGTCAACCGATCGCGTTCCACTTCTCGGAGTACTGGCGCTCGATGCTACATTCTAGGCTCTCAGCGTAGGCTGTCGACGATACTGTTAGAACTGGAACACAGTCCACGCGTAGATTTCCGCGTGGGCTTAGTGTGACGCAACCTATATACCTACGTGCATTTAGAAAAGTGAAACCCAATGGCATATGTGCTCGTGTTTAAATGAAGCACTTCATCAGCACGAGAAAGAAACTTAACGATGGTTGCGCGCCCAGTAAAAACAAATGCAGCCGAGATCATTGAAGTAATAAAATTATATGACAGAAGCTGGTACTTTCCAAATTCCAGTGTACATCGCTTTTACTCCTTACATTACCTTTGCTCCGGAAACGAAATAGGCAATCCAGCTCTCCCAACGGCAGAGTTAATTGCAAATTACGCTTGAGACATGCTACCAGTGCGCACGTGCCTGCAGGTTTCCGTTGTATTATGTGATCCCCACTCAGAAAATGGTCCGTGTTTCATTAAAGGTACAACTACAATGAAGTTAAAGTCCGCGGATAAGTTTGACCATCCAGGATTTCTGGTTTTTTTTAGCAGACCTTTAGTTCGGTCCGACCTAATTTGAAAATCGCTGTGGATAGTTAAACTGGCCACTCTAAGCACAGCAGTGAAACAATAGACAATGAGTAACATTGTGTAACAATGATTAACATGCTGCCATATTTCGTAGCCCTACCCACAGTATCGCACAATAATATCTCAGAGGAAAAATGACCATCATCCGTTTGTAACACAAACAGGTTGTTGTTCGTTTGACAACACTCTGTCAATTTGGCAAATGGGTGGTTGTCGATGTGGCAATTGAATCTCATTTGTCTATTTGCGCAGAAAAAGTTCGCGAAATATAACCCATGCAAGTAATTATTTGTGTTGATTTCAATACTGATTAGGATATTTTGTGGTGCTCGAATATTTCGTTTAGTAGAAGTGCTAGCAAATAAAATCGAATACCGAAGTATTTGAATCGAATATTCTCGGTTTCGAATATTCGCACACACCTAGAGATAACCATTTGGTGGGCGGTGCACTTGTTTGGAGACGTATTTTCGATGTACACGGGCATGCCGTGAGCTCTGCCAATCCGAATTCGGCATATCCCAAAATTTTTATGCATAAGACAGCTTCCCGCGCCGGATTTTCCTATAGGTAATTGTACAAAACCCTATGGCCCTACCTTCTATTTACGACTGCTAGGGCTTGTTTTGCACTAAAATATTCTTTTACGGCCCACTTTTCATATCTGTACAGGCATAATAGACCCTTTACTTTTAGTTTTCATTAAAAACCACAAATTGTTAGGTGACCGCTTGTCATGACCCCTTTAAACAAAAGCAGCCAAACATTATTTAAAATCGTTGTTTTACCTTGCTTGAGTGTCATACGAAGAAACCCCTGAAACAGAAAACAGTGTTCATTGGCATCTCAAGAAGTTAACCTAGCACTCAGAGCATAACGAATGCCCGCATCTTCAACTTTCTTCCGGAAAGTAAGTCTTTTGTCGCTAGAAATGTTATCCGCTTCGGGAACAAGGAAGGAAATCAGATTGCCGGCTTCTTTTAAACATAAGACCTACCCTTTTCTACTACGCTCTTACAGGGCTAGTTGCTTCTGTTTTGAATTTATGTCGATTAGTGCTTTTCTACAGCAGACAAAAGGAATTTTCGACACTGGCGACCTCTGGTTTACCGCCTTAGTCTTGTTCCACATGATCATGTACAGATGTTTCAATTACTGCTCGTGATGTGTAAATTGAACAACATTCGCACAAAGAATAACCCTGCTGCTCACACAATGAACAACCCTGAGAACAAAGGTTCATTCGCGCGAAGGCTCTCAGCATGTGCCCATTTTCAAAGGACTTTGTCGAGGAAGTTACTGTGCCCTCACGATCGACCACCACCTTTTCTACTAAGGATCCAGACAATAGTATTCGCAAGCGTTTTGTTGTGTCACCATTTTGCACTCGAAGAACTACATTTTCACTTCACAGCCAGTCCTTTTAAAACACTGGAGGTCATTAGGAAGTGTGTTGTTCCTATTTGAAACAAAAGTATATTCAGGAGCAATGAATTCTATTTCAACGCGAAGTCAGTGCGTGTTCGCCACAATTCGAATCGTTTTCTTTGTTACGAAGTAGCTGTTTCCGACAAAATAGAAACTTAGAGAAACATGTTCTTTTGTCACTGAAACAAAATAAAGACTTTTTATAAGCGTATGTGGGAATCGATACAAGTATTTAAAAAGTGTATTAAAAATTCTTGTTAGCATTTATTTTGTTGCGCCCTTTTTGTATTTCTTTGTTCAGCTTTTGCTACGAGAAACGAAGAAAAAAAAATGTAGTTCTTTCACAGTTAGTTTCATTTTGCTCTTGGAAGTTCACATCTTTTTTCCATGAAATAGGGAAGTGGCAACATCCATCCGGAAGTTAGTTTTCAGCTAACAACGACAACAACAACAACAACAACAATAATAATAATAATAATAATAATAATAATAATAATAATAATAATAATAATAATAATAATAATAATAATAATAATAATAATAATAATAATAATAATAATAATAATATCAGGGGTTTAACATCCCAAAACCACGATATGATTATGAGGGATGACATAGTGGAGGGCTCCGGAAATTTCATCAGCTTATCAAATGCATGTGTCATTGTGAAGGCCGGCAATAAGCGCGCCCATCAGCAATATAACTTACACTAGAAAATACGAAGGCGTAGATTTTTTCGTACCCTGGACTTCCCATTGAAGCGAGCCATACGGTGCGTCTTTTTCAAAGGCATTGTACCTCTAAGGCGATGTAACGTAGCGATATCCTGAATTTTCTTAAGGCGCAGACTTTGATTCGCGTTCTCGGCTGACGAAACCACCTCTAGAAGCTAGGCATGCTAAGAAAAATACCCACGGATGCTTAAGAGCTTGGATGTAAAGTGAACGCAAGAAAATGTACAAAACGGGGAAATAGAGAAGGGTCGAGCTTGAAACTTTAGGACTGGAGGAACTGACTTAGGAAGTTGCTCGTGAAGGTCCTGTCTTCATTCACGTTATTTATTTAGGACACCTTTTAATGGAATAAACAGTGTGAATTCGCAATCGTGTTATATCTACCCTTTTCTGTAGATGTTTTTTTTTATTATTTGAGCTGCCTACAGTTCAACGTAAATCATGCTAAAACAACATAAATTATGCGTCAAGCTTGCAAGTGCAAAAGAAGTAAAAGTAAATATGCCGCCACTTTTTTCACTTCCATCACAATTGGCTCGATTAGGAAGTGATGCTGTGGAGAAGACTGCCTCGTATTCTCTGCGCACATTTTGTGGAGTTCACTCATTCCTGGCACATTCGACGGTGCCGGGAATGACTACAGAGCACCTTGGAGATTGCAAAGAATGGCTTTTGAAGATTACGCAGTGTTTCCTTTTTTATTGTCTGTATACCCATTCTTTAGTGTTTATTGCGATCAGTCAATGGAGGATAGCGTTATTGATGCTTTCCGGTCTGGCCAAACATCAGGGCTTATTGCCTTAACTTATGTATGAAAATTTGTAGCATTAGCTTTTGTCGGAAAGAAAAATAGATCGCGAGTGTTCATGCCATACGCCTGCAGATTCTAATATCGCATTTTAAATATTTTTCGTTATATCTCTAGCAGGAATTTCAGGAGAAGCAACTATTTGGTAACTTTATGTACATGTTTCACCTTACTATGCAATTGCGTATTGGCAAAATCAATCTCCCTGTGAGCGATCCTTGCTAAACGTATGAACAAAATGACTGCTGCTTCATTTGCTGTATTTACAAAGGACGAAGAAATACACGTTTATTTTTTCACGCCCCACAACAGATGTTTGTACACTGTGTTGTATGTTTAGCTGCCTCAAATACTTCCCTCTCTTAGATCACAAGTACTTCATAGTCATCCCATGTTTCGAAAGATCAAGAAATAGAAATACGAAGGGTCATCCCAAACGAGGAGTAAATACGGCAGCGTCGTCGTCTAGGCATCGCTGCTTTTAACTTTGCGCTCGCTTCCCTACATTGTGTTAGTGCTGACGTCAGCAAAACTGGACACACAACGTGCGACGGAGACGGGTATCACGTACGACCCAGACACAACGCATGAGTGCACGACGCTTTTTGTTTCTTCGCGGTAGGTAATAACCCAGAAACTAGAGTTGAAGCAGCACAAGAAGCGCAGCCCCTAAAGAACGCAAATGCACGCTGACGGAGTCAATACGGAAAAAAAAGAAAAAAGAACAAATAAAAGATAGAACACAGCCATTGTACGGTGTCAACAAACAGGAGTCAGACACGCTAACAGAAGCAGCATTCATCTGGGTCCGAACGATGAGAACGGAAACGTGGAAAAGAATGCAGAAAATGCTTCTTACGACCTGTGCCTGCATCCAGTCTTTTTCTCTCACTACCGAAATTCATCAGGGGTCTCCCATATTCTTGTAGAATCAAAGCGCAGTGAAGTGTGAGCAACTGTGTCGGTGCGATTCGACGCTCGCTTTAATACAACAAAAATGCGCGTATATAGGGGGAAAATGATAGCTTCACCAGAAATGAGGATAATGGCTTGCAAAAACCAAACATTCAGTAAGCACATGCACTTAGGCTTACTAATTTATCGGTAACCTAAGTTGCAGTAATGACAGTAAAATTTAGTTATAATCATAAATGGGGTTTTACTTCACAAAACCACCATAATATAATGAGAGACACCGTAGGGTAGGGCTTCGGCAATTTCGACCACCTGGGGTTCTTAACGTGCACTTAAAGCTAAGCACGCGGGTCTCTAGCCTTTTAGCTTCCATCTAAAATGCGGCTGCCGCGTTCAGGATTCGATCCTGCGACCTGCGCGTCAGGAGTCAAGCACTATAACCTCTAGACCACCACGGCGGGTGCAGTAGAAAATTGCTCGCTTTTGAATTTGCAAGGATGGTAACGTGACCCCTGGCGCCACCCACCGCGGTGTCCTGGTGGTTGCGGTGCCCCTACAAATGACGCAAAGGTCGCGGGATCGAATCTCTGCCACGCAGGCCGTATTTTGATGGAGGTGAACTGGTACAGGCCCGTATGCTTACATCTAAATACGCGCTGAAGAAGCCCAAGTAGTCGAAAACCACGGAGCACTCCACTATGGCGTCTGTAATGGTTATATCGTGCTCTCGGTGCGTGAAGCCCCAAGAATTATTTTTACGGCCCACTGGCAGACACGACGAAGTGAATGCACGGAACAAACACGAACACTTGCTTTCACAATGTTGCCGTGACGAAAAGCGTAGAGAGGAGCCAACGCTTCGTACTGCCTTACGTTCGGAACAAGGTGGTTTATAGGTTTCCACTAACACGTCCTCCAGCATTTGGTATGCAGGAAGGCGGTGCACATAAAGCCACAAGCCATCTCGGCTTTTCCAGTCCCCGATACCTTCGGTGTATTGGCTCATCGAATTCGTGAGTGATGATCACGGGGTTTTTGCGCTCGTACAAACACCAGCTTTTTAGCTTGTGTCGTGCTCGTTCTTGTTTGGTACTGTTTCTTTCTTCGTTACAGTTTCATTTTTTCTTTGGCAGAGCGCTGCGTTTTGAATAGCCGTCTCTAAGGATTCCTACGTGCCTAATTTTTACAATAGATTATTATTCCAATAAGAACATTCAGGCTACTGCAATGCACCGCGATTTCGTATAGTCGAGGGCAATTAGCAAATATGGCCACTTCTAGCTGTACTCCATCCGCGTCTGAAATTGCCGCATTTCCCGATCATACATATCACAAATAATTGTGCTTCACTCCGACATCACCAAGACATCACTCCCAGCCCACCGCTTACGCGAACTGAAACTTGGAGAACAAAAAAAGCCGTAAACTTCACTGCAAATATCAACCACACGTACAATCGACGAAGTGGGCTGGAACACGTCATATAATATATTCCGTAGATACCCTACCCGGGGAGTTACCTATTACGTTATACTGTTGTTGATAAAGTAATCAGACATTTGCATTTTTTTCTTATTTCACTAGGAGACCATATGTGGTGGCTCTGGATGATACTGCAGCGCCCGGCAGTAATATGCAGTAAAAGTGAAGAAAATAATGCTATGAAAGGAGCAGCGGCAAATGAAAGTGACCATGGGGACTTGCGGTGCTATGCGTTCTAACCTCATCGTTTGCCCAACATAACAGAGTAACACTTTACACTTCATCGACCGCAGTTAAAAGGCTTAATGAAGTTCAGATGGTAAGCGTGGATGACTATGAAAATGATAGTTTTTAATAATAAGCTGCGTCCGAAGACTTGCGCACAACAGCGTCAGAATAATCAAAACTCACACTTGTAAACCAAAGATGGAAAAGCTTCCGCCTCTAACAACGGAACTGCAAATTAAAACGGCCAGCTCACGCAAAATTGCGACTGCACAAAGCTGCCGTTCAATATTTAGTTCGAAGTTTGGTTTCTTCAAGCGTCAAAATACCATCCCCCTCACTCTTTTTAGCTTGCGGCTAAACCCTAATCCCTCCCCCCCCCCCTACCTCTCCATGATCCTCCTTCTCCCACACAAACTCAACTTTATTCCTTCTACAAAGCAGCTCCTTTCTACTTTATGTGGTACTTAAGTGGTCATTTAATTGTAGCTGGAAACAGGCGGATCCATTTTTGTGTACGGCCTCAATGGAGAGTTGTTCTGTGGTTTATTCTTCAAACAAACATTACTAATGAGGTGCCTTTCTAATTTCATGGTGAAGTGAAACAGCCACGCAACTCATTCGCCTGGGGCAAACACTGCTTCTCCATGCATTTCCTCATTCCGCAATTAGCTCCGAAACAGTATAATCACTCGGATAATTTAACTGTACATGTAGATTGTTCCAGTCGTGAATTTCCACTTTCCAGGACGATGTAACAAATTTACAAACACAACATATCGCGCTAATCCGTAAGAAATTAATTTAAGCTCTGCCTAGAAAAACACTTTAGGTGATTTTTTGTTTCTCTGTATGGTGCATTATTCCGCGTTATTCTGCTGAAGAGACAGGACAAAAGCTTGG
Organism: Rhipicephalus appendiculatus; assembly: GCA_030522465.1. Classification (NCBI taxonomy): domain Eukaryota; kingdom Metazoa; phylum Arthropoda; class Arachnida; order Ixodida; family Ixodidae; genus Rhipicephalus; species Rhipicephalus appendiculatus. Next base: position 4,714,924 of record JALIZH010032927.1, on the reverse strand, counting down.
TCTTAGGTCCCAGGAAGCGAGGAAACTTCTTTAATGAGTCAGACTACAATGTGTTTTTATAGAAGGGTTCACTGCCAACTGTTCTTTGTTGTATTCAGGTTTTTGACGTGACACTTGTGTTTAAAACACTCTGTCGACTTGCACGATTCAACAGCGCAGCATTTCTGGTTGGTTAACGCTTGCTTCAGCGAGGAAAGAATGATTTTGAACGACACGGAAGGGAACAGCGTAAGTGAGCTTAGACCATCATCCATGTAGTTCAGTCCTTTTGTTAATTTTGCTTGTCTCTATTTCAGAACATGTTTTTGTACGTCATATATATATATATACAGGGTGTTTCAAGAAATGTGTCCACTATTTTTAAAAAATCAGGAAAATGCGGTATTTGCTCGCTGTCTTCACAGTTGTTTTTCTGTAGCGGCAGGCATCTTAAGATGGTTGAAGACATGATTTGGGACGGCAATTAAGAAAGTTAAATTAATTAACTTTTTAATTAGCGGAGTTAGGTGGTTAAGTCCAATGGGAGAATTGAAGTACTTCGTGCGAAGAACCCATTTCAGCTTTGAGATTTTGAAAAAACGGCCTCTATTAATTATTGTGGCGTAATGAAGTTCAGGCAAATTCAGCGGCAAAACCGAAACTGAAACGCGGAAGAGCGCAACTGCCACATTCGTCTGAGACGTCCACAATGAGTGAGCATCATTATATCAACCATCAATTGACTTCTTGGTGTGAGTGTGTGGGCTGCGCTTGCAGTAGTAGCACGCATGATGCCCATACGCTAGCGAACGGGGATGCACTGCAGCTCTGTAACCGTTGTCTTGAACAGTGACGTCATTCTAGTCGTCTGCTTGTTGCGCTCATCGGTGCTTGGGTTTCGGTTTCGCCATTGAATTTGCCTGAACTTCATTACGCCACAATAATTAATAGAGGCCGCTTTTTCGAAATCTCAAAGCTGAAATGGGTTCTTCGCATGAAGGACTTCAATTCTCCCATTGGACTTAACCACCTAGCTCCACTAATTAAAAAGTTAATTAATTTATCTTTCCTAATTACTGTCCCAAATCATGTCTTCAACCATCTTAGGATGCCTGCCGTTACAGAAAAAGCAATTGTGAAGACAGCAAGGAAATACCGCATTTCTCTGATTTTTTAAAAATAGTGGACACATTTCTTGAAACACCCTGTATATGACGTACAAAGGAAGCGATGGCCGGAGAAGCCGACGACGACGAAGAAGGGATCGTGCAATGGAAAAAAAGCATGAGCCACGGCACGTCTACCTTTCATCATAGCGTCACACAAGTCGACAGGATAAAGACCTGGCAGCCGATTCATGCAGACTACCGAAGAAGATCGTGCTGCGCACTGTGATCCAGCATTATGAAAGAACCATCGGCTGACCTTGACATCCCCAAGTACACCGGATCAGAAGACGATGGAGCCGTACAGGAATTGGTTCGACCTATTCGAGCTCCACGCTACCGCTGCATCATGGTCGGAACGGGAGATGGGCCCCAACTTCACTGACTGCGTCTCCGGTGAGGCATTCAAGTTTTACCTGACACACGTATTCGACAACAACTAATCGAAAAAGATCAAAGAGGAACTGATTGTCAGATTTCCAGAATATATTGAAGATTCGCTTACAACCTGCCGTCTCGATACATTCGAACTCAGTCGTCACAGTCACAAGCAGCCTTCACTCATTCGAGCACAGAGCATAAATTTACCATTCCCGTCAGGCCAAGTCAGCCATCTGCTCACGGAAAGACTTCCGGCCAATTTCCTACAAGACCTAACCTTCCAACTGATTTGCCGTCTGCGCAGATATCGCCAACGATTACCTCTTTACTGCAACACAAAAATCAAGCCAATATTAAGCCACCCAATGAACTTGATTCTTCATCCTGCTTACGTAGGCCACCCCCTGGGATTGCGTCAAGTAACTCTTCTCGTACTCATTACTCTCACCGCACGCCTCGCGAGATCGCTACAGACGCGACAGACCGGCTGAAATATCGGTTAAAATACCCTATCGAGCGACTTGCCATACCGAACGAGATCATGCTTCAGGAGCACTTAGGCTCAATTCTTCCGCAAAGACACAAGCAATTAGGAATCGGAAGCAGTTCAAGCCATATTTGCGGTGATATCATCTTCAGGTGTTGGCCTAATCAAAAGTCGTAACAGTATGGAGCCACATTTATGTCTCAACTATAAAAATCAAAAGGCAGCTACTACTCTTGTTGACACAAAGCATGGTTGCATCACACTGGTAAATTACGTTGTTACTACCAACAGTGTATGCTCATTCAACGATGACGACAATCCGCAATAATCACAGCACTGCATCAGCAAAGTCCAGCAAAGTCATGTCAATAAACTTAAGTGACAACGACAGAGACTGTAAAGAGGCAACGACGAACGAAAACTTCACCGGAAGCGCACTCACGGCTTGAAGAACATCGGAAAACAAGATCTATAGCCCAAAGAGCAATTCATGATGTAAGACATCTTCGCATAAAGGAACGTCGCCAAGGACGCCTTCTGCGCCAGACATCAAGACTGCGCCTACGATTACAACGACTAAAACACCACAGAAAACGCCACCGAAAGACGCGAAAGCACCCCTTGCATATCACAAGCACTCAGACATCACCCCATCACCATCGGTCAAGAAGCATGCACGCAAACTGGAAGCACAGGGGAGTGTACCATTCACGACGAAGAATACGACCGCTGCGACATCCGAACTGCCGATGCTGCAAGGCGTTCCAACCTTGCTCATTCTTAGCAAGAGTTTAAGCAGTATTGTCAGTATCCAACTGCAGCCTACACTGTCCAGAACACAACAGTCAACCTCGCCCACCAGAGTTGATATAGAATTCACGCGACTGCTGCACTCGGCTCTGAAGATTTAGTGAGATTACGGAAATCCGTTGGGACGTGAAACTACCTGTGCATTTTGGCATTCTTCTATTTTAAACTCTTCTTCTTCATTTTCTTGTTGTTTGTAACTCGTGCCTTCTTTCGGGAGAGAGAGAATAATGTGACGTACGAAGGGAGCGATGGCAGGAGAAGCTGACGACGATGAAGAAGTGATCGTGCAATGGAAAAAAAAAGCATGGCGTATGAGCCACGGCACGTCTCCCATTCATCATAGCGTCACATATATATGTATAATGGGAGTTCTCGCGGGGGGCCGAATTCAGGTACTCTGCGTGGCGGTCATCTATAGGACGCCTATCCGGAAAAAAATCATTGAAATGGGTACTTCGACGAAGAGTTCAAATGACATACTTGGAATCGCATACCCATCACATAACGAGATAAATTCCATAGGTAATTTTCTAGCCCGTTTACAAACCTTGTTGAAATTAGTGCAGTGATTTTCGAGAAGAACGATAGGTAGGACCTACCGAGCTATAGCTTCTTCTTAGACATTGCACAACTGTAAGTTACGCTAACGGGCCACAAACGAAAACACGGCGCGCAAATGTGGTGCTCGCAGGTTCTCTTTTTCACGAGCAGGGCATGTTTTTCAGTGCCGCAGGTGGATTACCCAAAAATTGTTCACCGGACGTAAAGGCACGTGTTGCGTCACTTCCTGACCCTATTGTACCGTGGTACTATGGCTATCTTTCGTTAGGCGACAGGAAAGGTCGCAGTCACAAGCTCGGCATGAGATCTTAGCTCATACATCCAGATGGACGGCAGGGAGAGAGCAAAGACAAGAGTCATTTCGGGAAGTTAAGTGTCCCCCCTTTCATTCCCCCCACAAAGCTACTGCGCTGAAACGTGCTAAACTTGGGCGTGCGCAATGTTTTCCTTCGTAGCGGGAGTGAGTAAGCAGAATGTGCGCATGTTTGGCTTTGTGCACTGGGAAACGAAAAGGTACGGAGAGTATGATAATTAACTTTCCTTCAGGAGGCCCTCTTTATGGGATGTGGCCGGCGTAGTGGAAGTTGCCACAATGGCAGCTAAGCTCACTGCTCATTATGCTCGCAATTCATTATGCACAGTCATTTACTTACGAATATTTGTGTGTTCTGCTGATGAAAGGAATAATATCAGCCTGACAAAAACTTAACTTCAGGCAGATTGTTCAATGCTTTCAGCACACCAAACAAAACAAGCTTTGTTGATCCCAGCGAGGAATAAAAAGAAAACATCAGGGCGATCTGCGCAATCCCAGCACGTGCGTCTATCTCCATTCAGGAGAGTTGCAACACATTTTGACGCACCGTTTGTCCAAGCTAGGTCCCTCCCTATAGCTTTCGCAGTTCCGTCAACTTGGTAAAGAGAACCGTCTTTATTTCATGCAATTGCCCCCCACACAGTGTCTCTCTGCAGTCATCGCAGACTCCCGCTTTTACGTAAAATATCGCGTATGCTTCGCGCTACTGCTTGACATCAGACGCATTTCTCATGGAACAGAGGTGCAATAAGCTAGCGTACCGAAAAGCGTACTGAAAAGCTTCTTTGTGCTAGAGGATGGCGCGTGCGCACACAGTTACGCAAGGGATTACAAAACGCGGCAAACAGTTTCGAACGAAGAGCATGTCAGTCAGATTTATCAGCTGTGAATCAGTGCATGTTTTACCTTCTGCAGTGCTAACCGTGTTTTCCTCCACAGCTAAACATTTTGTTTGTCTTTGCCGGGCCTATGACACCAAGTGTGAAAGAAGAAACGACCAAAAAAAAAATTCACAACCTAAAGCTTTCCTTTAGTACCAACATTTACTGTGCGTGTGCGTGTGCGCGTGTGTGTGTGAAAATACGTGCACGAACGCACACATGTGTGGCAAGGACACGCGTGGGACAACGAAGGAAAGAGCAACGGTTGTATACGCATGTGTATATCAGAAGGGTGTCGGGTCCGCTATACTGCAAAGAGAGAATAGTACGCACCGTTTTTCGTTCCTAATGCATTTCTATCAATGTTATCTGTTTGCGTTGCGTTATCTTGAAGTAAGAACGTGCATTTTGTGTATTTTTCTGACCATAACGTGCTCCGCTTGAATCTATAATGCCCATATTCCCTATGGCTTTCTGATTTTTGTAGTAGGCGGCGTCCTTTCATCGTGCGTTTTCATAAAAATTATGTGGAGTTACGATCGTGTTTGTATTACTATTCGGTTAGCTAGGCGGCAAGCAACAGTCACTCACTGCATTGACAAATTATTGCTGTACCCAGGTGGCTCAAGCAAGGATCGTAAGAAACGCGAGAGGCAAGATAGCGCTCGACATTGAACTTGCCACCACTCCAGAATCTAAAGAAAAGAGAGAGAGCGAGCGAACTGCAGCTGCATTACATTACATAAATCCCTACAGATTTTTTAGACTGACTGGATGCTTTTAATGCTGCGAACGTTTATAAACAGTCATTCAGCGCCCCATTTTTCTTTATTTTTGTTTTACATGATATTTTTTCCGTCCTCTGCAATTTTCAATGATGCAGCTACTCAGAATTCCGAGAGGAAAAGCGACTTTTATGGGATAGGCTTTCAGAAGACGACATTCGTGATACACCCCCCCCCCCCCCCCCAAAAAAAAAAAAAAAAAAAAAAAAAAAAAAAAAAAAAAAAAAAAAAAAGCTCTCACGGGACTGCGCTTCCGGAAATATGGCACCAATGCATCAGGTGACTGGAGCAGGCGTGCGTTATAAAAATACAGGCTCCGCCTTCGATGTGGGTTCAGCCACTTACCAAGATGAGCGCTGGAAGGAACGAGAGGGCTGGGGAGATGTCTAGACAGAAAAGGGTGAGAGGGTTGAAGTGGGGGGGAAAGTGAGCCTTGTGAAAAAAGCTCTGCGGATCATTTGCTGCGACGGCGTCGTCATCGTTGGCAGGTCACCTGCGAAGAACGGCGTCCGTAAACGGGGCGCTTTGTTTCGAAACGACGCTCACGAGATGAGGGCCTTTTTTGGAGCTACTTTTAATGAAAACAAACATATAAAAAATAATGAAAGGCAGAAATGTTTGACGTTATATGCAGGGCAAGGGTGAACGTAAATGTAGTCCTTTCTTTCTTTTCATCTTTCTTATCTCTTTCACCCTTTTACTTAGAATATGACTGAGACGGCAGGAGGGCACAAAATCCGCCAGGCCTGCGCGGAACGCACAGCACAGTCACAGCGAAAGCTGGGAGAGCGGCCTTTTGTGAACATTTTTTAAAACACTCTTGGGGCAACTACTACAAGCCCACTTGCATGGTACCCACTACGCCATAAATCATCATAATTTTTGTGTAGTGGGGAAGCGTCTGCTATGCCATTATACGTCATTCTGCGGAAAAGCGCGGTACCCGCTACACTCTTGTGACGCAATATGTGCACTTTGTTGATGCTGTGGCTGACGACGATGAAGAATTATGCCCCAGGCTTTTTAACGGGTTGGAGCATTGAACAACCCACTCGTTACGCAATTCGCATTGCGTGACGCCCGGATCTTACTTTACTGCTCTAAAAAGCTTTACAACACACATTAACGCGATTCCTTATCCGACATGAAGCTTGCGTAGGGTCAGTTTGCACCGCAGTTTCAAGCAGCGGGGTAGCTCAGTGGTAGAGTGCTGGGCTGCCACGCAGAGGACCCGGGGTCGATTGCCGTTCTGTCATATGTGTTTTTTTATTTATTTAGTTTTTTTCTTATTTCGTGCGATATTGGTTACGGACACCGGCGGCGGCGGCGGCGGACAACTACGGCGCAGAAACGACCCTTGTTGTGATCTCATAACAGCTTTCGCTGTAAAACAATTACTTTCTCCAACAAGCTTTCCCTGTTTGCATGATTCATTCTGCTCGGCTAACATTGCCACAGGTAAGCATGATTGAGTAACGAAAGGCAAAACAGCGCCTTAAAAAACGGGGACAGGAAGGGACGACACACGATGCGCTACTAACAACAAAGTTTTTATTGCAGCAAGGCAATAAGTAGAAAAACCAAGGCCTCCAGCGCATGCGCAGTCACCATCATCATAAAAAAGAAGAAAAAAAGTGAATAATGCTCACAAGGTGAACTCGTCATGAATGAAATAAAGCACTAGCTGTAAAATACACGTGAACTTTATGATGCTTCACCTAAAAAAACTAATCTCTTTCTTGCTTAGTGTCAACGAAGCTGTGCTAACACATGTGTCGCCTTTACTGATGATTGCATGGGCTTCAAAAATGAGAAGCGCGAACTCTTGGCGATAACAAGCGAGAATTTTGCAAGATGAAAGGTCCGGAGAACACCCGCACTCAGCGCAATGAAGAGGGCCATGTTGCTTCCCTGCTTGTGGCTCAAATTGTTCGCGTGTTCCCTCAGTCGAGTGTTGATGCATATCCTCGTTTGGCCGATGCGAGGCTGCGAGGCGACGATGTGCATGTCACACGTAGCTGTCGTAGGCGCATTGACGCTACGCTTGACTATGGTTTTGAGGAGTCATAGATGCTTAATGTTCGGTAGATTGATTATAAAAAAAATGGCTGTGGATTAACTCAGTTATGCCTGGGTGTGCGTAGCGGAAAAGGTACGGTTAATCTTATTGTCTAGATTGGTTCTCTGTGCGGTTACACTTCTCGAGGCATGCCACTCGTTCTTCCTCTGTCTCCTCGGCTCGATGCCTCCTCTTGGTTTCGTTACGACGACGAAGCCTGGCTTCTTTCAGTCTCTCCGACTTACTTTCCATATCTGCCGACGAATCCCACCGAGCCGCCCCTTCAATATATACGATGCAACGCCGGCTCCTCCTCTGTTGTTGCAACGCGGTTTCACGGGCTCCTCCTCTGACGTCATGCCAGATGGCGCGGCGAGGGGCGCTGCCAGCTGCGGCGGTTGCTAAGAAATGGCTCAGCTCGCGGTGCGGCCACCGGCCACAGCGAAATGGCGAGAATACGGCTAATGTAGCTCTCGCTACGAAATTAGCCTAACTTGAATTGGAGTCCCAATCTTAAAAGAGACAGCGGAGCTGATGGGCACCGATGTAGTCCTGGCTTGTGCTGTTTTGCTAAACATCACATTTTTTGTTACTTTCTTTCTTCCTGTATTTCTTTCTTATCTCTTCTCTCTGTCTTTCTATGTCTATTTTTCTTTGTTTATTTCTATTTCTTTATTTATTCCTCTACATATTTCTTTCTCGCTCTTTCACCCCTTTCTCTCTCTCTCTGTCTTGCGCTTTCGTTCTCTCTTTATTTTCCACATTTCTTTCTCATTCTTTCTATGTTATCCTGTACTCTCTACCCTCCTCCTTTCCCTCATCCACAGGCTTACTACCCTTTTCACTCTCCGGCTACACTTTACTATACAAAGCTATGCTCTGCTCTGCTTGCGTGCCTGGATAGTCGAGTGGTTAGGACGCTCGCTTGGGCTCGAGGGTGCGTGGATTCGAATCCTGTCTCATGAAAAATACTTTTTCGGCAAGGATTTCTTCATTTCCATTTCATTCTATCACTCTTTCTATCTCTCTGTACCTGTTCTTTCTCTCATCAGGGTTATTACAGGCCACGCCGGAAAATCGGCGCGCGTGTTTTGGGACTGAAGCAGAAAAGGACGAAGATGAAGACGAGGATTTAGAGAGTCCGTGCCGGTTCATGATGATTATCAATTCTGTTTTTGACAGACAAATTAGGGCGAGCTTAAACAGTTCCATTTTTAAAAGTGGATAGCCGACGCTGCCGCTCTAATTGGCGTTGTCCTCACATGACGCTTGTTCCGAAACGATTTGAAGCACTGACGTGGCTCTGTGGTAGAAAACGTGAATGCCATGCAGAGTGCCTGGATTGGAATCCGGCTCGAGCCGAGATTTTAATTCTTTGCTTCTATCGGAATATTTAGCTCATCGACAACACTGCCAACCCAGGCACCACATTTTCTTCGAAACGGGCTCCTTCCCACTGTCGAGTTAGCATGTCTAAAGTGTGGGTTTATACAGACTGAGCATCACCTGTAGCGCATACCTGCACACCATGGGGCGCGGCATGCGGGTTTGAGCCGCACGTGACTGGCCTAAGGTATTTCATGACTTACGTGGATTACGTTATTCATGGCATTCATGTTATTCATGTGACCACCTACGAATCGTGTTGGCCATACATAGGCGTTATCGTATGCCAAGCTTTATATGTACCAAGCTAAGGAGACGGCCCCGATAGCACCAAGACGTAGGCCACTAGCTAGCCAGCTAAATAGATAGATAGATAGATAGATAGATAGATAGATAGATAGATAGATAGATAGATAGATAGATAGATAGATAGATAGATAGATAGATAGATAGATAGATAGATAGATAGATAGATAGATAGATAGATAGATAGAAGGCAACGGCAAAGTGCCTTTAGATCGCTAAGAAATGCATCGGATTGAAAAAAATTCAGCCAGTTCCACACCATGAAAACTGTACCAAATGCGGAGCAGAACTGCGGATTCGCCTGCCTCTGTGGTCGCTTGGCTTGGGTTTATCTTAGTCGAAGCTGATCTTCCGAAGCTGAGAGTTACCTCGCAATAACTCGCTGGCGTTTCGCCTCCACTTCTCTCTTCCGTACATTTGCGTGTTGCTCCCGGCGCTGGCATTTCGCTATCGTTTCGCTGGCTCGGACAGGCGTATTAGGTCTTCGACAACGCTGGCGCGCTCGGGAAAGCGAGCGCTGGCGTTCAGAACGTGCAGCCTGCTCGGCGTCCTTGGCGGGAAATTAAACCGGCATTTGAGATGGATTGGCGCCCTCTCTTGGACCTATTTTGGCATTGAATTTATTAGGTGCGAAGCAGCTATTTGACTCACGTGTGTAACGCCGTACGCTACGTAAGTCCGTACGAATGCGCCGCAACGCGTTCCCCTCGCCGTAGGTGTTGGAGCGTTGCCATGTAGGTCACGCTCCCCTCGCACGCTTCCCTCGCAGGTGCGCGCTGACGTCACTCTCTCCCTCACCCGCAGCATGCTCGCGGCAGCGCCCGCAGCTGCCGGCTGCTCCGCCCGCTCGCAACACCTCTGAACGTGTCACTTCTCTCTCGCTTCACCCTCTCCACCGCCCGCAACGCTCGACCGCACGTCGAGTGGAAACACTCTTTCGGCTCGCTTATCTGCGATGACGCCCGTTTCAACCGGGTGAACGCCGTGCGCACCGCTGCTGCTTCGCATCCCATGAGGGTTCCCTTCGGGGAAATGGTCCAAGTTTTTTGTAGAGCCATCTTTTGACCTATTTGGTATTTTGAGCGTGATGCCAAGCGAGGAACATGAGACGTCATGAGTGTATAGCCCGAACCGCTCCAGTGCTCCGCATTTAAAATGATGGAGAAGTGCTCTGCCAAGTTGTAAACAAACTTAAAAGGGATGAAGTCTCCAATATTTGATGTAGGTAAGACTCAATAAGTCAGGCGTATGGCATGCCAAGTTTGAAATTTGTGTGCGTGTGTCTGTGTGGGGGGGTGAGAGGGGGAATGATAAAAATCCAACTTCTCTTGAGGCTGTGCCAATGAAGTTGCGGGGCAGAAAGACTAGAAATTCTAAATAAATCTATCTTTAAAAAAACACGTCCTTTGAAACTCGGTACTTATAATTTCGGAATGCGGAGGCGCGCGGCATTGTTCTGTCTTTGATTACCTAACAAGACATGCTCTCGCAATTACCGGTATAATTATTCTGCACCGATCATCTTCCATGGTGTCTTTTCCAGAACTTCTGTATTTGCATTTTTTATCGAGTGCAGCCCTTCTTTTCAACAATTTCTGAGTACGAAAACTACGTGAGCCCTACGAAGCGTTGAACTCATTTGTAACTCGGTGGGACTTCAAGGCAGAATGCGGACGTGCTTTCTTCTTTGTTTGCCTGCAAATCCCTACTCTGTATTTCTTTTCTCTTCACAGGAAAACCTTATGAACAGTAAAATTATAAAAATGTTGGTAAATGCATAGTTTTGAATGGAGAACCAATAAAAGAAGTTTCTCATATTTATCATAGCACGGGCGGCAATATAACTTAGGAAAAATTCATCGGTTTAGTAGAACGCTATTGTTAGGCTAAGAAATTTGGGTGAGCCGCTACATATAGAAATATTTGTTCTGTCGGTAGGAAGAGATTTTAGTTACGGTGACAGTCACAACTCGTTGGTTTGCTTATTCCTGGAAGAAATTGTTCAGATGAAAATTTCGTTTGCGTGATAAGTTTATCAAGCTCATAATTTCCTAAATAACATGCAAGAATGGTCTAAAAAATTGAAGAAAGTTACCCCTAATTCACAAGGGTGCTAGCAAGAAGCTTAATATAACATTGACCCAGATACTCAGCGAGCTCCTAATACGATTTTCATCGCAGTTAAAAATATTACAAGATGCCATAGGCCTACCCACAGAGCTGATAAAACAGCCTAAACTTTTTGAAAGAATATAATCTCAATGGTAAATATTGCTTTTCGAGAGCAAGTTGGACGCAAAAAAACTAAATAAGTTGCGCTATGTTTCTAATATCCCAAGCGCGTCAGGGCACACACAAATCCTCCTCACTATCTCGCACCTCTAAAAAATGATTTGTTATCACAATTTACATTGAGAAATGAGCAGTGTTTACATCGGCTTCAGAATTTGTGTCTGTTTTGTTTTTGTTTTGTTTTTTTGACAATGTAGTTCTATTTCTAGGCTACAATACTGTTGAGTCATTCAGTAATTTTTTTACCAACGCGACACTCAGCTTTCTGTAGCCCATTATACGCCGCTAACGACGCGATGATTAATGCGAAAGATGGGGTGAACCTACACAAAAGATAACGGCAATGCATTAGGCGCCTTATCGGCTTATATTGACAAGTCGTAAACATATGGCGCGAGTTCACCCGTACAAAGTGGCACATTGGTTTGTTCGTTGCTTCCTTTGCGCTTTCCAGGGAAAGTCTTGATGATGCTAAGTGAGCAAGAACGCGAGATAACTGAGCTAATGATATCGAGCGTGACGTTAGAACGTTGTGTATGCACCTTCGTCGTTTGACCGACATGCACGTCGTTCCATACGAACCGGGAAAATAGGGCGCTCTTGGCCGTCTCTGCCCTCTTTCCTCGTTAGTGCACAATGAGTCGCAAGAGAGTGTATTGAGGTGATGGTGTTTTTGACATGTTTAATCTTAAAAATGAGAAAATGTAACTTGAATCTGGCGCCATGCTAACTTGCTTGCTTTCGGCTCTTGTCTCAGGTTGCATGTTTAGGTGCGATTAATTATCCAGTAAAATTTTCTCGCCATTTAACCACAAAAACGCCCACTGATGTACCTTGGTTGTTAAATAAATTTTTACTCACTCACTCACTTCCAGGGCTACCTGCCTTCATCACCTAACTGGGAAAAACTTATGTCGTTACTTCACCTAGGATTTTCCGCAAAAATATTTCTGCGCACGGCTGGGTGCCACGGGATCTACAGGCTACCTCACAATTTTGAAAGCAACAATGACGTCACGAAATGTCCTGATGTGACACGTTAGTGGCGTGCTTTATTCAGTCACTGGTCGGTTACAAGAATTCCTGTACACAGTTTACACTCAGCCTGAAGTTAGTAAAGTGGAATTTACTTCATCTGCAATTCAGAGGCGTAAGTAAATATAGAGCGCTCAGTTCTCGTGTGCCGCTTATGGTGGTTGACTAATGTCTTTTTAACCCTTAAACGCCCGTAGGGAACATATTTCCCACCAAGTTTAAACGCCTCTATCTCCAATACTCTCAAGTCCGGCACCCTGAGACGCTTGCTGCATCTGAAGTGATGTTTGAGAATCAACTGGACGAAATTTTAGCGACTCCAACGCAAGCAGCTACGAGGTGCCTCAGTTTCCGTTGGAGCCACCGACACTTTTCTCTCTCTGTGGGAGATCGTCGAGCGGGTTATCACCGCCTGCAGTAATTCGTGGATAAATGTATTTGCCGCAGTGAGAAAGGTCAGTAAATGCATTTACTAAATGCCTCAAGTGTAGGGCTATTATCTGGTCCACTTTTTAGATCCTGAATTTAACGAGGAACTGAAGTTATTGACATTTGAATTGTAATTGGGCAGTGGGAATATACTTCCCTACGGGCCTTCCTCGATGCCAATCCACAGGATGCGATTTTCTCTTTCTCTAAAAGAAAACGCACTCGACAGTTGAGGAGGAAGGATAAAACTTTATTGACACCAAAAATGGGTCAGGTGAGGGGGGGGGGGGAGGGGTCAGAGAAGAAGAAGACGCTGGGCCCTCAGGCCGCTCTAGGTGGCCGAAAGTCCTTGCGCTTCGGCGACCCCAATGGCCCAGCCCACGATCCGGAGTTGGTCTTCCGGTCGTGAGCTGCGCTGAGCAGCCTCCCAACGCTCCTGTCGCTCAGCCCCCGCAAAGGGGGGGGATTGAAGAAGCACTAGATTTGCACTTTTCTTTACCTGATGATGCAAACAACTTTTGTGACAGCGAGGAAGATGATGACGAGAATGAACCATTGTGCATAATTGTTCGCTGAATGGTGATGCAATACACATTGACCATACGACTGCAAAGCAAGGCGTTGGCTCCTGGGCCAATTTTTGAAGAGATACTGCTGAAAATAAAAGGCAGCAACGCACGTGCCCTGAAGGCCTTCCAAGGTGACAAAAGAAACTTTGAGGTGTACCAGACCAAGTGCCGCTTTCATCTGTACATTTTTTAGAAGACCATGATCCTTCAAACGTTGCTGGTGTCGTTTAAGTGAACAAAATGACGTTTAAGTTAACAAAATGACAAGAAGTCGAAGATTTGCTCTACGTGCAATGTTCACGTTCATACCGTAGCATGCTTTCAAAAGTTCCCCCACTGGCGTGGTTCGGCTAAAGGCCCACAGGGAAAGTATATTCCCACCCTAATAATTTTAGTTTAGCGCTTGTATAAGGCAAACTTTTGACGTTGCATTGTGTTCTTTGGATAATAAATAGCATTTTCAAAGAATCTTGCATCTGTATTTACAATAGATACCTTATGGGCGTTTAAGGGTTAATGCAGACTCCTTGCCAACTAAAAATGTGAGCCGTCCTAAATGTATTTGAGTTTTCTTTGTATTCAAATTCGAGATAAATAACGTGTGAATCAATAGTATAATAAAAAAATGTATTCCCCCGTTTTTCATGCATTAGCGTTCGCACTTTATTAATTCACTTTATACACGAATTATCTACCAGTTTATAATAGCCAGCATGTCGGTAGCGTAACTTAAGCTTCGTTCGGCAAGTCTGATATCTTCCGGGAACAATGTTTGTACTTACTTGAATGTGGTTTATCACTCAAAATACGTACTGTTACATTCCCACAAAATCACTCTTTGTAGAAATTTGGCATAACCTTCAGCCTATATTTGATTTCAGTACTCTTTATAGTTTTCTCAGGCTCTGGGTCGTTGAAATTTTTCTGCCGTTCATAAGACGCTAATAAAGGTCTAGCCTGTTTTTTTTTATCACAAATGATATAGCCAAGAAACATACTTTGATTTTCGACTGCTTAATTATAAATTATCACGTTTCCCTTATTTTCGTGAAATGTAAGCTTTTAGTAACGTGATATTTGCATGGGATGTTGAGAAGCATACACCGTAAAATGATGCAAGAAAATATACCACATAAAAAAATTAAAGGACCAAACGAACAAAAAGAGGTGAAATGACTAGCGCTGGTTTGCTTTTTTCGTTGCGCAAACTCTCCGGTGCACTGAACTTTCAACTCACCACATTTTCACGTTAATCGGGTAAAATGGCGATATGAAAACTCCGAACTCTTGTTCAAAGACTTTCTGACGAAGGCAATATTTGATCCACCCTCAATTATCTTACAACATGAATTCCGCGTAAAATTTGCCTAATATTCCATTAAATATGTTTCTAGGTATTTTCTGTTTCGCCAATAATAGCATGCTTCAATTTCAGCCGTTGAGAAAATGCTCGGGCTCCGTTCCAGAGCACACGTGTGCGTGGTTTACTGAAAAGGCGCGCATTGTTAGGCGCACTTTGAACTTTGTTCATGTGTTATCTGCCACGTGCCCATTATTTTTACTAAAGCTACATTATTTTATTTAGATCACTGCAACCAGTTGTAACGAGAAAAAAAGCCCACAAACTTCGTACACGGTTTCATGTCCCGAATGTAATCGAAAGTCCCTATTCATTAAATTCTGTTGTGTTCCAGACACTTTATTACAGTGCTTCCATGGAAGAGTGCATATGTATAATACTCTAAATCATTCACTTTTAGTTTTTAAAAGAGGCATAGAAATAAGGAGACAAGAAGTGATAAGTGAAGTGAAGTGAAGAATTATTCTGAACGCTTCGAATTAAGCCATAAACCTGAAAATTTTTCACGCATTATCCTTCGGAATCACTAAAAATTCCTCGTTTTAATAACGCATATATGTGGAAACAGCAGAACTTGATGCTTTATAAAATTGATTTGGGACTATCTGGAGCAACATAAACAACAGCACATTTCACAAATAAAATGACCCCCCATTCTTGTAAATACGTAATTGGGACTATTTTGACTTTCTAGGAAAGCGGTGTAGCTTTATCAGTGTTTTCTTCACGCTTCGAAATGGGCCGTGAGGCCGTGAAGTGTGCATACTCTTACAATGCTTCATTTACTCAACCAGTTAGAGATTTCGCAGACACATCACGCGTAATATCCTCAAGGTTGCATTTATTGCGCAAATTTGATCAGAGTTTATTAACATTGTGAAAAAGAGCACACTATGTTTTTTTGGCGTTAGCATCTAGCGACATATGTTCCATGCGCAGCACCTCAGATTCACCACCGAATGCGTGTTGTTAATAATAAGAAGAAAGCCCGAAAATGTACATGACCTGGCATGGAATTGCACGAATGTGTTAGTAACGAGAATGATAGGCCATGACATCAATAAAATGACATGTTCGTCATTTACGTCACCATTAACCACAATAACCGCCTTGGATGTGGGGGGCATGAGCCACGCGTAGAAAGAAAGGAACAAACACAGAAAACATAATGAATGAATGAATGAATAATTGATTATTAATTTTAATAATTATGTGTTCTCAGACCCGCATTATATATGCGAATATGCGCTAGGGAAGTGAACGAAACGCTCGGGGCTTGTGTTATTAGAAATTCTTAAATAGAATATTAAGGACGCCTTGATTCGTTTTCAGCTCTGTTTGAAAACAGGTTTGCTTCACTGTGGAAACTTATTTTCATAACAAAACTATGGGTATTCCTTGTAAACATTGTAACGCGACAAGGAGTTATGAACCTAATTCCAATTGCTTGAAGACGTTTACGACAGAACGAATGAAAGTGCTGAATCGCATGGAAGTGGTTTGCACAAAGCCTATATGACACACTTGGAATGTTTCAAAAAGACACAAAACTGAGTGAACGTCGCAAGTGACAGGACTGATTGGCTGGTGATAGTTGAGTCATTTCAATAACTATGCACTTTTCGCAGCCACGCGTCATTAATATTCCCGTGGTGAAATAGTTAAAACACCCCGTTCGCTGTTCGGTGTTGTCACTCATACATTAATGTGACTCTTCTTGTCATTACACGCCACTTCGAGGTATTATTCATTCGGCGTTTGTGCATTTTGACAAAAACTACTCGAGAACAGTTGCAATGTAACATCAACCAAATGTTTCAAAAGCCATTGCTCGAATCATTGAATTAGTGGGAAGTTCGGACAGTTTTTCAGAATGAGCTAGCGCAGAGTTTTAATGCTGTTAGTTCAAGGGACTTCACACGTATACAATGAAAATTATAGTAAGAAACACATGGGAACAGTTCAGTCCAAAGAACCTAAATTATCTTTCGCACCACATCGCACGTACACTTCCTTGTGCAAGAAAAAGCAAAAAAAAAAGGCGAACCTTTATTGTGCCCTAATCAAGATTGAAGTATTCTCTCACACTTGTCTTGTTCTAGCTTGTACTTACTTATTTAATGCGCAACCTATGCCTGTACCATACCTTAATTTCTGCGGCTATGGGAGTGGTCGTCCTCAAGGATAGTAAAAATACGCGTGTACGAACGTTTGACGGGGAGCATAGCTCGCACAGAATGCACGACAATGAGTTGCCAAAGCTCACGGAGCAACAGTCAATCAAATGACGTGGCCAAAAGTGCGAGCAATCGGAGCCGTCCTCGCCGTTCACCTTGATAACGTGTAACATTCCACGAACATAAGAGCAGATTCAAGTGGCGGTTCATGGTTACTACCTATGCTGGGTAGTAAACATACAGAGCGAGGATGAAAAATAGAGACCCGTTGAAAACGGACGGTGCGCATGCTCATCGTTCGGTTGTGAGTTTGCGCACCATCTAATGTTAACACATCCTTGCTTTTCGTCCTTGTTTTTTTTTAGTAGCCAGCGCAAGTAGTAACCATGCAAAAAGACAAGCTAGATTCTTACTTCAGTACCTCTAATACCGGTGTCACACGGGCACTTTTAATCGCGATCAGGGCGATCCGGATCGGTTTTCTTGATCGCGATCAACTTTATGGCCGCTGCTACACGGCCCAAGTTAATCCGGTTTCGACAGAGATTTCGTTGCACTTACCTGTATTGCTGTGTGAGATTCTTAATCTTCACTTTGATTTCTGATGGCCCCCCGCGCGTAGCCGTCCAGTCGTAGCGAAGCGGCAATCTCGTTGTACACGCCAGAGTTTCGCTTCTGGCGCCTCAAGTCTACCAGTCGCTCCTGCCAGCGGTCAATTAATGTACAGGTCTCTTCATTCGACTCCGAAGTGCGTGTACGCTGCGACGCAGTCGAAAAGCTAGCAACACTCATAATCAATTTGCTTCAAGGTGCCCCAATGCTCCAAAGGTGCGACAGTTGCAGTTGAACTAAGGGCGGAAGACAGCGGTCGTCTGCTTATCGTCTGCTTCTCCCATAACTGCATGCGGTCAATACGAATCTTAAAATATGCGAAATTTCAGATATTGTTCCAATTTAAACAGCTTACAATTTGTTTTTTATAAAAATCTGGCTTTTTTAAATGTGTTTTCATTGAGCTATGCTTGATTTTCTTGTTTACTGTGCTTTCAACAAGCTTGGCCAGGCGGCGCAGACGACAGCAGAATCACTATCTGTGAGCCAGATCGCGATGCGCGGATCGCGATAGTCTTGATCCCGATCGGGCCTGATCGCGATTAAAAGTGACCGTATAGCAGCAACTAATCCGGATCGTCCTTAATCCGGATCGGCGCTGATCGCGATTAAAAGTGCCCGTGTGACACCGGTATAATATCCTTCTCTAAGAGGCTCCACTACCAAGTGTAAAGAAGCTGATCTGATCCATGTTGCGTATTGGTTTACTCCCGTGCTGTATTTTTCTTCATTAGTTCAAGTTTTTCCACCAGGCAACACTGAGGCAAACTATCCAGCATTCCGTTAAAACAGGCTCAAGTGCTCGGGGCACTCGGAGCTTCGTAATTAAATATCGTCGCCAAGCGAGGTCTGCCGTGAAGCAAGAACTCCGTTATAACGCTCACTCGCAACATGCCTCTTTTGCAGCCTTTTAATTATGATCCAAGGATGTTATGACGTTTGTCATACGTCTCGCTCGGTCACAGATGAGACGCTAATGGGTTTGCACAGTATAAGAACCGACATTAAACTCTATAAATAATTGTGTTCCTACAGTGAGGGTTCGGAGGAAGTTGCCAATGTAGAAACAGCGATTTTTTCACTTCTTAAGGAATGAAAGGGGCTTCTCTTATGTTCGTAGACCCAAGTTTCAAAGTCCCCATAGCACAATGGACGCTTTATAAGGCTTCGAAAAGTCTGAAAATTCAGCTTCTACTTTTGTGGTTGCTTTTTCTTCGCATTACGAGAACACCTGAACTCACTTTTAAAAGCCTCGCTCGGTCATAAAAGCATGGAAGGTACCTCTAAGACAATTCGATCGAACAAGCAACCAAAAAAATTGGTGTCATGGGCTGCCCGTTCTCATAAAAAAAAAAAGATTACAGAGATTATCTAAATGACACAGCAGAAGCGAAACAACTTTATACATTTCAAAAGACACAAGACGAAACAACATTAACTCACGGATTGAAATGTGAAAGTTAGGGCACAAGTAATACACGCGTTCTCGTTTCCAGCGCCTACAATACATGTCGTATCAGCGTAACGTTAACTCTAACGATTACATGATAGCCAGAAATACCTTTAGTGGTCATATTTGCTTCGACATGACGCGGTTATCCCGAGCGATTGCTCGAAGCAGTCGTTATATTTTTAAGAAATGATGTCGCATTTTAGTCCGTAAGTAGCGTACAGTTCATGCCGCATAATCGACCCGTTACGATTCCTCGAAGGAACGAACTGATAAGAGACTCTCATCGACCATTTGCTCAACTTTATGTAAAGGAACAGACTGAATACAGCGTCCAATATATCATCGTTCTGTGCCTATTGCTGCTTTTACTTTCTCATCTGATTACACGTGTAGAGGATTAGCCATGTTTTGTAAGTACGAACTTCTCTCATTTTTGTTCGAGATTTCGCTGAGCGATTCTCGTTTCTATGAAACGGGGAGATTACTACGCTCGAATAGAATTTGCGAAAATCATCAACATGCGGGAACTTGTCTCATTAAGTGCAGCAAAACTTTTTCGCTACGATTATACACCTGAAACAAAATTAAGTCTTCGAATCTTCTTGCTATGTACGAGGGCACATTGCCACGTGTAGCTCAGCTCATTAGGTCATAGACCTAGAATTTCCTACAAAACGTTGCTTCATTTCTGCGGTGAATTTGACATGATTATGCCTTCCCCGACAAGAACTTAGTTCGCTTCGGTGTTTTAGATGCTGTGTGGTAATGAATGACACGACCTGGCGTGTGTTGTCTTGTTTCCTGAGCTCATTGCGTCTGGGCTTTCTTTCTGGATTTATTTGCTTTACTGGGGCTTCGCGCGATTGCCTACGTTAGTTTTCTACTTTCCTTACCGAGTGTTTGGCCATAACCAAATGAATCCAACAGACAATTAGGCCGGGGAGAGCATATGGGCTATTATTTGTTGTTTTTCATTTAAGTGTAATTATTATGACGTTAATCGAAATGAATTAAAGTACTTGAAATATCACCCTTTCCGTCAGTGGTATATCAACCCGTAACCTTTAAATTACGTAGAAGTTACTAGACACTTTTAGTTTAGCGTACGTAACGAGCTTACGTACGCAGCATGGCTACGGGAGAGAAGTGCATGCGCAGTACGTAACGTATCTATTTCGCGGATGAGTGCGTACGGCCAAAAAAAAAAAAATCCGGTGCACGCAAACGTAACGAGACGTAGCGCTAGCTACGTGACACTATCGCGAGATCTCGAATGAAAGAGCAGCCAGATTCCAAGATGGCACAAAACGTAAAAAGCAACGCATCCGATGATTCAGCTTGACTCGGATGCCAGTGGCCATTATAACGGCCGGTACCGCAGGATAGCGCTAAGAAGGACGGACTTTCACATATGATACGTCTAGTTGGACCAAACGCATCCCGGTAAGGTCGATACGGTAAACTAAAAGTGTTGCTGAGCGCTTCGCTTGCAGCGTACGCATCGTATCGTGCTGTGTACGTAGGCTTGTTGCGTACGCCCAACTAAAAGTGTCTACTATGCTACTGTAAAATGCAGCCTAGGCTTCCATGGCCTAATCGTCCGCTGGGTTCCTTTGGTTGTGCAGGACAAAAAGAACGAGCCCCTCGAAAAATTTCGCCTTCTTTCGCTCTTGCTTAGTTTTTGCTTTAATTTCCACGTTTATTTCTCTCGCACTTACACGATTTCCTTTAGTTTGTTGTGAACGCATATTAATACATTTGACACCTATTTTTGCCTCTTTGATATTTTATGTGTGGCAACAAACTGGTTCTATATTCGCCATTACGCAATGAACGCCGCATAACGCTGTATGTGCAGCCGCTATTTAAATAATTGAACTTTTTTATTAACCAAAGCCGTCCTCGCCTTTCACCTTGATAACGTGTGACATTCCACGAACATAATACCAGATCCAAGCAGGCTATCTGTTTCACACTGTCTGATTTTGTTAATCAAGATTAGATAATAAAATAGTCAAATTAAACCGGCAATTTTCTAATTAAACGTCATTAGTAGGACGGATTAACGAAAGCTTAATCGAGCAACTTGCTCAGAACGCGCCCGCAAACACGACGTCATACTCCTACGTCTTTACCAACGTAAATATGTCCCTGTAGCCCACGCGTTCACTTCAAAACATGGAGCCAATGCGGCGGCCAAAATATGAAGGAAAGATTAAAAAGACGTAGGTTGCTGCACTCGTAAGAAAATGAACAAGAGATTATAGGGATATTTCAAAAGAACGAGGAACCTATTAAAAGCGACCGCTAGGATTCATAGCCGGGGAGAGGGTTCGCTAAGCACTTCCTTCGTCGAATCGACAATGTCAAAAACGACGTCAGGTGGTCATGTCTTCATAGTCTGGGAAACACATTCGATCTTTTTTGTTCGTTTGTTTTGACAGTGTCGTAGTAAAACCTTTGTAAAAACTACAGTTTTGTTATTCTTTAATTATTATTCTACACTAACTTACTCGTTCTTCATATTCTTCCCGCTACACAGATGCGCATCTGTGTAGCGGGAACAATATAATTGTGGAGAAGAGACCGATCTGATGTAATCACACCGATGTGCAGTGCCCCACCATTCGATAAACACCCATTCCCTTACGATCGACCGAGGCGTTTGGAATGTGGAGCTGCAGAGAAAACACGAAAATAGAACTGGGTAGTGCTTCGTGAATAATGAGAGGTAGCGAAAAGTACATCTCGCGTTGTCAATAAGTTCCTAGTTCCTAAACGTACCGCTCGACCGAACATGCCGAAACATACGCAGTCACTCGTGCTGCTGCTAGCAGAAAGGCAATACTGTAACTTAGGTGGAAATACTGTGAGTTTCTACCGGGCTTATTCGGTACAGCAATAAGTATTTTTGCTAGTATTGCTACAGTTATACTAATAAACTGTTAATAACCATCATCATGATGTTTATGCAAGGATGTTATATGCAGAAAGTAAATGGTCCCACGAGAAACACCATAGTTAGGGCAACACTTTTAGAGAAGTATTCTATCTAGATTGTCTACCTTTGTACTTCCTCTTATTAATGATATAATTTACAGCACTGTCTAAAACAGCACTTGCGAGGAAAAAAATAGGTCAATTGCATTTTACAATCATCAGATCTCAAAATAACTTTGTTAGGAGGTACAGTACCATCTTACCTGCGTGAATTACAGGTAACGAAGTCACTGAATGTTGGCAACGTCACTTAATGTGGACAAGTTCTTATGTAACCACATCTAAGACACCGTTACTAAACCAGATGTTCCTGGCAGCCTTGAGATCGTGATCTCATCTGTCAGGGCGCTCTATAAGGACTGCTATTGGAAGGTTTCTGCAACGATGCAGCTTTTCTCCTTTCATGCCTTTACATTCTTCCTGTTATAGTTAGGGAAGCTCCAGCTTCTTAACTTCGATCGGGAATAAAAAAAATCTGTCTGAGAGCCAGTGACACGTTGTGACCTGAGACGAATTATATCTGTGAAACGATATTTTTCATATTTGATTCTTTCTGTATTTATAAGAGGTCAGCAGCTGGAGCACTTCGGCTCACCTCCGACTCTGCTTGAACGTGGAGAAAAAGAAAGCCCGTAACAACGGTGCCCATTTCCATTGTTGTGCTTTAATGCAGTTGATCAGTGTCCAGCTGGGCTTTACAAATATGCCATGACAACAAATGGTATCCGTAATTGATTGTTTCCGAATTTGTGCGGAAACCACATTCCAGTAATGTTACTTTTAGATTTTTCAAAAGAGTGGTCACGGGAGGTGCACATGTCTTGAGATGGGCAGGTTGGGCAAGGTGTTTGCATGAGATTTCTGATTGTTAAAACGCAGTCTGAAAGGCCCTTCTGTTTGCCCAATGTACTGTTTTTTTTTTTTTTTGCATAGCACTAATTCGATCATGTATATTACGTTTCTTAGTAGCGCAGTCGAAATTGCCTTTGATTTTTAAAGGAAAAGTTAGAACCGGCACTAGTGACTTTTCGCGATGTGCGCATGTACGGGAATACTTCACGTCGCGGTTTTCGGCAAGGATGGCGTCCGATCGTGTCATGACAGTCTGTTTTCGCTGATGACGATGACAGTTATGTCTCGAATATGTTTTTAGCCTTGCGATACACTGCTTTAGGTGGTTCTACAAAAATGGTTCTGAGGCGTTCGATTTGCATTAGAATACTATGGTGCTTCCTTTGCACATGACAAACACGCGGAACTGACTCAGAATGGGTGAGGACAAAGTTTGTTTGCGGTGACGGAGTCGATTTCTTAGCAATGCATTAATAGCGTTCTATGATCATGCACATCAGCACGTTTTATTGCGTCGTCAATTAATTGGGGTGGGTAACTTTGTTCGACTAGAGCGTCTTTTAGTGTTCTGCAATTTTTTTTTCAAACTCAGATTGTTCTGAAGAGATTCTTTTAAAGCATAAGGCCTGACTATAAGGAATGCTAGTCTTGCAATGTTTCACGTGGCTAATATCAAAGTGCAAATGCTGATACCAGCCTGTCGACTTCCTGTAGAGGGCAGTGGAGAGTTTATCATTCAAAACTGAAACGCTGACGTCAAGGAAGTTAATAGTAGATGCAGAGTAGGTGTGGGAAAATGATATTGATGGGTGGGCACCGTTAAAGTCAGATATGAAGGAAAGCAACTCCTGTTCACCGTGTGGCAAAATAAGAAAAATG
The DNA here is from genome assembly GCA_030522465.1 of Rhipicephalus appendiculatus. Taxonomy (NCBI): domain Eukaryota; kingdom Metazoa; phylum Arthropoda; class Arachnida; order Ixodida; family Ixodidae; genus Rhipicephalus; species Rhipicephalus appendiculatus. Next base: position 4,691,149 of record JALIZH010032927.1, on the reverse strand, counting down.
TCATCGATGTGATGTTTGTAATAAAAATGTTTCAGCGCGCGGGTTTGCAAAAATTTACTTTCAAGCTGGCCCAGAAATATATTGGCGTAGTTGGGTCCAAACAGCGTACCCATTGACATGCCGCTAACTTGGGCATAATGTTGTGCTTCAAATTGAAAGTTATTTAGCTCTAAAATAAGCCTGAGCAATGTTGCCAATCTGTTGCTATGGGTAAGTTTATCGGGTGATGCTGCTTCGTGGGACTTGGCGACTGCCGTGATTCCATGTACATGCGGAATGTTAGTGTATAAGGAAGCTCCACTCAGTGTGTCCAAATGGAGAACGTTGAGGAATAGTGAGATCAATTATAGCCGACGCAAAGTCGGTAGTGTCCCTTACGTAAGACGGAAGTGATGCTGGGATTACTACTCAAGGCATCGACTTGGCTGGAAAAATTTTCGGTGACAGTACCTATACCGGAAATCACCTTTTCTTCAATATATATATATATATATATATATATATATATATATATATATATATATATATATATATGGGTTATTTAATATAAAGTGTAACAGGTAAACTTTCGACCATCTTCGATCATGCTGAAAAAAATCGTGCTAGTATATGTGAATATGAGAAGCCGTTATTGAGGCGTTATATTTCGGGAAAAAAATTTTGCGTTGCCTAGAGGGAGCTTTGAAGCTTGGTCGCTGAAGTAAAATTGTGTTGCTCTGAATAATATATATAAAATTACTGGTTTAAGCTATTACTTCGAAACATTTTATTCCGTAATGTGGACGCGCTGATTTTTGATGACTATGATAGTTTATTCACATTTGTTATATCTTTGATTATTTTTGGCATTGGCGACAAATCACAAAATGCAGCATGTTTAGAGTTCTTTAGAAAAAACAAAAAAAATTTTTGGCGAGTAATATATTCAATTGTAGGGCTTTATAGGTTCCTATAAAATTTATAGGTTCCCTTACGGTGCATTCACACTTGGCCTCGAAGGGGGCTCACGTGGCAAAACTTGCTAGATATCTGCTCGCATCGCCGTCTATAGCGGCCTGAAAATCACGCGGAAAGCCCGATGCGAAAAAAAAATGGTCCGAGAACCGATTTTTCTGGCACGTGATAGCGGATTGCCTTTCCGTTTGACAGGAGGCCACACTTTGCTTGCAATAGCTTGTAAACCACGCGATGTAAGCATACAGACGCAAATTCAAAATCGCAGCCAAGGATTCGGCGGGGCTTCATATCGGCGCATTTGGAAATAACCCTTTCCGGACGACAATACTCACTTCCTTCCTCTACGGGGACCCATACCCCAATAGCGTGATTTGGATTAACATTACTGAGAAGAATAGAATTCACAGTAGGTGCATCAGCAGTGAGTTGGCGTAGTCCAACGCACCTCGCGCTAGCGCAGCCGGGCGAATCCTCCACTGCCGCTGCCGGCGTGTCCGCTTATGTAGTTTCTGCTGGCGTATTACCTAGCTGAAACAACATTTAGAAAACGTGAAAGCTATTTGTTTTTCATGTTTTGCATGCATAACTTGAGTTCGGTACGAAATGAAAATACTCACGAGACGGGCAAAATGGAATGTATTACAGAAGTGGCGCAGGCGGCCGCGGCATGCAGAAGAGGCAAAATAAATGTGAACGTTTTTGACACGCACGAACACGGTTTTCCGGGTGCTCTGGTGTTTTCGCTTTCTTTTCGCTTCTCATGCGCGAATGTGACTTCACTGGCCTACCACGAGGTAATTTTACCCATTTGGTAAAGCTCTGTTCATTTTAGTATGTATACTTTTGATGTCCTGTCTCCACTCCAAATCAGCTGAATGACGTCGTATTAGCTTAGAGCGAGTAACGTGAGGATGTTTCTTTTTTTTTTCATTTATTTTAAATGGTTGCTTCTATAAATGGTCAGAAGATCCCTAGTGTCTCCAAGTTGTTTTTTGTTCAGTTTATTATATTTCCTTTAGCCACAAAAATACTACCTTAGTGGAACAGAGCATTGGGCGAGTTGTTAATTCATTGTGGAGGGCATTTTGTGCCAAAAACAAGAAAAAGAAAGTAAGAAAACACACGATATAAAGTTCAGTAAAACAGACTGGTGGGCTAGTTGGTACATCATATCGAATACTTAGCGCACGAAAACACGAGGACGCAAGGTAGGGACGAGGACACAGGTTGTGTGAGCAGCCCTTCTGTATCGTTATCAGAGAAAGAGATAATGTTCTTGTCGCGGTAGTGGTGGCGCGGTTGCTGTAATGCGATATGGTGTGTGGTGTTACCCTTTCCTTTTACACCTGGGTATATTATGGTTCCATGTGAAAATAAACATCAGTTGTTAGTAGCGCTGTGTCCTCGTCCCTACCTTGCGTCCTCGTGTTTTCGTGCGCTAAGTCTTCGATACGATATAAAGCCCCATTGTGTCGCGCCTTTTCTTCCTTTCTTCATTTCGGATAGCGGTCTTGCATCAAGACATTCGAGTTTGGCTCCTAGAACACGTCGCGAGTTCGTGTTGAGTGTGTTCTTACTAACTGTTATCCCCCCCCCCCCCCCTTTTTTTTGTTCCTTTTTAGATGTGAAGCATCTTATGGCGAAGCTTAATCCGCTGGTGGTGTGCCGGCGTGACCACCCTTACTGCGCATGCGCAAACCCTTTCAAAAAAACAAAAATAAAAAACTTCCTCTCCCCCCTCTCCCTCCTCTAGGCATCCCTCCCCGCGGCAACCACACCCTCACTGCGCATGCGCCTTCCCTCCTCTCTTCCCCTCTTACACTCCCCCTCTCTCTCCTCTGCGCATCCCTGCCCACGGCGTCCGCACTCCCACTGCGCATGCGCGTCCCTCCCCTCTCCTACACTCCCCCCTCTCTCGCCTCGCGACGCCGACGCAGGCAGCGTCTGCTAGCGAGTTTTTTGGTTGAAAAAACCGACTGCTCGCGCTGCACAACCGTTCACTGGCCACCGCGTATATATGGCAATGGATCTTGACCTCCAAGGTGGTGCCGGTGGGAGATTTCACCTGTGCGTTGTGGAACAATAAAAATTCGCAGCGTGCGCGTTAACTAAAAGCGGAGTGTGGGTCTCTGTGTCCAGTCAGAATCTTCTGTCTCTCATTGCCCATTAGCAGCGATTGGCATGTTCCAGTAGGAAACACTGCTCCATCACTGCCTGCTTTGCGCCTCCCCAGTTTTCTCTCCTGTGCAACGCTGCGATGAGCGCCAGCGTCAACGCCGCCGCCAGTGTAAGCGTTAGCGCCCGCTGCTTCACATCTACACATGGTTCCCTTTAGCGGAAGATGGTGTTTTCCCTTCTTTCTCATCTATCTTATCTCTTTTTCTCCCTTTCTCCCACCACACGTGTAGGGTAGCCAACCGAGCCAAGCTTGGTTAACCTTCCTGCCTTTCTTCTTCGTTTCTCTCCCTCTCTTGCTTTCTTCTCCTTGGCGTTCTCTACAATATATGCTTCCCTAATAGTGCACACTTAATAAAATCTAGGAATAACGTCCTCCTATGTTTTCCTTAAGTTCAAGATTTGTTGGCTACACAGCGTTGTCTAATAGTAAATAGTGCGTACTTCGTTCATTCTTCTTTTCTCGTTCGTACTGTATACAGGGTCTCGTCTGTACTTGTAGACAGAAATTACTTCTTAAAGGCACCCTCGTCAAACGCTCATCAGACGTTAGCGTTCATCGAAGCCAAAAGTTCACAGAGCCTCTATTTTTCTGCTGGCGTCATTTCTCGACTGGTGAATAGCTGCTATTCTACTTTCTCCGTGTAGTTATATTTTGCAACATATAATGTGGTGAGCTCAATGCGATTTCTTATTGGGCTGTAAAACGGTGCTTCAAGAACCAAGACCAAATGTTTGCCAATGACACATTAGTTTGTAAAAAGCAGCGGGACGAGCATGAGTAAGGTCAACGGCGTTCTTAGACATGCCCTGGAATTATTTTCGGGAAGCGTCGAAAACAGTAAAGAAATGAGGTCATGGGTGGCATTCAATTTCAAGTGAGACTGCGACGCAGTAGCTTTCAAAAAGATTTAAAACGAGAAAGACAGAGAGAGAGAGAATGGAGAAGAGAACACGAAGTCTGACACTTACTCCAAAAGCCATTCTGAAGAGAAATGAGGCCACGATATTGATTTCGGAGGCTCAATGCCGGAAAAATAAAGAAACAAGCATTGTTCAAAAGAAAGAAATACAAAAAAAGAAAGAAAGGAAAGATGGTCACATAATTCTAATGGTCGCAATGCCTCAAGTGAACAATGATTTTTAGTTTTATTTCCTTACAAAGAAACAGTCTTCAATCAGGAACGTCACAGAACTTTCGCGTATCCTATCTGGCGTTAACGGGAGCCCGATTTTATCGACGCGTTGTTGGCTATGGTGTAAAGGCCGGTAATATAGGTCAGTACTTCGAACAGTGTCATTCTTCATGAGAAAAGGAGAGCACCGACCTCGTGGTGGCACGAGGTCTGAAGCTGTCCCGTGCAGTTTGAAATCATCCTCACTGCGCTGCCTAATAAAGTTGTCGTGAACGTTTGCACGCAGTCGATTACCACAGCGATACCCTGAGGTACATGTCATGAAGACTACATGTGCAAAGAAGGATACCTGAGCCAAGATCCAGCCAGTGGGAGAACTATGGCTTTTGAGCAGGACATTCCATCGCGCATATCTGGCAGCAACCTAGTGCGGCATAAATGTTTTCTATGCTTTTCCCGTACTATGGGCACATAGAACCTATGGTCTGCTTTACTGCTTCTACTTTCTCGTAGTTGGCCATGAGTGTGGTATGGGTGCATCGTGTAGCTTTCAACTTTTTGCAAGGTAGTGTGAATGTACTCGTCCGTAGCACAGAGAGCATGTGTTTTGCCCAGTTACGTTCTTCACTTCCCATCTTCGTTTCTATAGTCCTGACTCGTCCCGTTTTTTTCTGCACAAATGATATTTTTATACGGTGAGAAAAATAAAGGAATAGCGATCATAAAGTGGTGCTGACCAATGCCGAAATGTGCTCTTGTCGGCAAAAAGCTGCTCTTCGTCGCTTCGGCTTCTGGAATGGAATGCTCCTCTTTTATGGCCAAGATGTAGATGACGTGGAAATTGGATTCGGATATAAACGAGCGAAAGGGCACAACATATTCAGACTTGCAGTGTCGCAGCTCTTCTATTGGCCACGAATATGCTTCTCTGAAAACAATAATGCTGCTCATTTTTTGTTGTGTGCTTCTTCTCCCACTGAATCTTCTCTGCGCTTTGTGAGAGGAAATGCGCAGCAGTCAGAAGAGCAATTCTAGTTTCTCAAGTAAGCCTGCCAATGATTCCATATTCTGGTGGTTGAAAGCGCTTTTGTATTCGATGCAGAAAATGGTCCTCAAAATTAAGATGATGAAATAAGGATTACGCAAAAAAATAATAACGCACCACCGGTGAGGGCCAAAGGCTGTGGGTTTTGTCTACACCAGTGGCGTGTTGTATTTCTGCGTCCTCTTTAATTCATTTTCTCTTGAGGGCATAATTGCTAGACTTCACTCAATTAGTACAAATAATATTTACAGTACTTTTCGTGACTGCATTTTCGGTTAGCTTCATGAGACTACGTATGCGTAATAACACACAATATACAAAAAGTGCGGAGCCGACAAACAAAATGAAACCAAACATTCTAAGAGACATTTAATTTTTCAATCTATAGAAGATCGGGAGGTAACTTGATGCTTGTACATAAAGATTCATTACGGTCTGTTGTTCAAAGAAATCGAGTGTAGAATCCTTATGATTAATATTTACGATGTGTACAAGTGTTCGAATCGCAAAGCAAGGAGCGCAATAAAAGAACCCCGGAAAAGGCAGAATACTTTAAAATTCTGTTTGCGGAACCGTAATTGTTCAATTTCCCCAAATCTTCCATTTCAACATCCAGGGGTGTGTTGAGGATATTCTATGAAGCGATGTGCAGCCGTCGAGTGATTCCGCTTCAATGAACGACTATGTCGAAACGCCCATGAGCCGCGGTGAATAAAATCCGAAAAGAGACGCCTTAACTTACGGATAAGTTCGAAGGAAGTTTCTCTTTTAAGTCACCGATGATGTAAGTGCTCTCCGCACATCCACTTGTGTTTTTAGCGCTCAGGTTTTTTTGTATCGGTTTAATACTATATTTCCGCCATGGAAATGATATAAAACTGCTATGACAGCACCTAAATCTAATGAAAAAATGAGTACGGCCATAGGTTGAGAAAAATCTTTGCTCTGAGAAACGGGTCGAGACAGAAAGCAATGAATAGCGTTGGGCGAGCTTTTCAATAAATAAAAAACAAGAAAAGAGTTCTTAGGAAGCTACTGAAAGGTTTACTTTAAAGGCAGCCCAAGCGAGAAAGAGAGAGAGAAATGTTAAGTGCAAGGCGGGGAAGGTCAACCAAAAGAACATTTTCCGGTTTGCTACCTTGCACTGGCGAAGGGATAAGGGGGAATAGAAAGGTAAGATAAAAATGAAAGAGAAATGGATAACCCAGACAAAAGATATATCAAGACAAAAGAAAGGGTGAAGTTTACACTAGTCGTGTAAAGGTTAAGAAACAGCGAAGCTGGTTGTTCTTAGGGGCTTAACGTGGCCCCCCTTGCCTGATGCTAGGTCTTTTCCTGGAGTAGACAAAGTAGAGTCCAACCACAGCCCTTCACAGACCTTGTAACAGTGTCCAAACTCCAGCTCCAGAACTAACCTGCAATGCTGGCTGTGGTACTCCCGGTATAAGCGCGGTCCTTTCGTCGCTCGTATACTCGGCTCGCGGTTTGCAAACCGTACTTCAGAGCAAGTGGCACCCTGAAGTTTTCCGGTCAATGCGCAAGTTTTGTTATGAGGCAGCAAATTTGGACCGCAAGGTGCGGACATGTCCGAGTCAGTACGATGGTTCACACACTACAGAATCCGTGAGGCCCTGTTCCCCAGCCCAGACCTCAACGTACAGCAAGACATCATCAGTGAAGTCCTTGCTGCTACCGTGTATCAAGGGATTCCGGCCGACGGCTAGGAGCGACAGGAAATGCCTGACGGGATGACAGATTTTTTAATAAAGTTTTTTTATTCTCTTTCTCTGCTCAGCGTCCCCACATAGGAGGCCTTGGCCGCGCCACTGAAATCGCTGGTTCTCAATAGAGTTTATTCCTCCTTCTCCTCTCTCGGCTCTCGCTGCAGGCAAACTTGGCGTGGCGGCTGCGTGGACTGTCTCCATTGGTGGGCGTGGCTGACAAGCATCGGCGCGGAGGGTTTTAGCAACGCGTGACAACCAATGGCGCAGCGGGTTTTTTTTTTTTGTTACGTTTCACCTCGAGCTTTAAGAGCGAACACACATACACACTTAAACACCGGGAGTGTCATAGTCGCTTAGCGAGTCTGGTTGACCGCAAAAACTTCAGCTGCGCCTTCGTCGCTTTCTGGTGGGAAGCTCGAACGTTCCGGCACTCCAAAATAGATTGCTCGGAAAGCGGCCGGTCATCGAGGCGTGCTAACGTTGCTGAAAGCTGTCATCTCTGCGAGCTGTAGTAATGAGGAGAATCACAAAGCACGTGTGCAATGGTGTCCTCGATGCCACAGTGATCACAGGCAGCACTGTCTGCCATTCCGATTCGGTAAGCAAAGCTGTTCGTGAATGGCACTCCAAGCTACAGGCGGCAGATGACTGTTTCGGATAGGGATAGTTCGGATGGAAATTGAAGTTGAAGTGACGGATCCAGATGGTGAAGGCGGGTGTGCTAAATACCGGTTCTATTCCACATTGAATGTGTTATATCATGCGCGAGCGAGCGAATTTTTTAAGCTGCATCGGTTCCTGATAGTGGAATGGCTGCCCGCATGCTACTTTCATGAGCGTTCCTTGCAAACTTATCGGCATGTTCGTTGCCGCCAATGCCACAGTGGCCTGGAAGCGAAACATTGAAGCAACGAAATCGGAAGCACTTGCTGAAATTAAAATGCACCATATTAAAGGACATCCACCGTCACCAACACTAGCTGACTTATTGTATTCATGCATCAAAGAAGTAGTTCTGAATAAACTATAAATAACAGCCGTGTTACGCGAGCAATAAAATAGTAATTCGAGGCACCAAAACACCATTTTACATCGTTTCCATTAGGATAGTTATTCAACACTTCAGCGTAATTTCAAAAAGCGAAGTAAGTTATACATAAAGGTCACTGCGAAAATTTTGATAAGAGGAGAAGTGAAAGTGTCACTTGAACAAAAAATGTCGAGGCCATAATTATGCCTCACGCGTTTTGTAGTGGACGAAGGACCGATGCACTCTCTGTGTAAGCATGCTTACAAAGAGACTCCACTTTCTTTGTAAGCATAGAGCGTGACGATGCCTCGTTAAATCGCAATGTGGGATGAATGTTGAACGAGTGCGACACGGAGAAAGCGAGAGACTGTCAGGGAGCCTGCCGCTGTAGCTGTGGTACTTAAAAAAAGTATGCAAGAAAGTCTGTTGTCTGAGCTTGAGGCTACCTCGAGCCAAAAAAAAAGAGAGGCCGATGATGTTCGCATGCAAATGCTACCCGTTCCAATTTACATTTGCTTTCGGTCTCGTATTTCGCGAATAAGGCGGCTATTTGTATTCCGATCACGTGGCTTCGTGGAAAGACGCTTTCTGAATGTCGCCGAGACGAGATCACGTATTTGCACCTCAAATTTTCTCTCAGAAGTGGAAGGGGAGAATTCTGGGCGCCAAGGTTTACTGGTGGGGAATGTGACCCCGCGAGTGATACGGATGAACATGATCAACAATAAAAGAAGGTACCGTCTTGTCAGAAAAAAAATGTGATACCGTATGCAAGCGCGGATGTTAAGTGTTGTTTGCGTGAGGCGTGAGGTCTGGTGTTCCGCGCACTTCTGCATTATTCGCGAAGGCGCAGCGTTTGATGCCATGCGTGTAAACTTGGTGCGACGCAAATTTGAATCAGTGAGGGGACGCCATCACTGTTTTCGCAAACTTCTTTTTTTTTTCTGTGAAGACGAGAGTTTGTCTTGACATTAGAATCGGTACATTGACGATTTCTTTGCGCGCATGTAATAATATTCGTTCTATTACAGTCACATCTCACAGCACGTTGCATTATTCCAGGCAAACCTTACAACCACAATTTGTGTATTAGTTGAATACCGTGATTTCTGTTTCAACTTGTGAAATAATGCTTCCTTTGATTAATTCGGTGTCATCTGAACAAAAGCAATCTCTTTAAGCTTGAACGTGCTTGACTGAATGCGTGAAGAAGATTTCACGAAAAAAAAAAAAAAGATCTTGCCCCATATTTCAAACTACACGCAGCCGAACAGAGCAAGATAGAGTGTCTCATTAGGAAAGCGTATAAACAAGCATTAGTTCTACCGATAAATACGTCGAACGACAAGTTCTCGGCGCTAAGACTCCTCCATAACACGCTTGGAGAGCTTATAGAGGCCCACACGGTGGCACAGTGTGACCGGTTAACACAGAGCCCCACGCGCAGACATATTTTGGACACAATTGGGTTCACGTGCGACGTACAACATGGGGTAAAAAAAGACATTCCGCGGGAACTGAGGGGACATATCATAGTACCTCCATTATCTAGAAATATGCATCCTGAGCATCACCAAGATAGAAGGATGGAAAGGGTGAAGACACTACATAAGAAATTTAGCAACGCTGGGGACGTGGTCTATGTAGATGCAGCGGAATACGAGAATGGCCAAAAAATGGCGATAATGGCAACGAATATTCAAAGGGACTCCAAGGTCAGTGGCACTGTATGTACAGGAAGGAAGGAAGGAATACAAAAGGGAGAAGGCAGGGAGGTTAACCAGACATCAGTCCGGTTGGCTACCCTACACTGGGGGAAAAGGGAAAGGGGAGTAGAAAGATGAGAGAGACAGAGAGAAAGGAGCGCAAGAAGAAGAAGAAACAAAAAAGAAAGGAAATGATCCACAAGTTTCCACAGTTTCCACAAGTTTCCACTGCATCTCAGCAAATGTATGGGTGGAGGGACCCTAGTCAGGCAGAGGAAATCTGCCTTTAGTCCCTTCAACCTAGGCAATCTTTTTTGTTTGTCTGAATAAACAATGAATGAATTGAATGAATGAAGTACGCTGACACTTATGTGGCGTTAGCAGGAAAGGCAAAAGTAGCAGCAGAGGTGGCTATAGCACTAACACTAGCCTCCACAAAAGCTGAAGTCACAATCAGCGACTCTAAAACCGCTATTAAAAATTATGATAAGGGCAGAATGTCACCAGAAACTCTAAGAATTCTAGCTAACTTTCGCGACGAGTGGGTTGTTCATATTATATGGGCGCCTGCTCACTCCTCCCTCCTTGAGAACGAATTCGCGCACGACCTGGCTCGAGAATTGGCCGGCCGAACAGGCGCAGCGCGAAGACCGGGGACGGGCAGAGACCGCATGGTTAGTTATGAGGAAATTTCAAAACACTACCGCCTAGGAAGTGCCCGCTTTCCCCAGTCACACACTTCGCTAAGCAAGCAGCAGGCGACGGCATGGCGCCTGTTACAGACGAACACGTTCCCGAATCCGGTCGCTTACCACTACTGCTACCCGGAGCTATATTCAGATCTGTGTAGGTTTTGTCTGCAAAGTGTGGACATAAATCATATACTGTGGGCTTGCGACAGAGCGAAAGCGCAAAATGGAAAATACATTAACGGAGAACAGTGAGACTACATTGCTAAGCCTGGACTCTGAAGTGCAACTCCAAGTCCTTCGGCAATCCGAGGGTGCCGCCAGAGCACAAGGACTCATGGCTGCCACCTAGAGAAGGGAGCCCATCCTTCCCAATCTAGCCTTTTTCAATAAAAGTTATTTCCTCATGACCGCACTGCACGCTTAGACATGAAAAGGATCTGTAACGTCTCCGTTATCCGTAAGAATGTCCGATTCAATATCAATTATTTATTTACTTTTAAGAATATTTATTACTTTGCTGTGGTACAATATCAAAAACTGTAGTAGCTGAGATGATTTTCGTCTTAGTTTCTTTACAGGAACCTATGTATATTACCTGTGTAGAGCTTTTCCGAGGCTTGCGTTGTGTTTTCATTATTAGGGCGAAAGCCTTAAATGCCTCATCAAACGGGCAATTTCACCTTCGGCGGCGACGAGTGATGCAAAAAATTCTCATCGCGTGATGACATACATCACCACATGACGTCTTAATGACGTCACAGATTGAAAAAAATTGGCGTCATCATGACGTCACGAATTGTGGCGTGACGTCATGTGACCTAACGCCACATGACGCCGTCGTAGCACCCTCCTTTGGGCGGCGAAAAAAACCGGAGAGCGCGTGACCCCAAGAGAAAAAAAATGAAGACGGCGCTAGGCAGTGGCACGTGAAGCCACGGCTCGTGCTCTCTGCTCTCTTATACATCGAAAGAGAAAAAAAAAAAGAAAAGGGCTTTCGCCTTCGAGTCGTCTTAGGTGAATGCACGAAGAACCCTGTGAGTTTTCAATTTGGCCTGTTATAGACGACGTATTTTGTAGAAATGACTGAGTAAAAGACAAGAGAGAAGGTAAAGATAAAGTGGCTTCGCAAAGTGAGGAGACATCGATAACCTAAAAATAGAAATGAAAGGCTAACTATAAACGTGGGTTGTTCTTTTTCCAAAGAGACGACTCCTCATTTTCTGGGAAGTGGACGACAATATTTGTGCTTCATTTTTGCGACAAAGATGTGAGTCATCGGCCACTTTCATTTTGTTTATTGTACAACACCACTAAAAAGAATTGCCAACCCAATCTTCGGTATATCGTTTTGATGTGGCCGTATAGGTGTTTATTAGTTTTATTGGTAAGCTTCGTGGTCTTTATGGTGACACTTGTAAGCTAACTTTTTTTAAGATGATGTCTTATAACAATTTGATTGCACTGATTTCAATTTTGCTTAGTTTTGCTTTGTAGCTTTGACGTGAATAGCGTTTTATGTCAGTTGTTACTCTAACGCACAAAAGTACGGCAAAATCCGTTAGCATTTTGCCAAGACCCCATTAGGGCCCTGCTGAATCCGCTTAGCATAGCTTGGTAAGAAATACGTTAGTCATCAAAGTCGGTTCATTACTTGAATTATCGGCACGCCTTTACTTTGCCATTATGAATTGTGATCCATAATTTTTGTGATTCCTGCATATTCATTCTGTGTACTCTCTACAGGACTCTACTCTTTGTGTTCACGAAGCGTCAGTGTTTCTAAAGCGTTACGTTTAAACCTTTTTTGTCTGCAGAGATTACAATCAGCTTTTTCACAATGCTTCATGGTGCGGCATAATTGAATCACGTAAGTTCGGCATTTCTGTAGTCACTGTGAGCGCGCTCTTAAAAAAAATATCACCAGTATTTTATTTAGGAACAACAGCTTCCGGGCTCCGATACAACGCAGTCTTTACGGGCTCCCAAAGCTGAACATAAACAAAAAATAAATATGCCTGAAAAAATGTGTAGACCATGGAGAACGAGATAATGAATGCACCGGTGTATTACCCTGGCGTGTTCATTCATATTCATTGAGACACACGATACGGATGCTCAAGGTTTAGTTTCAGGCCCAGTATTAGGACCCCTGATATGATTAAGTACTTTCGCGTTAACTAGACAAGATTACATTGACGGCTTCCATATAGTGTAACTAATGGATATGTACTGTCCCTTGTTGCAGCGCTTCATATTTCACTTGGGTGGGAAAGCGTTCTTTAAGCTACGTTGTTTGCCTAGGATATTTAAACTTCTTACTTAAGTGATTTGCAAGCATTAAATATTTCTGCATGCCCCAGCATTGCGTCATCGTTAAATATAAGCACATTTTCTCTTTAACTAGGCGATCATCATTATTTCTGAATAAGCCCTTTTAAAGCATTGCTTGCCTCGACATGCAAAATAAGGCCTCATTACAGCCATATCGCTTCAGTAATTACCCATCTAAATATCACGCGGGCAAATTTCACTCCTTTCTGTTGACTGTTGCACTATACTTATCATTGCACGGCGTCTGCCAGAGATAATCTATTCTATTCCTGCTTGACATACTTAGAGGATATATATGAAGTAATGATAGCGGAATGATATTTGTAGTCAGCATTCCTGCACCGTGATTCTATATCTCGCATACTATAAGGAATAGATCACCAAGCGCTTTGTAATCACATTAACTAACATTCAGTCGAAATTGCACGATTGTGTGTTCTGCCAATCAGTGACGCTTGTTATAAGTCAGACATGAATTCGGTTTGTTCCCCTGCACCGGAAGCTGGAAGAATGGACTACGAGGTTCAGGAAATAGGGAGAAAGAAATGCACTCAATCGAAGAAAGCACATGCACTCAATCGCAGGAAAGAACGAGAATCGTTATTAGGACATTAGGTTCACCGCGGTGGTGTAGCAGTTACGGAGATCGGATGCTCACCCGTAGGTCGTGGGTTTCATCCCAGCCGCAACGGTCGCATTTCGATGGAGGCGAAACGCTAGAGTCTCGTGTACTGTGCGACGTCAGTGCACGTTAAACAACTTCAGATAGTCAAAATTTCCGATGCCCTCCACTACAGCGCTCATCATAATGCCTTGGTTCTTGCAAGTAAAACCCCATATATTACTATTAATACTAAATTCGTTTTATAGGTTCATACGGAGGTCGGAAAGGCGCGACTCTAACTCTCTTCTGCCCCGCTGGATGACTGGAGCTGCTATGACGGGTAAATACAAAAGGAAGAACGTGAATGCCGATACATTCAATCCCCTGTAAAAGGGACCTGGATGGGTCTAAGAATGTCAGGTCTGCCTAAACAATGTGGCTGGCGCCACTGAATTCTTTCACAAACTCAGACAGGACCTCTGTCGGGGATGTTTACGTTTGAATTCGACTACACAATAATCTACTGAATACGAGGGATATAAATGACAGACACCATGTTTGCAAGCCCTCTGAGAGGCACCGCAGGTGCCTCAGCCGTCTAGAATAAGGTGGGGAATCTCAACTAAATCGCCGAGCACCCACGTCCATGAGTAGTCCCTTAGTGATCGATGCTGCATTGTCTACGCTGTGGTGGCTGCAGCCCTACACCGATCCATTGCGGAACGTGAGTACACAAGCTCGCTTCGAAGCAGTGTCACGATTAACCGCGCAACTCATTTTCAGTGTACCGCCCCATTCTCTGATTTTCTAGCGTTGACACACCCTGTAGTACACACACTCAGTGGTCCAGTCACAGAGGGGCCTCAACACAGCACCGCGTGGTAAAAAATTCAACAACATGCGGAGCATACCAGATACTCAATGGATTGTATAGAGGAACGCTAAAGATTGCTGCTTGTGATAATACACGAGCAGCACTCCACTTGGTCGGCGGCTAATCTATATAGAATATTTCACTAAGATATTGACTGTACGCCCATCTCTTCGCTTGGGTTCGCAATTCTTCCTTGCCATTGTCGAACTTCATCATCCCTGCGGACTCATAAGTTACCTGCCCTAAAATCGCCTACAGAACTTTGTAACACATACACCGTCTCCGTCGCTTTCCTGTGCGCCCGTAATAGCGGTGTTAAGCCGAGTAAATATCCAGCTTCATTCCATGTGTCTGCGCAGTCAAAGGCTACTGAACCGGGCCATCCCCACCCATGTGCATTTTACTGTCCAGGTTACTCGGAGGCAGGTTGTCACGAAGCTAAAGGCGCTTCGCTTTAGTGCAGGAAAATTACGATGAATAGTCATTGAAAGACGCGAGGCCGTTTGTTTACGAACAAGACGTACACGTATATTTACAGCACACAAGGGACAGACAGAGAGCAAGTATAAAGCATGGAACGCACAAGGGAAAAAGAAAACATGCATAACACACAGCGCAACAAATTTACAAGGAAACAGTTTCACCTTTGCCCTGCAGTGGGCGTAGACAGGCTGATGATGATCATGATGAGTTTCACCATTGCGGGTAAAAAGTCACAGACGCCGTAGGGGCAGGCTATGGTGCGGGTAGCGATGGCCTATGGTGAGTGGGCACAGCAGGGGCGACGACAGTAGGCGCGATGCCAGACGCCGGACCCGGTGGAGGTCATTGGCCGGACGCCCTTTCGGCGTTCGCCAGCCAATGCTTGATGGTCGTCGTAAAGTCGCAGGAGGGCTTGAATCGCGCGTCCTTGCAACGATCCCAAGATGCCATGCACCGGGAAGAAGCTTGACGTGGTGCCAGGTGGGAGCCTGCAGAGAGCGTCAGCCAGGTACGCGGCTGGCCGCTACTCCCGCGCCCTGGACACCATCTTCTCCCAGGCCACGTCTGCCCTGCTACTCCCTTCTTCGCTAGAGTCTCTCCTTCCGAGCCAGCGTGGATGGTGCTCATTGGTCGAGTCCCTCTTGCGCCACGTGCCGCAGCTGCAGTGTGTCATCTTTGTCGTAGTCTTCTAATCACAGGCACCACTCCGCTCCACTCGCGCACATCATCACACAGGTATACCACAGCCGCTACTTATTGCCGTCGTCCATAAATGTATAAATCTCCCGGAATACTCTTTCGCTACAAGTGTCAATGTAAATATGAAAAAAAAGCGTGTCCCATCACTCCCCAAGCTCCAAGCAAAAGAAAAAGGCCGCTCCACGTCCACTACCACAAGGATCTAAGTCGAGATCCAGATCGAGATCCAGATCGAGGTCCAGATCGAGGTCCAGATCGAGGTCCAGACCCAAGACCAGCAATACAGGGTCTCCCCAGAGCACAGGGGGGAGGGGGGATCCCAAAGCCCAAAAGGACCAAGCGGCGTCAATGGCACCGCGGGACCCTTACAGGTGAGCTGGGCGGATGCGGCTTCCGGGGCGCACGCGGAGGCAGAGGCTGCTCTTCAAAATAGAGTTTAGGTTCTAGAGAATGAATTGGCACAGATCAGGCAGAGCAATGTTGCATTTATGGATGAAATTAGGAAACTCAGGGAAGAAAATGACCTTCTGAAAAGCGGAAGGGTTACACGCAACGAGAAAATCTCGCGAGTTATAGCGGATTAAAGAGGCGCGGCAATGGAAGAAGAGGTAGCAGCCCTCACCTCCATTAAGCGTAAAACCGAGAACGCTCCGATTAAAACCGGGGTAAAGAAACCCAAGCCAGCGAGGACGCTACTAGAAGGATAGGAGGAATTTGCAAAGAACATGGAATTCGAAATCGAACAGATTGAAACTAAATTTGAAACTAAACTCGTACAACAAGACGGTAGATTTGAGGCAAAGATAGAGGCGAAAATCGAGGCGCTAGGCAAGACGATATTGCAGCAAGTGCAAAAAATGTTGGCTGATTTCGACGCGAAGCTCGCAATATGGGGACCGCAGAACAGTGGCGGGGGGACCGGTTAAGACATCTATCAAGCCGTACACTAAGACCTCGGTAGCCACCAAGGGATCGGAAAACCTCTCACGCCGCCATGGACAGACGACATAGCTACACGATTTGGCAATGGAATTGTCGTGGATACAATCAAAAAACGATCCATTTTGCAACAACACCTTAAAGATACAAACCGCCCGGATATTATAATGGTGCAGGAAACGCACGGGCTGGCGAAATTGTCGGGATACAAGTCATTCCGGCAGTGCCGATGGGGAGACAAATGCGGTAACGACGTTGGTTAAGCGAAATCACGCGGTCGTGCAACACGGACACAGAAATTAAAACAATAGATCACATTCTCCTAGAACTCATACCCATGCGAAAAATGGAGGACAGTCTCTTTGTATTAAATATTTACAGCAGTCCAAAATGCAGACAGCATAAATTTCGCACGCTGTTTCGAAAAACCCTAGCTATAACTGGCAACCGAGCGGTAGTGATCGGAGGTGATTTCAACGCCCCGCACGGCGCATGGGGGATACAGAATAGAAACTCAGAAAGGCAGGAACCTCTGGCTGGACGCGCAACAGGAAGGCCTGACGCTCGTGACCGATCCATCGATTCCTACGCGAACAGGTACCAGCGTTTGCGCCGGATACTACGCCAGATTTGACATTCACCAAGAACATAATGGACACGCAGTGGATAAATACGCTACACGACTTGGGAAGCGATCATACTATCCTTGAAGTAACGGCGAGGGCAGGGCCGCGCAAGGCAAAAGGCAGACACCTTAAAATTGTCGACTGGGACAAATTCAGGAACATAAGAGAAGAGGCCGACGAAACGACACAAGGTATTGAGGAATGGATTGAACAACTAAAGCGGGACGTGGAGGCAGCTACGCAAACGGTGCCACCGGAAGCGCAGCTAGAGGCTGTAGACAATAAGCTTCTACACATGTGGGAAGCTAAGGAAGGGTTACAGCGGAGGTGGAATAAACAAAGACATAACCGGACGATTCGTAGAAGGATAGCTAAGCTGAACAGGGATATAAAGCAGTATGCCCAGCGGCTATGCAGACAACAGTGGGAGGAAAAATGCAACGAAATGGACAGTCAGATAGGAATGGCGAAAACGTGGAATATCCTTAGACATTTGTTAAACCCAGACGGGACCAAGTCGGCATAAAGGCACAATATTAATCGGTTAATACAAACGTACCAAGGGACAGAGCTGGATTTCCTGAAAGAAATCGAGAAAACATACATCTCTCAAGCGATTCCCGTTACGCACCTTGATTACACAGGGCTGGCAAATGACGATTTAGACAACGAAATCGGTGAGGCAGAAGTCAGGGCAGCCCTGCAGAAACTCAATACTAAATCAGCACCTGGACAAGACGGCATAACGAACAAAACGCTACGGAATTTGGACGATGAGTCCACAACTAAGTTAACTGAATATATTAACAAATCCTGGGAGGCAGGGCAGATTGCTCAGCAATGGAAAACGGCAAAAATAGTGTTAATACCCAAGCCAGGCAAGCGACTGCAGATTACGAACTTGAGACCCATATCTCTCACGTCTTGCGTGGGGAAACTCATGGAGCACGTGGTCCTGGAGAGGATAACCACCTACCTCGAGGATCGGGACGCGCTCCCACACGCAATGATAGGATTCAGGAGAAACCTCTCAACGCAGGATGCCATGTTACAGTTAAAACACCAGATTATATAGGATTCGGGAACGTCGACAAAGGCCATTCTAGGGTTGGACCTAAAGAAGGCCTTTGATAGCGTAACACATGCAACGGTACTAGAGAGAGTAAACGATCTAGGACTAGGAAAACGGATGTACGATTACGTGCGCAATTTCCTAACGGGAAGAAAAGCAAAGGTCATGATCGGAGACCTAGTTTCGGAGGAGATCGAGATGGGCAGTGCAGGTACGCCGCAAGGCTCGGTATTATCACCTATGTTATTCAACCTGGCCCTAATCGGACTGCCGGCCAAGCTCCAAGAAATCGAGGGACTCAATCATACAATATATGCAGACGACATCAGCCTATGGGTGAGCAATGAAAGTGATGGGCAAATAGAGGAAACGATTCAAACAGCAGTCAAAACAGTCGAGCGATATCTAGAGGGGACAGGGTTAGCCTGCTCGGCGGAAAAATCGGAGCTGTTGCTGTAAAGACCGACTCGTAGAGGTCGACAACCGGGCAACTACCGAACAGATCTCTCTCATAGAGCGGAAATACAGTTAAGAACGGCCAATGGAACAACCATACCCATGGTCGACAGAATCAGGGTACGGGGTCTGCTCATCGAAGCCAAGGGCAATAACGGGGAAACCCCCAGACGACTGGACGCAACTGTAGCTCAAATAATGAGACTCATAAAAAGTATATCTAATAAGCACACTGGCATGAAAGAGGAGAATACTATCAGGCTAATACAGGCTTTCGTCATAAGTAGAATAGTATACGTAGCGCCGTACTTGAAGTGACAGGTAGCGGAAAAGATAAAGCTAGACTGCCTCATTCGGAAAATATTCAAACTAGCCATAGGGCTACCGATTAGCACCAGCACGGACAAATTGCTACAATTAGGCCTGCACAATACCATAGATGAGCTCATTGAAGCGCAACGTACGGCACAATATGAACGTCTCTCTAGGACACGAGCAGGGCGACATATCCTAGAGCGACTAGGCATCGCCTATCACACACAACACGGCGTCAAGGTGGACATTCCAAGAGAGACGAGGGAAAACTGATAATACCCCCTATACCAAAGAACATGCACCCAGAACACAATAAGGAGAGACGAGAGGCCAGAGCAAAGGAAGTAAAAAAAATTTCGGTAATGACAAGGACGCAGTGTTCGTAGACGCTGCTCGATACAAGCGCAACCGGGCGTTTACGGCAGCCGTAATCGATAGCGAGAAACGCTGTAAGACGTGCGCGACGATACGCACCACAGGTCAGGGCTGGGCAAAGATACTTTGAAATTGTATCGCGATATGATACAAGATACTCAGGCAAGAAGTATTGGAGATACAGATACAAGATACCACCGCAACAATTGTATCCGATACGATACTTGCGAATTGTATCTTAAGATACTTCGATACATTCGCAAATTTGTTGTTATAGACCCCCATACAGTAGTAGCGAACGCCTATGCACAAAAAGGTCGGTTGAAACTTTCTTAAATGTGACCAATTTCATTTAATTTTAATGAAATGTCTGTTAGTATCTCAAAAGCTTTGTTCTTGGTGAAAGTACAATAGTTTACTTCCGAAGGAACTTATTAGGGTTTGTTTCAGCTGCTTAACAGGACAGATCTTTAGACCCTTCGCGGACAGCGGTTCTTGCTTGCCATTTCTGCAATTGATGGAAGTTGCTGCTGAGCTTGCCGACCAGCTAGCGAGTTGCCATCAGCCACACGAGCTTCAATAAGTAGCCTTCGCTGGATGGCCTAAAAACTGGTGTGCAGTGTTACCTTGTCCATATAAGACCGTTTATGTAATACCAAATCACTGGTGTACAGCAGCAACAATGCTTGTAGCAACTATTTTTGTGATGCATTGTGTATACGTAGAGCACATAGAACTGCAATTACTTTTCATAATGTTTTGATCTGCTGGCGCAAAGTGTTCGTCATCTATATACTCACAAACGTGCAATCAGGTTTTCTTCAACATGTGCACCCCAGAAACGCTTCAGACCTATTGCATTGTCACGTGGTTGTGACTATGAAGAAAGCGGCAGTCACTCTGATAGAGACGAAACTCTTTATGGGGGTAACTTGTGCCGAGAAAACTAATCACTCAAAGTAAAAGCATAGCCCACTGTACTCTGATTGCGGTAATAAATGTTGTCAGCCTTCGGTAATCTGATCACTGGCGGAACGCGTCTTTTTTTAGTGATCGCACCTTCTAGCGTTATCACTCGTGCTCGCATAAGCTCCCGAATAAAGTAGAGCACGCGCGTACTGCGTGTAATCTTAATAATAATCGTTGAGTTTTTACGTTCCAAAACCACGATATATGTAGTAGTAGAGGTCTCCGGAAATTTTGACCATCTGGCGTTCTTTAACGCTCAATTAAATGTAAGTACATGCGCCTGTAGTATTTCGCCTCTATCGAGAAGTGGCCTTCGCGGCACGATCTGGGCGTAATCTTAACACAACAAGCTGAGCCAGTCTCGAAGATTCTGAAACATCGCGGCGCGGCTTGCGCCGAGCGGTGATTGTGGTTTAAAGCCGATCACACCAAAATACAAAGTTAAAATATAAGAGCGCGTGGCAGTATAGTGGCACAAATTGTCTCAGACCAACGCCGCTATTCACGCTATTGCCGCCTATAGCTCCGATTACCTGGAAATTAGAAAGAGTAAAAAAATACGGAGGCCCAAACAAGAAAAACAAATATAACTCAAATGGAAAAACAGTTATGGATCAAACGTTCATAGTAAGTATCGAAACAGGATAGACGTGGCACTCATATGACAATTAAGCATAAAGTATCGTAAACTTCTTTCTGTTGAGACTGCTCCAGCGCTGTCATGTTGCTCTGCCGCATCAAAAGGGACGCTCACACCTCATCGCCTGCCCTCCCTGGTGGACTGGGACGGAAAAATAAAATTATGTCGCTGCCCTTAGTTTTAATCACGTAGCAGTGTGGCACCAGTACCAGCTTGAGAAGCGGAGTTGTCACCGATTTTGTTTCGCACGGAGGTGTTGCGGTATCTTGTATCTTAAGATACACGATACATTATTGAATGTATCGGAAATACAGATACAGATACTCGTCTTGTGATACGTATCGTGATACAGATACAAGATACCCAAACAGTATCTAAGATAGTATCTCAGATACATGTATCTTCGATACTGCCCAGCCCTGCCACAGGTACCGAGACAGCGGAAGAGGTAGCCATAGCGCTCGCAGTAGCTCACACAAACGCAACCGTGATAGTCAGCGACTCTCAAACGGCAGTACGAAACTTTGCCAACGGCCGTATCTCCCCGGAGGCACTACGCATTCTACTTGCAGGGTGTCAAGCGAGCAAAATGAATACATACATTACATGGAAACCCGTCCACGCCCTCGCGGAGGACAGCAACAACGGGGCTGTACATGACGCAGCTCGAGGGCATACAGACCGAGCTGCAATCTCAAGTGCCGCCCCAGCACCCTGCGATCGTGACGGCGCGGTAGACGAGTGGGAGTGGGAAGACAGAATGACCAGATACAATGATGTTACAAAGCATTATAGATTACAGAGGGGCATATTCCCGCCACCTCACCCAAAATTAACAAAAAACGTGGTTGATCCCTCCGTCATAGGAATCGGTACAACACGAAAGTGAAACGTCTCCTAACAGAAGTAGTTGAATGTTTACTGTACATTGATATAAGATAGCTTGCACAACGTCTATTAGTGTTTGACAGTTATAGCAGCGTTTAACGTGGATGCATGCACGCTGACGCTTGGTGGCAAATCTGTATCCCGACGACTAACGTTCATGATCAATGATTAAACAGACCCTTGTGGTCATAGATGCTTGTCGTAGCTGCACGGTGAGAGCGGAATTAGAGAAAGCGCTGTGACAGCCAGAAGAGTGTCACTGAGTGGACGCCGAACTTGGGCTAAGGTGGCTAAGGTCGCCTACTCGCGGCATCTTAGAGTCATTGCACAACGCTGCCCGACCGGAGAGAAACGCAACGCGCGTGGAGTCTTCCCCGTCTACCGGCTGCGGTTTATCGCGGGGCGAGCTTAAGTTGGGAACCCGGAGCTACGGCTACGCAACGCACTCGCGCGTTGCAGAGCATTTTTTGGTGTGGACGGATGCTCTGATCGAGGCCGATGCTAGGGGTAAGGTCGCCACCTGGCAGTGTGTTAATGCGTTGCCAAAATTGCACTTTTCCTATTCGAAACGCGCTGAATGGGATGGACGCGTAGAAACGACGCTTTGAAGGAACTAATCGTGCATCTCACGGTTATAACGTATTACTTCACTTCAGCAAGAGTACTGTGAAAGGACAGTGATAGATATAAAAGGCTTTTTTTAATGTCTACAGAGTATGTGACGGTGGCGCAGTGGATAGCGTGCCCGGCATCGTTGCAGCGGACCAAGAGGTCGTAGGTTCGACTCCCGTTGACGGAACATTTTTTTTCTTTGTCTTCTGATCATTATTTTTTCGACGTCATTTCCGTGACGGAAATACGTCACTCAAATCTTGGTGGACCCCAGCATAAAACACTTTCGTGTTAAAAAGCAGTCTGTCGAATGGCGGCAGTGTCCGCCTCGGTGGAACAGTGGCTACGGTGCTCGGCTGCTGACCCGAAGGTCGCGGGTTCGATCCCGGCCGCGGCGGTCGCATTTCGATGGAGGCGAAATGGCAGAGGCCTGTGTACTGTGCGATGTCAGTGCACGTTAAAGAACACCAGATGGTCAAAATTTCCGGAGCCCTCCACTACGGCGTCTCTCATAATCATATGGTGGTTTTGGAACGTAAAACCCCAGATATTATTATTTAATGGCGGCAGTTACAAACTAGGACGTATCCGAACCCTGCGCTCTAGCACATCATATATCCGGATATCTATAAAACGGACAAGTGCAAGCACTGTGACTCCAGAGTCACTCTGGAGCATATATTATGGGAATGCCGAGGGATTAGTGCCCATAACGAGTACGCAGCCTCTAGTGACAGCCTTCGCGCGCGCTGGGAAGCCGCGCTGCTCAGTGCTACCCTCGAAGATCAGGTGTGGGCCGTCCAGCGGGCCGAGGAAGCCGCCAGGGTTCAAGGACTCCTGGCCGTCACCTAGGCGGGGCTATTGGCCTGCCCCACCAACTCGCTGGACTCACAATAAAGAGTTTTGCTCCTCCTCCTCCCATCACTACCCTGTCACTATTTTCTGAGTCATACTTGACGGTACGTGATAGTCCGGCTCGCTGGTATGGCAGTACTTCTGCGTTTAGAATCACTGTCATTTATTAAGGCGAAAGCCTTTAATGTCTCATGCTCACGTCCGTCCGGCGTCCGTCCATCTGTCCGTCCATGCCCGTCCGTCCGTCCGTCCGTCCGTGTCCGTCCATCCGTCCGTCCGTCCGTGCCCGTCCATCCGTCCGTCCGTGTCCCCGTCTGCCCCTGACATCTCAAAGTCTCGCCCACCAACCGCCGCTCTATCGTCGTCGCCAGCCAGCCCACGTCAACTCGACCAGTCAAGCATCCGTGTTTTAATAATAATAATATCTGGGGTTTTACGTCCCAAAACCACGATATGATTATGAGAGACGCCGTAGCGGAGGGCTCCGGAAATATTGACCATCTGGTGTTCTTTAACTTGCACTGACATCGCACAGTACACATGCCTCTACCATTTCGCCTCCATCGAAATGCGACCGCCGCGGCCGGGATCGAACCCGCGACCTTTGGGTCAGCAGCCGAGCACCGTAGCCACTGTTCCACCGAGGCGGACCATCCGTGTTTTGGCCAGACTGAACTCGGGTTCTTCTCCACTCGGCCTCTCAGCCGCGTTAGAGCTAAACTATCTAGTTTAGATCATTGACGTTTTTGTTGTAATTAGGAGTGGTTTACCGTGTGCAGTGAACTTCTTACTAAGTGTAATTTTGTGTACATATATAGTTTTCACTTTAATTCTTGATTAAATGTTTCGTGTGTTGGTTTGTTAAACGAACTGCTTTGTCAATACGACTCTCAGTGGCTCAGCCATAGAGGGCCGTTACGAACCAAAAGAAGAATTTGCATCACAACACCCAAGGTGCACGCCTGCTTCTTCAAGACTTCTCGTTGAAGTTTCGTAGCTTTTAAGGCGAAAGCCTTTAATGTCTTATGCTCACTTCCGTCCGTCCGTCCGTCCGTCCGAGCCCTGGCACGGAGCCAGGTGGCCGCCGGGGTGCGCAAACGGACGCCGGTCGCGTCGGACTCTACCACGCTCGCGCTTTGCTTGCGCAGCGTCGCTGTGCCAAGCGTTTGGAATCATTCTCACCGACGCCGTCGCAATGGACACAGGCGTTCGCGGAACACACTTTGGAGGTTACGAAAGGGTCCGTCAATTTAAGCGCTGGAACGCGGATGGCGTTTGCACGATGCGCAAAGCGCGAGAAAATACGAACACATGCGAACGGAGGAAGATTAGTCTCGCGTCTCGCTGCGACTCGCGGCAAAAAATTAAACAAGAAAACACGCACACATTCGGTTTGTGTGTTATCCCACTGAGAGCGTCAAAGAAAAAAGATATGGTATAATCAGTCGAATGGCCACTCGCTTTTGCCGTACACACTTTGGAATGTACAAAGAGTCTTTCAATTTTTTTACCCTCAAGAACGCAGGATGCTACCTTACGAAATTATGTCTGCTGCATTCGTTTGCGAAAGCTATAAGATTCACTGAGATGTTCAATGGTCCCGACGGAAGTGTAACAAGAAAGTCTAAACGTGGAACCCCAATGTGACTCGTGATGACGCACGCCCTCAGATGGTTCCTTCTTCATTGACCGAGAAAAAAAGAGCGAATAGATGTATTCAGCATTGTGATTGGCTGGAATTGCTTGTGCTATACAGTCCTATACACAACGAAGCACCACGGTTGCTTCACGCACTTGGATTATGTTCTTTTCTGTTATTAGTGACCATAAGCCTTAACAAAAAAAAAACTTTTTGCACGTGAACTTTCTTGATTTTACCCGGTACTTTTCTACTGGGCTGCAATCCTTCAAGCCCTTAGTTTTTTAGGGCGTATGCCTTCGGCCGTCGGCGGGGAAAGCCTAAGAGCAATGATCGATACTCTCAAAAGTTTTGAGTTTACTACTTAACATGATCCTTTACTTCGGACTGCTGCAGTCACCGCAGAGTAAAAGAGTAAGATGAATTTATTATGACTGCTAATCCAAAAGTTTCGCTTGAACTTCAGGGACAGCAAGCGGTGAGAAACTCGTGGACAGAATTCTGCCACTTCTGTTTCAATTCCTTCCTCGGTGAGGCCATCTTTTAAATTTCGATAGCGTAGTCTTGCGTTAAAAAAAAAAAAAAAACTACAAACAGGAATGAATAGAACAGGGTTCGTACATGGCGGGAAAAAACAGATGAAATGTTTCTTACGGTTGACAGGCTTTCAGCCGAGTTATTTCTGGGCACGCCTTACCGCAAAGAAAGCTGCATTTTCCACAAGCGTATAAGCAACACACATTTTCCTATATGCTTAAGAATTCTGACTTCCTGACACAGTTCTAAATCTCTGAAATAACTTGTGACATCATCGAAAAAAAAAAAAAGGAAAGGCTTGTTTGTTGAAGCCCTGTCAAGAAAACGCTCAGATGCGGTAAAATAGTTAAGTCGAAGGTGAGAGCCCAGGCAGGCACGAAAGCAAGCTAGTCAGCCTTTGTAGAAAAGAAACAAGGCGCGCGTAGTCACTTCCGTTGCTTTGTTGCGGAAACGACGAATTTTCAATCCGAACACCTGTATTTCTCCTTTGCGTGAGTGTTATTGTGAGAGTTCCCATAACCCATCTCTGCTCCAGAAAAAGCGCCTGCTGCTAAACCAAGGACTTTTAATAGTATTGCTTTAATTAGGACACAGTACCAATTTCTGCCGAGCACTAGATTATTCATTTTTCTTTGAGCCCACCTTGTTCGATTGGAATGGACCAAGGAAGGAATGGACACAATTGGCGCAGGTTGGTCTACGTTGCCGAAGTCACAGCGACATGCAGAGTCACGGTGCACATTCGCAACAGTGAACACTAAAAAGACAAACCAATCATCATATTGCTTCAGACACTGTTAGAAAGGCATCGAGTGTTCGTCGGCAAGCTTAAATTCACCATACGCTCAGTGCGCACAACAAGTACTGGATGTTCTATGTCCAGCACTTGCAAGCCTTCAGTAGGCACTATGACTCGACTATCAACAATGCAACGTAATACACCTGAGATCCCGCGTCCAGTACTATGGAACGCAGCAGTGTTGTTTAAGCTCACGCAAAAAGTTTCGGTGTTCCCTTCTTTCTATCTCCCTTTCTTTCTCAGTCCCCTTTCGACGGCATAGGATAGCAAACCCGACGCGCGTCTAGTTGACCTTTCTGCCTTTCGTGCCTTTCCCTCTTCTTCTTCCTTCCTCCGTCATCGAGGGCTCCGGAAATTTCGACGATCTGGCGTTCCATAACATGCACTGACATCGCACAGTACACGGGACTCTACCTTTTCGCCTCCGGGATCGAAGCCGTGACTTTCGGGTCAGCAGTCGAGCACCGTAACCACTGTACTACCGAGGCGGATGCTTCTGCTGAATACTAACATCGGTGTTTTTCTCTATGGTACATCGCGTAACAGAAGAAGGAAAGAGAAGAGCAACAATTAGATTAACTAGAATTCTGACCAAGAAAGGGAACACGCTAGAAGACCATATTTTTGTAAACGAACTTTACGCGTCTATATGGGTAATGCGCTCGGCAATGATGAACTGACCGCATAGCAAGGAGAGCTTTAGACTGGATAGTTGACTTGGACTTTACTCGGGCTGACGTAATTTGGGATTAGAGTCTGAATAGTCTAGTTGTTGTGACGTCGCAGTTATAGCCTTCATTTTCACTGTCTGTCCCTTTTGAAACTTTGGATTGAGTGATACGGCTCTTTTTTCAATCAAAGTTGCGATATGCGATACGCGCAACTTGTGTCTACTACCTAAAGGAGCCGTGCTACAGCGTTACCTGTAAATCCGAAACCGTTAAACAATTCTCAAAACAAGCATTTAAAGTAACATTTCCTGTCGCAAAAATGTGATAATCACAAATGCATGCCGTTCCTCAAACGTATCCTGGATTCACAGATGTTTAGTGTTAACACAGAAGTGTTAGATAACACTTTTGTTCCATATTTGTCCCCTGCGAATATATAGGCAATAAATTCTATACGTAATAATCTTGAGTAAACAATCTGCTTTCGCTTTAAATAGGTTTTTCCGCACATAACGACTAAATACCACCCCACTATTAAATACAGCTTCGTAACACAAGCTCAGGGCTTATGGTAACGGCTGTTGGATAGTCAGTCATCCTCTGCTGACCTTCGTCTTTGCTGGCAACATGTGTTCGCCATGACATCCACGCTTCGCTATAAACCATAACAGAGAGCATCCGCCAGAAATCTCTCACGAGGGCTGCATGATCTTGGAAAGTTAGCGGTGCTTCAAGGAAAAGTGAGCTTTATTTAGGACATCCTCGACTGTTTTGTGGGCATCCAAGCGCTTTAATCTCCATGTGATTGCAAAGGCTGCTTTGTTAAAGCTTCTTTAAAATCTTCACACCTTCCGCTGTTGTTGAGCATGAGGGCATAACTTCAAACACCTGCCGTGCTCGCACTCTTCGCCTCAAGACAGGTGTGAATAATTGAATAAGGGTTCTGCATATCTGGCCAGCGGTTGAACGGTCTTCTCTGGCACGTAAGGCTATACTTCTACGGTGCCGTCTTAAATTGATGGATTAATTAAGGCTAAGCAGTGGCCTGGTGCTCGCTCAGACGTGCGTTCCTAAAACTGCGCAGTGTTTGGGCAGGATATTAAGGAACTAGACAGGGGGAATGCAATGAACGCCAAAGGCTCCAGGATGTGGCTTCGCAGGTATGTGTGGCGCCACCGTTCTGGCAAGCGTTCACATAAGAAACCTGTACGTACCAAACGAAAATCCATGATTTCTAGAAATCATACAGGCGTCTACTGAAGTTGGCAGATATGTCTTGATCTGTATAATTGGCTTAAATATAGAGAGCTTAAACATGGCATGCCCGTATTATCCACATCTAACCGAACACTTGTTTGATCTGTATAAGTAATTCGGTCATTTTGCTCATGAGCTATACCTGTGTTCACTAAGTACCACCAAATTTGATAATGGTAATCAGGCGCGAGTTGGTGCACGTTCAAATGGCAAGAAGAGCGCTAAAAGGCTAAAAGCACCAAAAGTATGTGAATGTGGACATTCACAAATCAGGTGACAATTTTTTTTTTGTCCGCGATGTTCAGTTCAGTAAAAAGTATTACGCTGCGTGCAGGTGGTATGAATCATTTTTATGAATTAAGGTTCAGTGGAACATTTCTGCAGACAATGACATCGAGCTGGTATCTAGGTGTTGCATCTCGATGTCGAGGCGCAAACGCACTAGAAGCACATGGATGCCTGCGTGTGTTGAAAATTCCCAGGATCCCGGATCACTTCTCTCGCCTCTTCACTCCAGTTGACAATGAAACGAAGGTGCTGCTATGCTCTGCACCTAGCCACTCATGATGAAAAAGTCATCAACGCCGTTCGCGCTGTCAAAGAGGCCCTTGGTCATACACTCCCTTTCGTTAGACGAGACGAAGTAGGAAAAGGCGTAACTGGCACCCACGCAAATGAGGCTAAACCAATTTTGTTTGTTGTTTAAAAAAAGTCACAGTTTCACCGGCAAGGGTGAAGCAATGAATGCGATAGCAAAAAATTGTAATGTTATACGAAGTGAGGCTGGCAGCTAACTCTTTTTGGATCCGATCTCACGCAACTCTAGAAAACGCTTGTTTAAGAGAATTCTCTTCGCGTTGAGAGCGCAGCACGCAGAAGGGTACGCCGGCCCGGCCGCCGAGAAGGGGAGATGAGAAGGGGAGATAAAGCGCGCGCCCGCGCCCGCGCTCGTAAAATCGAACGTCGCCCCCCCCCCCCTCCGTCCGCTGTCGGCCGCCGAGAAGGGGAGATAACGCGCGCGCCCCCCGCTCGTAAAATCGAAGGTCGCTCGAGGGATCCCCCCCCCCCCCCCTCGCGTCTTTTCACGCTCACGAACGACAGGCGGGCCCGGTTATATATATACATATGCATATACGGCAAATGACGCCGACGCCGACGCGGACGCGGACGCCGACGCCGACGGCGAAAACCAGCCGCGAGTGTCCATATAATTGCTATCGCAATAAAAGGCTTCCATCGTCTTGTGCTGCAAGTTTGTTAAGAAGTGACATTTTACAAAAGCTACTACGTAATGGAAACAGGCGGCGCTGACTGACGCTCCCACGTTTAAGTACACATATATACCCTATAAAGTGGACGGGGGGATGACCGCCACCGTAGCTCAGTGGTAGAGCATCGGACGCGTTATTCGAAGGTCGCAGGTTCGGTCCCTGCCGGTGGCAAGTTATTTTTTCGTCCACATTCCTTTCTTCGCATTTACATTACAATTACTTCTAATAGCTTCCCCTATACATTCCTTGGCATCTTTGTCTGTTAGTTCTCATTAATACTGTGTTTAACAAAGCAAACGAGCCCTTAAGTTTATAATTCCTTCCTTCTTTGCCAGTTGTGTTTTACACTATACCGGCAAACACACTGTTCCTTTTCATGTCTGTTTGCATTTGTTGTGTCATTGTGAGCCTTAATTATATCTCTGTAGATACCTTCATTGAGTAGCGTTTTGCAAACTCTATTTTGCAAACTACAATTCCGTTTTCTCATCGCAATACCACATCCTGCTTTTTTCGGATACCATTATTCATGGCTGTTGACGCTGAGCAGAAGCGACAACATAGCACGTCGCAAGTCTCATGCCTACGTCACGCAAAGGCAGCGCCACTTTAATGCGTAACACTAACGCAGGCCTGTATGTAGTACATTTTTATGGAGGAATATCTTTTAATATTAAGAAACGAACAATATTTGAATACTAACAAAAAAATCGTCGACCGAGTACAGCAATCAATGGTCACGTGGTCGGGTACATCGAATCGTTTATGTTTTTGCCGCCAGAGGTGCGACAGTTCATTTTTCGCGACTTTCAATAAAGAAATAAAAATATTAAATCCACCTCTCACGAAATGAACAGGGTTGGCTTCAGTCAATCCGACGGACAACCTTTCCATCAGTGGAAGTCATCTCATTTCATGTTCTGGGCAGTTGTCGGTCCCTTTAAGCGCTGTTGTCAGTGTCCTTCTGTTACTAGTCATTTGTCTTTCGCGTTGTTTTTATTTCAAATATATTAGGTGTTAGAACATGCTACTTAATGCAACTGAGGTAAGCGGGCTGGACAATAAAGCCAGATGTTTCGTCGGCGCTAGGGAAACATGCGAGGTATTGTTTTATGCGCTCCCTAGCTAGCCGGCACGTTTAGCATGAGTTGTGCGTTTGTTGTTGGTAATATTGAGTACGTACACTTTCACAGGTTTTACAAAATAAACATGGAAGTCCAGCGTTACGGCTGTCTCCACACTCCGTGTTATTTTCTTAGTTCCTCTTCCGGTGTTGCGCTAGTTCTTGAAAACGTTATGACTCAAAGTACCAGGTTTAACTCGGAAGGCGCTTGCGGAGACTGGAACCACAACTTTAAATGACGTCTTTGTACTGCAGACGTCGCGCTAATGTTCCACCTACACGACGTAAGCAGGCAGGCTGGCTTGTCCAGCTCGAGTTGCTCTTCGTACAACGTAAATACGTAATGTCTGCAAGAACACCGCTGCCGGCCTTGTAACACTTGCTTTACCAGACGTCGTTTTAAATATTAAATATTTCGTAGCGTTTCAGTGCCAGCTCGACGTCTAAGATAGTTTCTTTTTTCTGCGAGTTCACAGAATACGACAACCACGACTGCATGTTTCGCAGAGTGCAAGTAGACTGGCGTTGTGTGTCAAGTCCCTTTAATTATAATGAGGTAGAAATGTAAGTTTCTGCATTCGTGAGATATGAGCCTCGTACGAAGCGCTTACCTTTCCGAAGCTGATATCACCACGTGATGAATAGACATGAAATAATTGCGAAGAGTACTTTATGGTTGCAGAACAGACGTGTTCTGTATATTTAGTCCGTTTATTTTATTTAGCTAACGTTAATACTCTAATCCAAAAACAACATATGTTCTGCCTCATTTAGGTCCAATAATTCAGTAATTAGTTTTATTACACGCAACAGCCCTGTCTTTATGTACAGATAGCATACTCTACACATGAATAATTTTCTTCGTCCTGGAAACATAAACTAGGGACTAGCCGAGGAGGAGGAGGAAGAAACTTTATTGAGACAAAAAATATAAAATTATTAAATGCAGGAAGTTATGGTTGGGCCCTCAGTTCCAGGGCTTCGCTGGCACGAGCGGTTCGCTGGGCCTGGTCAAGCAAAGCTATTTGGGACTAGCCGAGTTGAATGTGTTTACGTAACAATACGTAAGTCACGTAAGTGTTTTGGTATTGCCTACAATTATGTAGGCAATACCAAAACATTGTCAGCCTTCGGTTTTCAGAATAGTTGCATCTCCTAATCTCCGACTAGGGCAACATGTACACTATGGAAATTAACGAGGTTCAGTGCTTGAGTGAGTGAAATCTACGAGTAGGTATTTTTCTCCAAGCTTCCTGGCCGCTTGTTCCGATAAGGCTTATGATCAGCTGTTATTTTGACTACAAAGGTGACGTACACACTACCGAGATGGCCCGATAGAATGTTTCATGCTTCTTTCATATAGGAAAACGCGCAAACTTCTCATTCGCGATACTGGACGGAATACTCACAAATTAAGCTGAATCACAGAGCGCTAGGAACATGCTGGAGAATGACCATAGCTACATTTTATCTCAACGAGAAGTTAGCGGGTGCCCAGTACTTCACCTTTACGCACTTAACTGTCTGTGTGCGTGCTAAGTTACGTACTGTCTTTATCTATGTCCTCTCCATCTTTCCATCTGCCCCCATTCTGTTCCCGTGTGCAGGGTAGCGAAACCAGTTGTCCCAAGCTGGTTAACCTCCTTGCCTTTCCTTCTCTACTATTTCTTCTTTATGCATAACGTCGCGTATTTTGCCGAAATTTGTAATTGTTTTAGTTTAAGACAATAAGTGAGAGATTCAGGACTAAAGCGTCAGAGGGATGGTCTTGGGTTGGTTCCTGCATTAAAGTGCAAGTAAGTATCCTAGAATAAAAGCACCTTTTTAAAATATTCAAAAATTAGGTTACCATTTTATTTTCCCAATCTTGATAATTTCTATCCACAGTTAGTTTTCCTTACTATGTCTGCGTCTTGTAACTAAAAATCAGTTTCTCCTATCTTACCACTAAAGCGTTGTGCTGCCTTTCCCTTCGCCCGTCCTCATTCTTCGGCACTGTACAGTTATTTCTTCAGGCCATACAAACTCGCCGAGATTTTGTGCTTTTGGAAGGAAAAACTGGTCCCTTAAAGTAAATTTAAGAAGGTGGGCATTCAGCCGAGATAACTCAACAAAATGCACGAGCACCATATAACTCCAGAGAACACCCTTCGTCAAAGGCATGTGGTAGGGATGCAATAGAGCCAGATGCCCGCGAATGCGACGCGTGTCGCGCGTCCGCCGAGCACACACTCGCCGTGTACACGTTTTTGCCATCAATGAGTGCACGTACCGCTGCACTCTTTCGTCGGGCAGGTGCATTCCAGTCAACTCTTTCTCCACCCACCTTGCTTGATTAGGGTGTCATTACGTCTCTAGCGCGACAGTGTCCGCGACACGGTCAATGTGCGCGGTGTTTCGAAACAGCCATTGATGATTAAGATTGTACGTGATCGCGATCATTGAAGGCCGTGTATAGCCCTTCGTGAGCACTTCCTGGCTACCGGACAAAATGTCTCCTCTCCTTCAGCGTGGTTATGGTGCTTGACTGCTGACCCGAAAATCACGGTATCAAATACCGGCCGCGGTGCTCTCATTTCGATGGAGGCCAAATCCTAGAGGCCCGAGTGCTTAGATTTTCGGTGCACCTTAAAGAACCCCAGGTGGTCACACTTTCCGAAGCCCTCCACTACGGCGTCTCAAAATCGTATAGTAGTTTTGGGGCGTAAAGCTCGAACAATTATGTTATTTTATCCTCTCCTTTAGCATCAGCCATAGCAGGAGTGGCACGCATGCAGGCTTGTGTTGTCACATGCTCACATCGCTTCGGCTGGGCCGTACAGCGTGATACAACTTTCGCGAAAGAACTACTACCGAATGGCACGTTGGTGCAAATATGAAGATGTCTATTTTTTGAATAATATTTTTTTTTCGAGTTTTACGTGTAAAAACCCCAATATGATCACAAGGAATGCTGTAGTGGGGGTCCCCTGGATGAATTATGACCGCGTGGGGTTCATTAACGAGCGTCAGATGGCTGTTTCCTTATTTTATCCCCCAACAAAATCCTGCCGCCGGGACCGGGATTCGATCCCGCCCCCCTCGAGTTCGGCAGTTCGTACCAGCTAGGGCTGGACAGATATACTCAGAAAAGTATTCCGGAATACACGTATCGAAATACATGCGCTTGAAGTCTAAAATACAAATACGGAGGTACATTTGTTTTTGCCGTAACGGGCTGTTTCGCAGATACATTTGCAAAACGACAAAGAAAATACTCCGGAAGCAGATACAGTTACTAGTGCAGATACAGTTACTAAAATACATTTTATTTCGGGAAAGCTGATCCGAAAAGTCATTATTAAGTGCAGCATAATATCATGAATAACGTTGCAGCGTATTGAAACTTGCAAGTAAACCGAAATTCCCGAAGCACTAACGAACACCAGTCTATTGAGAGAAAGCATACATTTAACACTGAAGTTCTGCTTCGCTGAGAACGTTGTTCCGTTAACTGCACTCAGGCAACAGCAGCTTGCCAGTCTGTCTGCTAGACAGCGTTGGTCTGCTAGACAGCGTTGCTCTGTCTGCTAGACAGCGTCAACACAAAACTAGCGAACTCGCGAAATAACTGGCAGCCAAAAAAATTAGGGGTGCTGCACCAGACTTGAGAGATTGCGATTTGTCGGCAAGACTGACTGACAACGCTGTTTCCGCGTTTGTGTCGTAAGCGGCGTCGGGCGCTTTACTACATGAGCCAATCTGTGCGTGTAGGCTCTCTCTTTTACTCCCTTATTCTCCTCTCCATGTGTAGGGTAGCAAACTGGACGTAATCTGGTTAACCTCCCTACCTTTCCCATATTCCTTCTCTCTCTCTGTGCAGGCAGGGAAGCTTTCGCCACCCTCTCTCTGTCAACGACCTGTGGCACGCATTTACTTGCTTAGCACACAAAAGTGTCCCTTTCCCATGTGCAAACACGTGTGATAATTTATGACCCAAATGTAACAAGACACCCACGTCCTAATATATTAAATGCGATATATACTAATATATTAAATGCGAACCATTTCTTTGCGTACTGCAAGCACTTTGAGCGTTTCTATCTATCTATCTATCTATATATATATATATATATATATATATATATATATATATATATATATATATATATATAGCCGCCTACGTCTGGATGCTCTCGTGATCGCCTCCTTAACTTGAGGTCTACCAAAGTTAGTATGGGAGGGTAAGAGGATTTGACGAATACGTTTGGCTGGTCGTGACTTGACTAACGTGAAAATCCCGTCGCGTACGTCGTCAAACTCATTTCTCCAGACACGTGTGGCTCATACCCGTATACCACGGGCCGCGGTATGCGGGTATGCGCCACAGGAGTTTGAGAATTTATATCTACCCACGAACGGCGAGAACATACATTGGTAATTTAAATGCGAGGGCGTTAAGAGAAAGTGACATCGGTGGCGTTGACGCTGGTAATTTAAAGGCGACAGCGTAAGAAAAATTGACATCGGCGGCGTTGACGCGACGAATGCAAAGAATAGAAGTCAGAGTCCCAGCAGGAATCGAACCCAAGCATTCTGCGTGGCAATCAAGTATTCTACCACAGAGCCACGTCAGGTCTCGAAACTGCTTTGGAAAAATACCCTTATGCAGGGGTAATGTTGGTGAAACGTCAATTGTGGTTGCAGTGCTGGCTATCTAATTTTAAAAACATTACATACGTACTCCTAGGATAAAGGAGTCATGTCGGGTTAACGTCAGTTGTATACTTAAGCGCCATCGACTGTAGTTGGTTTACGTAGCCCTATCCAGGGCTACCATCTTTGCAAGCACAAGCTCTACATATCAGCTTACGGCTTCTGGTGTTGGCAATACCCATCGCAATACCCATGGCATCGTTACACAACTGTAAACAACCGGTTATATGAAACATATGCGACTGTTCAACATATGTCAGTGTGTGCAACATTTGTACATATCTTTAGCGTAATTTCATACCGTTTCGCTAAATAAAAAAAATTACAGCGCAGTCACCTTACCTCCGCATGCTTCGCATAACATCGATTGCCATGGTACTTGGGATCTGCCTAATTGTTTTTCAAATGTATCTCGGTACAGAAATACAGATACTCAATAGTACCTCTGACATACAATCACGATACTCTTTTACAGTGATACTGCCCAGCCCTGGATCATACTTTTTCTTGTAATAGAATGTCACACTGGGCGAGTTGGTTAATGTTGATTTTTGCATGACATTTGGAGAATACGGCTATACAAGATATCAACAGAATACTCTCCTTCCTTGTCATATCTTTTTTTTTTGTTATTCAACTTCGTTTTCCGTTTTTAACTCTTTCTTTCAATCTTGCGTTGTCCCTGAAGTCAGTGTTGTTCGCATTAAACAAAAAAAAGCTGCGATATTACGTTCTCATTACAGAGGGGTAAGAAATACGCGACCCTCACTGAAAAACATGTTTACATTCCTTGCTTAATTTTATTACTATAAACGTGTTTTTTTTCTTTGAATGTCATTTAATTCCAAAAACAGTGCATAGAATTCGAAGTCTAATGTCGTATTTCTTGGCCATGCTGGGATTCATACCTCCCATGCTGTCATTCATACCACGTGCCCATCTCCAGCTCAAACAC
Organism: Rhipicephalus appendiculatus; assembly: GCA_030522465.1. NCBI lineage: Eukaryota > Metazoa > Arthropoda > Arachnida > Ixodida > Ixodidae > Rhipicephalus > Rhipicephalus appendiculatus. The sequence continues at coordinate 4,654,999 of JALIZH010032927.1, read as the reverse complement.
GGCCAAAATGTCAAATAGACGCAAAAACAGTCAATTAACATAGTAGCGAACAAATCATTTATGACAGAACCAAGTGTATTAAACGCAACATAAATGCAACAGGAACAGAAGTAGCCAAACAATATTTCAAAGGAAGTGATAAAAAAAGAGAACTACAGAAAGAAAATGATGGCTTGGGCATAAAGTGTCGCATTTGTTTAAGAAACAATATGTCTGGAATGTTCAGTCAAAGACAGAGAACTAGCAGATTCAGTGAAGGCGAAAATATAGAATAAATTGCATTAAAGGGCATGTGTTATGATTTCAGCATCAGAATAAAACGAAAAGTTGCTGTTCAGACAGCCCGAAAAAAAATTACAATGACAAAACTACACGTGATTTTCTATAATTATGAGGTTCTCTTCTTATAAACACTAAATTCTTTGAAAAAGGCCAGCATAGGCTCCTGCCTCTGATATTATCCATTGTGAAATCGCAATTTGCGTAGGGTTACAACAATCGCTACACTACTGCGGAGCGTTATCAACCTGCTTATAATTGCAGTCCCAGTAGCTGCGTTCGCTCAGACTGAAACGCAGAATCACTTGTGTAATTTATCGCATGTAAACACATCTCGTTCACCTAAGCAAAATAACCCCGAGTTGCCCATTATAGTGTTCTTTGTAAACGGCTGTCTAGTTTTGGCATATTAGGTACCGTAAATATTGTACTTGTCCTGTCTCGCTCTCTCTTATGTGCCATACTTTCCGCTGAGATGAATAGATTTACTTAGTTCAAAGTTTCTTGTGGGTGTCGTATTGATTTAACGTAAATACAAGTGTTGCAAGCGGTTTCCAAGAGCATGCACCAAAGCCTACCATGAGACAACCCTTGCCCTCATTGCCGGTGCTTCCAAAGTACAATGTGTTCGTGCTTTGTGCGCTGAGGCGGTATATCATCAAAGTTCGGACACGTCCACACCGGCACGCAAATCGCCTGTGCGGCAGACACGCAGCGCAGGGACTGCATCATGCATATGTATGCGCGCATTACGGATTCCAAACAGATGCATATGCGATTGTCATTAGCAAACACCTTTGGTCATCAGCGAAACGGTTTATGTATAATTAGTGGAAGCCTTGACGTTTTGTCATAGTTGCTCTTCTCGTACACTTTATTTGTTGAAAGGAATGCTACGATACTTATTTACCGCTGCAAAGTAAGATGCATGATAATGGGTCTTGAATCAGGAAGCGGCGTGGAAAAAACGAAGCCTTCGTTTTTACCACGCGGCTTCCTGATTCAAGATGTTCAGTCAACAAGCCAACAAGTTCACCTTGCTAGACCATTATGTGAACAACACTGTGATATTTTTTCAAGAGCCGTGCAGTGGTCACCTCACAAAGCACATCAAACAAAAATGCGAGAAGATGGTAACGGAAACAAATTAGGTGCTCATTTAACATGACAACTGTAACCATGTGCTTCTATTGCTGCCTTCAAAGACGCGTTTGGCGCCGGTCAATTTACACAGGCTCATAATCAGAAGTAGTTACAAGCGAGGATAGTGAGACCCAAAGTAGGCAGTAGAGCTTCTGCGGTGCCATGTATAGCGTTGCTAAAGCACATCAATGTGCCAGGCCTCTTATACTTTTCTTATACATGTGAACTTGACCAGGCTCATTTAGAGAAGGCTTAATGATTTCGTGAATCGCATTCGCGAAAGGCATTCTATTGTGTAATACACTGTTCAGGGCGCACATTCTTCGTACGCCAGTTCTCGGGCTCCAAACATAGCTTTCGCCACGTCTCCTGAGAATCAAATTGCTACGTTTAAATTTCACGGCTGGTTTCAAATTTAAACCGATCGCTCGCAGGACGCCATTCCCTTCCGATATTCATTCACCCACAAGTCCTTTTTCCTACGTATTGCATATTTTGAGTGAAAAGATAAGTCTTTATTATATCTACTCATCGCAGAAGAAAATACTGATAAGCACAATATCACTCGCTTCCTATATCATTTGAGATGTCGACTCATCCAAGCATGTAACCGGGACCACACCCGTGCCTGACAACGAACGTAGGCAAATGAAAATCTAGCCCGGCTGCCGAGGTCACTAGTTTCTTTGCACTAATCCAGAATTGGCAGAGACCAATCGAATGCTCCTGACAACGAGTTCGACGACATTCCAATAACACGACTGGCTGGAACGAAGATGAGGGCTAGTAGGGAGCAACGTAATCGCAACCACGGCGGCGAGCCTAAATGAAACTCGAATGATGCCAGCTTCCGATCACATCCGACGCACGGACACCCGTCGTAAGTGAGGGAGAAAGTAAGCACATAGTAATGTACAAAGTGAGAAAAATCAAAAGGATGAACGAAGTACTCGCAAGATATGCAGCTGAGTTTGGTGTCGGCGGGTCAGAAGCCCCTGAGTACCCCCCAATGCTGGCTCTGAGATGCTCCAAGGATTTGTTTACAGCCGGCCATTCGACCGCAAGTTGGGTTATAGCGGAAAGCGTGCTATAGACTGCAACGCCCAAAGAAAGTATCCGAAACTAAGACAATCTTTGAACGGTGGGTCAGAGCCAATCATAGATATGCCCAATCAAGAAAGAGTCGTTGGCCACTCTTATTATGATTAATTTTAAAGGAATGCAGTTGTTAGCAGGTGTTTTAATTTTTGTTTTGGGTTGCACAATTTGGTTTACCTTACAACTATACCGGCTTTTATTTTTCATCTTTTTTTTTCTTTTTTGAAAAGAAGCGCTGTCGTGGTTCTATTACTTTTTCTGAGCACAGTACTCAGGGACTGACAGGCGACATCAAAATTTTCAGTACAACAACTTGTAAGTGCTATTTGTCGAGAGAACCACGTCATGTCGCTACGAATGTTGGGCTTTACAGATGTTAGCTCTGATCTCAGTGTTCGTGTCGAAATGACGCCGATATGGCCAGAACTGAAGACGGTGAAACGAACGAATGTGCACTACTTAGCCCTAAATTTCCGAATTTCAATCTGCGAGTACTGTGCACGAGCGTTCTCATGCCGCTTGACCTGACGAAAACACATGCATAGTACGCGTTTCATGCATTTTATTGCGATAGCAATTATATGGACACTCTCGGCTGATTTTAGCCGGCGCCTTCTGTCGACGCCGTCATGTCCCGGATATGTATATGTATGTGCATATATAAAAAAAGGCAAAAAGAAAAATAGAAAAAAAAATCCAAACCACCTGACCGGGGATTCGAACCAGCAACCCCTTACTCCGCAGCCTGCTGCGCTTAACCAACAAAACCACACGCGACGCTCGTGCCAGCGATATAAGGGCGAGCTATTCATGTGCACCATTTGCCGCTCGCGGTGCGCAGATCTCGGAACAGCTTGAGCGTGTTTTCTATCACGCAAAGCTCTTATAGTTTCTTTCAATTTGAAAACTGCCCTTGAGATGCGCACGAAAAAGTGGCTCCCTTCTGTACCACTCATGGTGTAGAAGGAAAAAAAAGAACACCGGGCACTCTTGGCGTCAGACGCCACTGCGTGGCAGGAGACGCAGAGGGGTCATTCCACGTGCCACAGTTTAAAAGAAAAAGAAGTATCAAAGAGCGTCGAAAAGTCATATAATCATATAATCAATCCTTGGCCAATCCCCCCTGAGTGGGTATGAGCCATGTCAGAGGCAACAACAACAGCGTCGGCTTCTGCATTGTAGACACTCGAAGCGCGTTGCTGAAATACAAACACGTAACAACTGCGACAGTTGTTAGTTCACGCTTGTCCTGTGTATACCTATGCGTCATTTTCGAGCATCCTTCTTTCTGCTGCGGCGGCGCGTTGGAAGTATCGAGCTGCTTGTCGTTCTTCGTGTGACAAACTAATTTCTTGCTATCGCATTCATTGCTTCGCCCTAGTGGCTAAACTGTGACTTTTTTACTTCATTTATTTAACCTAAAGGTAACAATTAAGGGAATTGCATGGGGGGATGTAGCAGAGATTCGGAATCAAAATTTCGAAATATTGTACTAGGGAAAAGCAGAATTGTAAGAAGCAAATCGAAACATTCAACGAAGTCTAGAAAATCAACAGAACTCAAGTTCACAAAATATTCGCAAAAATAACAGCTGCAAGACAAGACATATATTCAACCGTTAAAAAAAAACAATGGTTCAGAAGATTTTGAAACCATAAATTTGGCATAATACATAGAAGCACACCCCCCGCATCGTGAATAAAAAGAGCGCCACTACATATATGTCTATATTTTACATGTACCGGCTAACAAAAAAAAAACTTTTTCCTGCATTTTTTTTTGTAGTGTTAGCTAAAATAATTACTGTGTCTGCTGTCTGTCAGCGCCATCCTTCAAGTTCAATAAGGCTTTGGCAGGCCACTTTTGTATTCTAACGATGCCCTGCCAAGATGTTAATAAATTAATAATAATAATAATAATAATAATGATAATAATAATAATAATAATAATAATAATAATAATAATAATAATAATAATAATGTTATTATTATTATTATTATTATTATTATTATTATTATTATTATTATTATTATTATTATTATTATTATTATTATTATTATTATATACAAAGAGTATTCGTATCGGGATACTCTCCGCTAGTACTAGCACTTAGGATAACGGGGTAACCTGAAATCTTGGCTCTTTTAAACATTTACTGCTGTCTTCTTGATTTTTCAGTTTCTACTGTACAAATGAAAAAAAAAGGAAACGTTTACTGTGCTTGTCTTAAACTGGAGAAAAAAGAGGCAACAAAAAGAGCGCGCGTCACACTCCAAAAACACCCAGCCAGCCACTTAAAACCTTTTGACGGTTGCAGAGGCTTTAAAGAAGCGGCTTGTTATCCAACCTTCCGTGTTTATGAGGCTAGCTGAAGAGAAAAAGAACAATGATGGTCGGAATTGGGATTGGGATAGTTACGTATTTTTAGCAGCTTCTTTTATAGTGACACAGACCGGCAAGAACTTTGGTAGTGAAAGAAGTCTAGGTTTAAACTCGGTAAATATTGACACGCGTATTTCATTTTCAATAAATGCAGCAACCCTAATCGCGAAACGCAAATTTCTAGCGTAGGTAACGAAGCCTACTATCATTTATTCGTTTTCTTGTGCTAAAACTGTATTTTCAAGCGCGTGTTAGCAAACTTGACTTCTCACGGAGTTGCGTAGTAAGTACAGCCGCGTCCACGTCAGTGTATAGAGCACGCGAGAAGCCGGCTTTTGGAACCGTGGTATGTTCCGTGATCCTTTTCAACAAGACGAATTGGCTCCTATGGTCGATGATTGTATTTACGCTGATCTTCTGCGTTCGCCGAGTTGCTGCGTGACGTTTGATCAAATGAGGGGTGTGAAAGATTTTCAAGAGAACGTTTGTCAAGAAGTCACTGTGGCAGGCAGTGGGTGGGAGAGCTATTGATCTGCATAGGCCTAGGGGTGTTTCCTATGTGTTGTTGCTGACTGTCCAGACTGTTTCCGAGACTGTCGTTCGATCAGATCCCGATTTATTCTTATTTCGGGCTACTGTTACTTATGTTTATTCTTGTCTATTTACGTAAATCTCATTTTTCCGCCTTCGGCCTGCACGTGCCACCTCGCAAACAAACAGCGCACAAGCGAAAGTAAGGCAGAAACAAACGCAAGTTTTCTCCTTATGTTATTCCTCTGTATGTCCCAAGGAGGGTTAAAAAAATTGTAATATTTTTTGTAACCTTCTTGAATGTCGGAACTTTTCAGCCTCCCTATGCTTCCTAACTTATTTTATTGTTGCAGTAAAATGCTCGTCCATATCTGTTCATAATATCTTAACGCCATCATACTGTAGTTAGGTTGCAGGGGAAAAAAGGGTGAAAAGATCAAAAAAAAAAAAGGCGCCGTAGAACAATCGTTTACTAAAGGATGCCTGCTTTCCATTATTCTTCTGGAGCCTGAACAAATGCGAAAAGGAGCGGCTGACGTGAAGGAAAGATAACACAGCTGAAACGTTGAAGCTGGCAGCACTGGAAGGACAAATGAAAACACAAGCCTCTAGCATTGTTTTGAAACATGCCAGAGAAGATGCGTTTCGAGCTGTCGCGCCTCTTGTTTCGGTGGCTCTGTACCAGCCCTGTAACGATGCACACAGCAGGAGAGCGTTCAGAGACAGAAAGAAGAGCTGTATACACCCGGCAATGCGCGCACGAGCGCCTTGATCTGGCTATCCCGAGAGCTCAGTGTGTTCATCCCTTTGATACACGCGTCTTCCCTGCAGCAGCAAACGCTTGGCAAGCCAACCGTTGAGCTGCGATGGCACTGCAGCTAGCCGGAATGTTCGCGGGGTCACAGCGCACAACACAGTGGGCATGATCCGCCAGGAAAGATTCGTCACGCATTAATCTAGACCCTTAGCTTAAGGAACAAAGCCAGTGACTGCTTTTTCATTGTGTTTTTTTTTGTCTCGCATGCGTTTCTGCGATCTTTGCATCGAAGCATGACAGAATCACTGAAGGGCGGGGCACTCTAAAAGTGTGTGCAATCTGGCGCTGAAGCTTACAACTATAGTACAACACAGAAAGTTTAGGGGAAGGAGGAGGCTTGAAGAGATGAAAATATTTTTGGGCAGAGTATACCACTGGAGCCGACGTTTTGACATCAGTCATTGCCTGGACGAAGACAATTGCTGAAGTGGTGGCTCCACCAATATTCCCTGTTGGAGGATTTCTTCTAACTACAGCAGAAGATGTTTATCCCAGTGCCGGCTCACATTCACCGAGTGTTGTAGGTTTCAAAACACGGAGTACTGTAAACGCCGGCATTTTCAGTATGGACGTAAGTAGGAAAAATAAAGTAGGTCTGCGACGAGATTGAGATATGAAAGTGGCCAAGATTGGAAAGAGTCTTCTACACCAACTGAGAGTATTATAACTTTCCTGAATATTGCTTCAGATGCCAATAGTCTGTTGGAGTGTAAAAAAAGAAAGCAGGGAAATAGAGGGGGTAGGCTGGCGTGAAATGTGAGATGGAAATTAATGAAGTTATTGATGTGAACCATTGGTGACATGTCTGAGTTTTGCGCGACCCTAGCAAAAAATTGTTAAAAACATAATGTACCTGCTGACGTTGCGCAACTTACTGCTAAGCCAAACTCGTGATGCGAATGTTAGCCCGCAAATTGGAGAACGTTCACAAAACGAAAAATATTTCCTTTATCTGAAATGCCAAAATGGGGAGCAGTACAAAGCGGGGACAGATGAAGAGCACGACGACACAGGCGTTGTTTGCTACGAGATATTTCATTCTTTCCTTTACCTCAGAATTTGACAGCAGCCCCGTGAGAGCTACAAAAACGCCTCTGTACACCTACTTTACCACACCAAAAGGAATCAATGGCGTCAAAAGTAAAGTGGTACGCTGCAAGAATGCGCCCACTAAAGCCCATGGGATGTTCTTGGGTGGGAAAGCACATCAATTTTGATCAGTACAATATCAAAGTGACTGTCTATTATCAATTTTAAGCAATGAAACTGGCGAATAAATAAAGTTGTGGTTTCCGTTTTCGCCTCCAACGCCTTAATGTCAACGTCTTCGAAAGTGTTTAGGCCCAGGTTGAAATATTCTTTCGCGGACAATGTTTGTCGTATGACATAGTGGCTCACGGCCCGGCGTGGTTGTTTGTGAATACGACTTGACGCAGTTCCTGTCACTGCGCAGACTGAGATTGCTATCTATAATGAAGTATACTTCACTCCATCTATCATCATTTACGGGATTTGCAGTGTCAATTTACACTTAAACGAAGGGGTTCCGGTCGCTAGACTAGATATTGTTCAACAAGAACCTCAAGATTGCGGACTACGAGTGCGAGAAGGGCAGCATTAAGGTTCTAAGCCCGACATAACCAGGATATAGTGTTTCGAAGAGAGTCCGGTATCAAGCACTGCTGTAGTGTGTTATGACTTCCAGTCCGTTTAGCCCCGCCACTTGCAAGCGGAAGGCATTAGTTCCACCGAAATCAGTGCTCCTGAATAATATAACTCTGCGACTTCAATAACTGAAAAAAAAATGGCCAAGCTTGCCCTAAGTTGCGCAAGGCTTGAAACAGCGAAGCTGGGCGATTTTGAAGTCTAATCTGGTTGCTTCTATGTTGTTGCTAGGCTTTAGCTAGGTGATGCTACGTTGTTTCTAGGTTGCTTCTCAGCGCAGAAAGCTTCGAGTAAAACCATAGACAGTCACAAACATGACACGCATGCCCAAACTACAGACAGAAACTCACGCTAAAACTGAGCGTTAGTAGCCCCCAAAGATCCTTCTTTCTCTTTTCTTTTCCTCCCTTTCGCCCTCCTCAAGCATGGGGTAGCAAACCGGGTACAACCTGGCTAACCTCCCTGCCATTCCGTTGCCTCTCTCTCTCATCGTTTGTGTAGGGCTTTCATGTCTTCAGGGTCTTCTCGCAGCCGCCGTTGCCTTTTCCGTTCCCTAGTATTCTCTCGTTGTATTCCCGCTGAAGCACTCCGCACAGATGCTTGATCGAAGCTGAAACGGGTAGCCTCGATGGTGTAATAAAGCTTTTCTCAATTACTGGTTATGTCGCTTTAGAAATATTAATTCGTGTTTACAGCCTTCTGCTGCCTTCTTCATTTTTAGTTGACCAGCGGTCAGTGGTGGGATTAGCCCAATTTTAGTGGCACATATTGGTTCATGATGAGCATGGCTTTTTTATGCACATTTGTACGCACCATTACCGTCTTGAACAGCTATATATGAATATATATATATATATATATATATATATATATATATATATATATATATATATATATATATATATATATATATATATATATATATATATATGCTGAAGAATAACTTCGGTTGCTGCAAGGTTACAAGTATAAAAGTAGATGCGCCTTCACATAACGACCGTTTATTCTGCCGACGTGTCGACGGGAACCCCGACCTTGAAAACGACGGGATATATATATATATATATATATATATATATATATATATATATATATATATATATATATATTTATATATAAAAGGCACAAAGAAAAATAAAATTAGACGAAAAAAAATATGAAGCACCTGTTCGGGGATTCGAAGCAGCGAGCCCTCGCTCCGCAGTGCGCTGCGTTAGACAACTCAACCACACGCCATGCATTTGCCGGTGTAATAAAGGCTAGCTCTTTATGTGCACCATTTACCGTTGATGGTGCGCAGATCTCGGACGAGCTTGAGCGTGTTTTCTATCACGCAACGCTCTCGCATTTTCTTTCAATTTTAGGGGCGAAGCTCCTTAGGGTGTCGGTCGTTCCCTCCTCCGTATGTATGTAGTATGTATGTAGCCACTTCTAGTTAGTTTTAAGAATTGCTCACTAGATGGCGTTGTGTGTATATATCCTTGGAAATAATATCACTAGATGGCGTTAGTGGTTTTCGTATAGTTGACGATTAAAGAGGATAGATGGCGCTGTTATAATTGGGATCGTCGAGCCGACGCGGTACTCAGAGTCGAGCACCGGAGGTGGACTCCATCGTGATCAACGGTGAGGTGAACTTCACCAGAGAGGAGGTAGTCAGCTCCACAGTGCTCTAGTGTGAGTCGCATGCAAAACCAGGGCAGCCGGTATCTGCGGAGCATGCGGCGGCTCCGGTACTCCCGGCGGCACAACCCATAGCCAAGGACGCGTGGCTTTCACAACTCACCGCAGCGTTCTGTGGCGATGCATGCGGAGGCGAGGCGTTGCGTCGAGCACTGGTGTGGACTTCGTCGTCTGAGTAGGTGGCATCGTCTTCCTCTGTCGTGGAACGCGAACTGGCGTTGTCGCTGAGGCTGGGAGCGCCCGGAACACAAGTCGGCGACGCTCGTGCCCAGCTCACGATCGAACACCCAGGATCATGCAAAGACGTGACACGTGTTGTCACGTCTTTGCATGATCGAGTGGGCAATGTACGAGGGGATTCATGGTTACCCGAATGATCCCTCCGAGCTTCGCCCACTCACCATCATTCACTTCGAGGATATGCTGTGATTTTTTAAACTGATCTTGAATGAAAAACTTTATTATAAAGAAATTTTTCCGGCGAAGGAGGAGCCCTTAGTCCAGGGCTCCTCTGGCATTTGTCATCTTGCGAGCTAAGTCGATCAGCTTGAGCTGTTCTTCAGGCTTCGACCAGGACAGCGCAGCCTCCTACTGCTCTGGTGTTGGTGTGTTGTTTCTTGGCGCTGCCTTTGAGTGTTGGCAGGCCCATGTTACGTGATAAAGTGTTGGGTGTTCCCCGCATAGCGGACATTTGTTCTCATATATTGCCGGATAGATTTTGCTGAGAAGACTGAGATTGGGGTACGTATTTGTCTGCACCTGTCTCCAGGCAACTGACTGCTCTCTGCTGAGGTCTTTGTGGGGAGGGGAGTAAATCCTCCTCAGGGCTCTTTGGTGTTCTAAAATTGCTCCATAGCGTCTAGAAACTGTGGCTGGTTCCTCTTCGTTGTGCGCCCCCCCGGTTGGCGTATGCTCGGGCATTGGCGTCGGGACGCTGGTTCCCTGTCACAGTTTCATGGCCTGGTGTCCACGTAATGGAGCAGCTCGAGAAGGTGATCTTTCTTGCCTTGAGTATGTGGATGGCCGCAGTGGATATGCGGCCACTGCTGTACCGTCTACACGCTTCTTGGGAGTCAGTAACTATTTCCACAGTAGACTCATTGCTCTGGTGCGTGATGGCGAGTGCGATCGCTACTTCCTTGAGACGCGCACGGAAAAGTGGCCCCTTTCTGTACCCACTCGCGATCTGTAAGAAAAAAAACAGAAGAACGGACACACCTTACGTCAGACGTCACCGCGTGGCAGAAGACACAGAGGGGTCACTCCACGTGCTACAGTTTAAAAGCAAAAGAAATATATGCGAGCCTCGGGTTTTGCATTGTCGATACTTTCAGCGCATTGCTCAAATACACAGGCGTAACAACTCTGACAGCTTTTAGTTCACGCTTGTCCTGTGTATACCTGCGCGTTCTCTTCGAGCGTCCTTCTTTGTGCTTCAGCGAATCGCTGCAAGTATCAATCTGCTTGTCGTTCTTCGTGTGACACTGCACTTTCTTGCTATCGCATTCATTGCTCTGCCCTTGTCGCGAAACTGACTTTTCTACATGACCCCTCGATTCGCTTCGGCAGTGCGACTAAACAGAAGTTGAAACCCAGTAATACTCCAGTGAACACAAATGCCGATGTGCGAGTGTCACTACCAGACAGGTAAGTCAAGCCTTATGGCCACCTCCAGAATATTTCTTTTAGATGTGAAGCATCTTATGGCGAAGCTTAATTTGGTGCTGGTGGTGGTGGTGTGCCGCGTGCCCTCCCTTACTGCGCATGCGCAAACCCTTTAAAAAAATAAATAAAAAAAGAATTCCCCCATCTCCCGCTAAAGGGAACCATGTGTGGATGCGAAGCAGCGGGGAGATAATTAGCTTGAGCGGGAGGAACGCCGCCGCTCTCATTTCACGGCTGCGGTCCAGGCGCCCATCGCGGCGCTGCACAGGAGAGAGAATGAGGCGCGCGCGCTCCGTCCTTTTCATACCGCGGAACTACCGTGGCGCCCCCCAGCGGAGTATGCAGCTGTCACACCACCTGTCGTGCGCGCCGCTGCGTAGAGCATTCCTAGAGGAGAGGAGAGAGAGGGGACGTGCATGTGCTGTGGGGGGTGTGGGACAGGGGAGCCGCTCGGTAGAGTAGAGGATTCCTAGAGGAGAGAGGGGGGAAAGGACGCGCATGCGCTGTGGGGATGTGGGACGCCGGCGCCGCTTCGTAGAGTAGAGGGAGAGGACGCGCATGCACTGTGGGACGCGGGCGCCGCTCCGTAGAGTAGATGATTCCTAGAGTAGAGAAAGGGAGTGAGCGTAGGAGAGGATAGGGGAGGGGACGCGCATGCGCTGTGGGGGGTGTGGGACGCGGGGGGCCGCTCCGTATAGTAGAGGATTCCTAGAGGAGAGAAAGGGGTGAGCGTAGGAGAGAGAGAGGGGGGAGGGGACGCGCATGCGCTGTGGTGGTGTGGGACGCGGAAAGGAGGGCCGGACTAGGCCCCTTCCACACACATGTAAGCAAGATCAAGGAATGGGGTCAACCTGGGCGACAGACACCACCTGCCTAGCCATTGCTAAGCAGCCTCTCTGCGCTCTCGGCCATGACTCTGATGACTGTAGTAGTGGTTGACGGCCTTCATATTACTACAGTGTTCTGGTTCGCATAATGGGTGCTTCCCTACTTCATGAAAGTGGCCGGACGCGGGACGCGGGACGGGGGGACGCGGGATGGGGGGACGCGGGACGGACAAAGCCCCGTGCATAAGATGCTTCGCATCTAAAACCTCCTTTGCCCCTCTCTCTCCTCTAGGCATCCCTTCCCGCGGCAACCACACCCTCACTGCGCATGCGCCTCCCCTCCTCTCTCCCCTCCTACGCTCCCCCCTCTCTCATCTAGGCATCCCTGCCCGCGGCGTCCACACTCCCACTGCGCATGCGCGTCCCCTCCTCTCTCTCCTCTCCTACGCTCCCGCCTCTCTCGCCTCGAGACGCGACGCCGACGCAGGCAGCGTCTGCTAGCAAGTTTCTTGGTCGAAAAAACCGACTGCTCGCGCTGCACAACCGTTCACTGGCCACTCCGTATATATGGCAATGGATTTCGACCTGCAAGGTGGTGCCGGTGGGAGATTTCTCCTGTGCGTTGTTGAACAATAAAAATTCGCTGCGTGCGCGTTAACTAAAAGCGGACTGCGGGTCTCTGTGTCCAGTCGGAGTCTTCTGTCTCTCATTGCCCATTAGCAGCCATTGCCATGTTCCAGTAGGAAACACCGCTCCATCACTGCGTGCTTTGCTCCTCCCCAGTTTTCTCTCCTGCGCAACGCTGCGATGAGCGCCAGCGTCAACGCCGCCGCCAGTGTAAGCGTTAGCGCCCGCTGCTTCACATCTACACATGATTCCCTTTAGCGGGAGATGGTGTAATTTTTTTTTCTTTTGGTACGTCCAGGAAGATAGCTGCTCGCCGGCGGTAGCCGATCGCAAACAACTTTGCTTCCTCCCACCACACTCTGAACATCACAGCTTTCTCTGTTGAGAAGCGGCTGTCTCTCCTCCTCAACGGCCCTGATCAGCGAGAACATCGATACAGATCGCACTATGTCCTTATGGCTGTCTACTCGCGCTTGCTTTCAAATACAGCGAGAGTTGTGATCTTCACGCTAGCGCAATCGATGTCGTTTTCTCATCAAGAACGAATCAACGAGACCACGAGCAGATGCACTGCTTTTTGGGGTTGTGTGTTGCTCTCCTTCCTTGCGACTTTAACATGAAAGCGCTTACATATATCGGTCGGAAATATTGTCAGAGAGAAAGCGTGCTTGTTGTTTTTTTCTTTGCAGCCAACCGCAATACGCCCTTTTAAAAGCGGAGATGTTTAAGGTCGAGATAAACCCCCCGCGGACCGTAACGCAGCTCCTAACGGGTATGTGCCACAGAAATAAAGCAATCGCCACAACTCACCTCGGGTCCGCTAAATATGAAGAAGCTGCCTGTGCCGATGCCGCAGAGCATCCGTGTTGACAGAAATTTACCTGATCACTTTTTAACTCCGCTGACAGTCTTGAGACAGCAGCATTCATTCGACCTGAGGCAAAAGTAACTGCGCAAACACACAAGACTCCCCACATAGAAAAGACGCGACACAAGCCAGCGCTTGTGTGTGTCGTGTCTTTTCAATGTGGCGCGTCTTACGTGTTTGCGCTTTTACTTTTACGTAAGCAATATATACCAGCTAGGTCCAACTTAAGTTTTATTGGCATTCATACGAGCCTCGTCTTTGGAGAAGGTGGAGGAGGAGGCGCTGGCACTCGTTGCAATAATTGCTAATTCGTTTGTCATTGGAAGTGACCAAAAACTGTCATACGGCTCTTCGGAGCGGGTAGGATTTGCTAGGACAGCCCTAGCCGTTCTATCACATAAGCCGCCATCCCAACTTACGCAGGCCTAATTGGTAACGGCACGGCCCATGCTAGCTCTAGAGCTTTCATGATTCTAGCGCAGGCTAGACTAGGGAATGCTTCAGAAGTCAATCTCCCTCCAGCATTTACCTCCCGATATTGCCATGACATTTGCGGGCATTACCGCCTAGGTCGCCAAACCCTACCTCCTTTACTGCATCGGTCTTCACGCAGGCGCCAGCTCCTACACTCTAAACGTGATAACGGATAAATGTGATTTAGTGCACCTATATATTAAGGGTTACATTAATTTAGAGTGCATACATTCTACACTTGGTAACCCTTACTATCGGTGCACAAAATCACATTCATTGGTTACCACGTTTACACTACAAACCCACACTTGCTGCCTTACGGCTCAAAATTTACCCAGGAATGTAACCTTTTTCGGACTGCAAGTTTTATTCTTTCAGGTAAGCGGACCTAAACAATATCATGTGGTAGTGTAAAAATCACTCCTATCCCCCCGAGCCTTCGTAAACATCTAAGTAGTCAGGAGCTGTGGGAGGCTGCCATGCGCTGCTACAACCGCGCATTGGAGCAGGCTATATTGAAGTGGTAAATGAGGTCTACCGCGAGTAGGATCCCTCGCCTTCTCGCAACCCCTTTCACTTACAATAGGAGAAATCGTGTTATCTCTCTCTCTCTCTCTCACTATAGCAAGCCTAGTGGGTATGATCCAAGCAGCTCCTGGCGGGCGTGTGCCACAGAAGTTGGGCAAGCCCCGCTACACAGCTGCGGTCCACAGAACTTTCTGGGCAAAGTCAAGTAGCCTAATCACATAGCAATGGTGATACCAGCTCCGCCTTATAACGAGCCTTCGCGACGTCTAGCCAGTACAGCTGCTTCAATTTTTTTGTGTTTGTTGGTTTTTAGAAAAGAGGCGGGCAATCTAAAGTGTTTACCCTAACGTCGTTCTAAGGTTAAAGTCATCGTCGCAAAAGCTACGTCTGGTTACAAGCAGCGAGGTTTAATAAGAATTGAATCTCCTAAACATCCTTGTTCACGATAACGCCAAAGTGTGCCTTCAGAAAATCTATTCCACTATGGGAGAGCGGTTAGCTGTCCCTACAAGTTCACAGACTCATTGAACACTAATGTGGCACGCCGTCAAAGTCGCAGTCTCAACATTTTCCAAATTCCTCTATTCACGTCCTACAGAAATCGGATGGCCAGATCGGTTGATTTCGCTAAAGGTTTGTGTCTAATTACTACTTCATTTTATTATTATTAAGGTATCTCAGGATAGCGTCGACTGATCGGTGGGGCTTTTATATAAGACTGCTATGCTCCCGATAGATAGGAAATAAGTTTATTGTTGGTTGATAAATTTCGCAAGCTCTCTATACCGCATCAGGGCTCCCCTTTCAGACAGGCGCTGTGCTGGAAGTCCAGTAGCCGAGGCTCCAAAGCGGCGCGAAGAATGTGCTTCGCTAACAACGCAGTTTTGTGACTGACTCTCTTCCTCGTTGGATTAGACTATGATGTACCCCTTGCCTAAGGAGCGCTATTAGAACATGCGACAGCATTGTTTACACGTCATGTATTGTTCCTTTCATTGACACTAAATTATAATACTGCTTAGTTAAGCACAGCAAAACGAGGACAACATTAACGGACTAACCTCGGGAAAGTGACTTCATTTGACCAGCAAGAGACAGGCCAGCAGGAAGCAGTAGCCTCTCACGAGTTCGAGTCGTACGCTACGTACCGTACCGCTCGCATTCGTGAGGGTGAACGTTTAGCAACATTGCAGACTGCCAAGGACAATACAATACCGCACCAAAGTGCTTGGTGTAGCTGTGGTTGCGGATAAGTGATGCAAAACACTGTTTCGACTCCACTGCTGGTATTCGCAAAATCTGTTTCACGTTTGCCGGTGTTACATTGTAGGATTGAGGCCACTTCAACCATGGCCACCGTATTGCAACTTATATTGAGCGCCACGGTAAATATGAGCGCCGCCACATCTAAGCCAAACATGCCGTCCCAATGACAATACACACTGCACAAACTGTATTCATTGAGGTCCAAACGGACTTCAACTATTTTAGTGCAGACAATCATTTGCGTGTTAGGTCCGGATTTCAATTAAAGAGTAATCGACCATAATTTGTTTCTGCTTTCCCCATCTGTTTCCTTCTTGATAACGTTTTTAACACGAAAGTGTTTTATGCCCGGGTCACCAAGACTTCAATGACGTATTTCCGTGGCGGAACTGACGTGGAGAAAATGCACATGATCAGATGGCAACAAAAAAAATTCCGTCAACGGCCGTCGAAACCACGACCTCTCGGTCCGCGACAACAGATGCTGGGCACGCTATCCACTGCGTCACGGTCACACACTTCACGGGAGCTTTACAAACGAGCCTTTTATATCTTTCCCTTCCCTCTCACAGTGTTCTTGGTCGGCGGGGTGGTGTCGCCCTCCGGGAGCGGTAAAATGAAGTAATATTAATGAGAACTAACAGACACTGATGCCAAGGAAAGTATAGGGGATGTAATTAGAAGTAATTGTGATGCAAATGTGAAGAAAGAAAAGTGGACGAAAAGATAACTGGCCACCAGCAGGGACCGTACCTGCGACCTTCGAATAACGCGTCCGATGCTCTACCTCTGAGCTACGGTGTCGGAAAACTTGTGTCGGAAAAGGCATGGAACTCAAATGCGTGTTTTTTTTTTTACTTGACGGGAAGAGGGCTCTCGGTGCCCTCCTTTTTCTATTGAGCTCTATTTCTTACACAATGACGCCTTCGAATACGTGTATATAGCTCGGCCATTCAGCCTCTTACACAACAAAACTTGGTCTACTTATTTAGTTTTGTTTTTATTACAACTAAATAGGTCCTTTTTGTGTGTCCTAATATTTGTAAGATATATGATTGCGATTACTTGGTCTATGCTACGTAATGTTGACGTAACTTACACTACACTTAATAATAAGTATGTTTCATGCTAAACAGAATAACCTGAAAAAGTCAGAATGGTATGGCGTGACCTTGCGGATAGCTTGTCATTGCATTAAAACAGAGGTCTAGCAAGCTAACATAAAGAAAACATCATTTTTTTTGTTCTGACTGGAATGCCGGATTTAGCTAAGCTGAAGAACTTGCAGTAATAATAACCGAAAAATCGCACTCGACCTCATTAGCTCTCTTATCTCTCACTTCCGCTTACTCAGCATCATAAAGGGTCCCCTGAAGAGCACTGGTCTCAGCACAAACAAAGCAACAAAAAAAAATTTACACGGCAGCAACTTCGGACGGTAACCGTATGTTTACGGCATGTCAATAAACCGATAAAGACTCCGAATGCTCTTGCGGTTGTATATTCTTGGTGCCCACCGCTGCTTTTGCTTTTAATTATCTAGTCATTAGCGATGTTTACAGAAGTGCAAAAAAAAATAAAAAATTCCTGAGTGGCCTGCCAGAGAGGGAAAAGAAACAGAACAGTGTAGAAAACACACTACTTGTTATTAGTATAACGATGTTGGAGAACATGAAAGAGGTCGGGACTTTCCGATGTATCGAATAATGAAGAGATACTACCATGCCAGCCACTGTAGCATTCACAAAATGAGTGAAAGTCTCTGCGTAAATATATTCGACCACATTTACGTCGCACTGCACCATCGGCGAAACTTGCGATGTCGGTTCTATGCTCAAGCACGTCTCGCCCCAACGCTAAAATCCGCAGCACCAGCGGATTTCAAGCTTCATTTAAGTTTTCTAGGAATTTTTTTTTAAATAAATGGTTCTGATACATACAACTTTGCAGCCTTATCCCTTTCAGACGCCACTTATGAAGACAGTTCTTCATAAGTGGCGTCTGAAAGGGACAAGGCTGCAAGTTGGTCTTATACAAGCATAGGTCGGCACTTTAAGGGAGTACTCACTCAAACTCACTCAGCCACAATTTTTTTCAGCCTTCGCACTCACTCACGTTCACACTCACGTCCACTCACACTCGTGAGTACTCACTCACGTTCACACTCACCTCCACTAACACTCATGAGTACTCACTCACGTTCACACTCACGGTCCACTCACACTCATGAGTACTCACTCATACTCAACTCACCACGTTCAAATGAGCGTGAGTGAGTGTGAGTTGAGTGCACTCATGAGTGAGTGTGCCGAGCTCCATAGGTCGGCACTTTAAGGGAGTACTCACTCAAACTCACTCACCACAATTTTTTCAGCCTTCGCACTCACTCACGTTCACACTCACGTCCACTCACACTCATGAGTACTCACTCACGTTCACACTCACGACCACTCACACTCATGAGTTCTCACTCACGTTCACACTCACGTCCACTCACACGCATGAGTACTCACTCATACTCAACTCACCACGTTCAAATGAGTGTGAGTGAGTGTGAGTTGAGTGCACTCATGAGTGAGTGTGCCGAGCTATGTATACAAGTCCACACATTACAAAGCACTCCAACATTTTGATCATCATCGACAGCAAAAGCGCCAATAAAGTGAGCAGCTGCGTAGGTTCGTGAGTTGCGTTACGGACGCGTAGTGGGCCCTTCGCAACTATACATGCAGTAGGCATTCAGGATAGTTTGAAACGGCCAATGCTACGCGCACAGGCGTTCTTGTTTTAACGCGATAGCGTTTAAGAGCTCGTTTCGCAGAAATTCCGGCGTCGGCATCGGCGTCGTTGGTTGTGAGCGAAAAATCATCATCTTGTCCGTGACCGAAAAATCGAGAAAGATGCAAATAAAATAAATAATAAAAATTTCCGGGTCCGAGTGAGGATTGAACCCGGGCCGTCTGCGTGGGAAGCAGGTGTTCTACCACACAGCCATGCCTCTGCTTGGAAATACAGTGAAAATAACTTCCTCTGCATGGTAATGCAGTGAAAATAACTTTCATGCTTCGCAAACGCAAGCGTCCGTTATATAGGTGTCGCAATATAGCATGTAATATCCCAGGAATATTGCGTGGTACAAGCGTACATTGCCATCGGGCGTCAGAATATGCGACTATCATAACGATTTCGTAGTTTAAAGCCGGCCACCCATTACAAACGGCACACACCTTACTGCGCGTATTCCCTTAACACCACGTAGTGGGTGCATAGCAAGTATGCACTAAGTGATTGAAGTAGGCACTCGGGACAGGATGTCGCTATCGCGTTCAACTCTTAAAGGCGAAGATTAAGGGTCCCCCCAATTTTTTGGGGTAACGGATGAGGCATCCACCGAGAACCGAATCTAGGCTAGCAATTGAGAAGGCGATGTGCACGGGGCCCGATTACGATATCGCGCTCTAGTCGTGAAGGCGAAGCTCAAGTGCCTTTCAAGATTTTAGTTAATAAAATAACAAAGAAAAAACAACTTTCCCTTGTTTAAAGAGCGGTTGGTAAAAACGGATATTGCCGGAGTTAATGCGCTGCTATAGGCCTACAATAAGTGGGCCAGTTTCAAGGGAGATGAGCTCGTATAAAGAGATCACTTACACGTATCTAAGTGCATTTTATCGTTCCTGAAAATAAAGATAAGTCCTTGTTTGATTTGCGCACGCTTCGTATAAAAATTTACGGTACCCAACAGTGCATAAAATGTGATTCTTATGCTGCGCAGTGGAGATGTGTCCAGATTAAAGCGCTCCATTCTTCTTTTGGAACAATGCCACAGCTCTGTAAAGAATGTAAACATATCAGCAAGCACATCAACCGTGACGTGCAATTAACCGAATGACTGGAGTGTTGCCGAGCTTCACGCGTATCGTCATGGTGAATTTTGAAGCATCGTTTGCCCCGCACTCCAAGAAACGAACGAATTGGGCGTCTCGTTTTCTTCATCTTGCAAATGGAAAGGCACCCTGTTAAAAAATAACAAGGTCAGCAAGCAAGACAATACTTCGGAGAATAATTATTGCAGCCGTAAACAAATGAACCGGGCTGTCTAAAGTCGCAAGTGTTTACTCGGGTGCTATATGAAACGGAAGGAATAACGTGATTTTGCGAAATATAAGAGTGTTGAAATGGAGAAAATTTAAGCAGGAAAAATGCAAGAGTTAATCGACTCTGTTGCATCTGAGAAAAGAAAGCGCTAAATTTAATCATTAATGATAGCATCGCGAAGTCTCGATATTATGTGTCACTTCACTCTCGACAAGGATACTGTGCAGTGCGGATGTTAAAGGCACTGTTCCATTTTTGATTATGTAACAGGCCCGACTCCTGCACTTTTCGGGGTCTGCATTTGCGCGAACCTCTTTTGTCCTGTTTCGTTTCAATGATACTTCGTTTTATTTATTTTTTTTTGCTCTCTTGCCCATTTTTGCTGGTCTTTGAGTTTCCTAAGCGCACCTACGTGGAGTGCTTTGTCAAGAAAATGAGTGACATAATCTGTTCCACAACAGGTGTTAATACAGCGATGCTTGATTCGTGTGACTTGATGGCTTGCATCCCTATCTTGTTTTTCGCTGACGTCATTATCTTAGTATCTCTCAGTCGCGTGGCACCTGAAACTAGAGTTTCATCGTGAAGCAAAAATAAAAACAAATAAATTTGTAGCATATGTTTGCTTTTCGAATACAATACTTCTTAAATGTTGGCTTATGGTTTCTTCCTTTCCATTTGAAAAATAAGACACATCTTTTCAAGTCCGTTTCCCATTAACAAAAAATATTTTTTTCATATATCTCTCCTGCAATGAAATAGTGGTTGGTATCAGCCATGTGTGACGCTGCGCTGATGTCTTAATAAAACACATAAGATTATCACATGTACGCCTACTCTTAGATTTTTGCACTAAATGTGTAAACATAAATTTAACTTCCAACAATGCCATATGTAATACTATGAAATGTACACTTGCAAGCATTTGCGACTTGCGCAAAGAAAGTGCCTCATTAATTCACTAAAAAAACATTGAAACAAGAAAACGTGGTGCCAGCTGTGTCGATAACTCTTCTGTGATGCCTAGCACTCGTTTGCTTAATGCATATATTGAATTCACATCAAGCGGGCTCAGGCACGCGTGCTTCTGTAGCTTCTGACTTGACGTCCTCTGTAACTTCTATTTTTGATAGTGCGTACTAGAATTTTCTGCCGTCAAAAACAAAGCTTCCTGACTCAATCGGCAACTGAGTGCGCAAGCAAAATATTTATTTTGATGCATACCCAATCACTCACGTTGTCTACTATAGGACCGACGGCATCCAGCCACAAACTGTCTATTTGGAAAGTAGCTGCTTCGTGTATCTCCGCAGAAACGTAAAAAAAAAAATGAAAGCGAAGGTAAAGCCCATCTGGCTTGACGCCGCTTCGATACTAGTTGACATATGCATGGGACATCAAAACAGACACTAAAAAAAATCACTGCAAAAAATTTTATTCAGTCGACCATTTTATTCAGTCGACCACTTGAGCGTTTACTGTGCATTGTTCCACCACATGGGCGAAGGAATAAATGCTATAGCAATAAAGCTTATTGTCACGCGAAAAGCTGCAAGCAGCTTGATACTTGAAGCGTGCTCCTCAATCAAAAAGAACGCACAAAATAACATGCACAGGACGAGCGCGAACTAACAACTGTCAGAGTTGTTACTTCTTTGTGTATGAGCACTGCACTTCTTTCGCAAACGCTGGCGCTGCAGCGAGATCGAAGTGACTTTCGTGCTCTCTGTAACTACAGCGCAAGACGCACAAACCGCCACCATCACGAGATAAGCGCCTGCACACGAGCGACCACGCCCTGTCGAGGCGCACACACATCGCAATGTGCAGGGCGACGGCCTTTAATGCGCGCCCTTCGCGCCCCTTCCGCCATCTAGCTAGTGATAACAACAATACACTGAACTGCCACCGAGCTCTGAGTATCGCCAACGGTAAAAGGTGTATATAAATAGCTCGCCGTTATTACGCGGAATAACGTATGGTCTCTGACCTAGTCGTTAGGCGCCGCGCGCTGAGGAGCGAGAAGTCGTAGGTTCGATTCCCAGTGACGGAACTTTTTCTAGTTTTTTCCTAGTACCTTTTACAACGTCATATCTGTGACGGGAAATACGTCAGTGGTGCCGTGGGGGGACCCGGGCATCAAACACTTTCGTTTTAATATGTTGTCAAGAACTACACGTGCGCGTACAAAACATTGCACGAAGCTTATTGCAAAAGAGGAATAATACCGCGGCCATACGGCCACTTCTAATCGCGATCAGGGTTGATCCGGATCGGGCTTCTTGATCGCGGGCAACATCTTAGTCGTTGCTGCACAGTCCAGCCATGTCCGACGCAGACGTCAGCCAAATCAAAGTCTGGCGCAGACGTCAGCCAAATCACTATCACGGAGCCAAATCACATTCGTATTGATGTCGATCTGGCCTGATCGCGATTGAAAGTGACTGCGCGGCAGCACCTGATCCAGATCGTGCCTAATCCGGAATGGCACTGATAGCGATCAAAAGTGGCTGAGTGACGCCGGTATAAGATGCCACCTCATTCCACGTCTCCGTGGCCTTGTTCTGATAGATGAGCCTCGTTAGTAACCGGCCCTCGAGACTTCGTTTTGTTCGGATAGGGATGGGCCCTGCACTGGTCTCCTCTTGATGAGCTCTGTGTGTGTATGAGTCAGTGCGTGCGTGTGTGTCTGCGCGCGCGTTTGTGTGTGTGTGTGTGTGTTTGTGTGCCCGTACGTGCGCACGTGTGTGTGTCTGTGCGTGTGTGTGCTCGTGCGTGCGTGCGTGCGTGCGTGAGTGCGTGAGTGCGTGCGTGCGTGCGCCGTCTCATTCCTAAACGATTTGGCAGAAATTGCTTCGCATATTGCACAATTGGCAGTGTCTCGTACAGGTTCCGGGATACATTCATGGTAGTACAGTCGGGCGGAGGTAACTACAATCTTGAAGTCGGCCAAAATTAACTCTGAGCACGTAAACCTCTTTTTTTTTTTTTGTGCTCACCCAATGTAGGATTCCAAACAGGATGTTTAAGCAAGGTTTCTTAATTTGGTTGACGTGAATTATGGCGAAACAGCGCGAAATACGGGGAACAGGGGAAAGAACGAACAGGACAAAGAGATGATACTGTTCGTTTTTGTTTTATCTGTCTCGTCGTTAGCGTTGCTTCTCCGCAAGAATGTTTGCATCGGGTTAATTTACCTGCCTATGCCTTTATTTACTTCTCTCACGCTAGTCTTTCACGTGCACCCTCCGTAACCTTAAGCCTACACTCGTAACACAAGACAGCTAGACCGCCCAGACATCGGCAATAAGAGGAGCGCATATTGCAACAATGATCTGAATGATGCGTGTCTTCGAGCTTGCGTGCTCTTCATATAACTTCAATGGTTGTTTTGCTTTTTTCAAGCGCTTGGGTCACGTAATGAGCTCTTACCTAGCCGTCCCCCACGGCGACTTGTTGCCAGCAATTGCAAACTACCGTAACATCTAAGCAAAGATATAGCTGACATGTTTGAGTTTTCCAGATCACAGAACAGCTGCGTAACGGTCCTACAGATAACTCAGCTCGTGTGTCTTAAGACACAACCCATTCAACCAGTTCATATTCTGCGAGCTCATGACTACGTATCATGAGAAAAAATGAGAAAGGGAGTAAATTAGATGAAGTTTATATCAGACGGAGATAAGAAAATTTCGCTTTTTCTTCTATTATAATGCCGATTGTAAATTGACAAGCCATGAAATTGTGTTAAGAATATTGTCTTTTGCGCCCACATCTTTATAATTATATATGGGCTCATTTCTTACCAGTTTGCTCTTTTTTTTATTTTTTCGGCTGCCGATTGCTATAGCGTTCTTTTTTCATGTTCCTTGTTTTTGATCGACTAAGGTCTATTTTGAAGGCCACGCCATGAGTCATACTGTTTATTAAAAATACACTTTTCAGAGCTGTGTTTTATTCAGAAAATTAGTCCTTCCCAAACTGGGAAAGAGTCTAAACCACAGGGTGAGCTCTCGTTTATTGGTTTAGTCTTTTCGTGTTCTGTTTCGTCACTCTGTCCTTTACCTTTGCAGCCACACTCTAAGAAATAATCGAGTAAAAAGGGTGTCTTTTTGCTACACAACTATAATAGTCATCTACCGCGCGCACTTTCCTGGCGTTATCACCGCCGTCCCGGCACTTCCCGGTCATGAACGCCGCGCGCGTTATCGGCGTGACATAGCATTCTTGATAGGAATGTGCTGAGAGCCAGGTTTTCAAGAGAGGAAACGTGAGCAAGCCAGATGAAGATTATTGTTGTGTAGCCGAAATACTCCCAAGATACTCGACTTTTTCTTAGAGTGCATGCCAACAACCCCCGCATTTCCACCCTGCTGTTCTTCGGGTGGTGGGGGGCACAACGTTAACTTACATGATTGATACCAATTGGGCCTCGATTTCTGGGTGCACCCTTCGTGCCTGGATTATCTGACTGGTCGACTGGTGTGAACTTGCAGAATTGTGGCAAATTGGGCCTGTTGGTTGAACATCTTAAACACTTTGTGGCGCAGGCAAAACAGACACAAAGAAAAGGTGAAAAAGTGGTGTACGTGCATGGTACGTGCAAGCATAAACTGCGGGACATGTCTAAACAAGGTAGGCGTGCACACAAGATAGGACACCGAGACAACACGAACCAGTAGCGTAGCCAGAAATTTTTTTCGGGGGGGGGGGGGGGTTCAACCATACTTTATGTATGTTCGTGCGTGCGTTTGTATGTGTGGGTGCATATATACGCAAGCAAAACTGAAAAATTTCGGGGGGGTTTGAACCCCCCCCAACCCCCCCCCCCTTGGCTACGCCACTGACACGAACACTTCTCTTGCGTCCTTGTTTGCATGCGTACCTTCCTTTATCATGAATCCATACCACTGAGCTCCACTTTCTCTCGTTCTAAGAAACGGCACATGTCATGCTTTGCCCGTTTCATTGTTTTACCTGTGCCGTAGCTTGCGCCGTTATGGCAATATTGTAGCGATTCAGAAGAGATATTTGGTGTTATTATTTTAACACGAAAGTATTCCGACACGGATATGACACTGGTAAAATGCACACTAGCGGATGAGACAAAAAAAAACTATAAGAAAAAGTTCCGTCGCCGGGAATCAAACTCATGACATCTCGGTCCACGACGATAGGCGCCCGCTGCGCTACCGACCACGACACGGACACACAAGAACGAGGTTCCACACACACGCCTTATATCTCTCACATATTCTCTCTCGCACAGTGATCTCTCTTGGCGGGGCTAGGCGAGACGGGGCGGGTCCGCCGTCTGTGGGCGGTGATGTGAAGTACGGCGTCATGACACTATTGGCGGTGATAGAGAGCGATTTCGTGACGACCCTGTTAGAGCGTCTCAGTGCCAACAAGGAGCTCTGGTCACTAGCATAGAAGAGTCGCCCTAGGCAGAGTTATGTTCTTTGTCTTTCGCTTCATATTAGCGGGTGACGGCTCATTGTCGGAGTAGTGAAGCTTCTACATGCAGGAACGGTGTTTCTCCGCCACCTACTGCTTCCACTGTGATAACACCGACTAATAAAACTGCCGCAATGTGCGTCGCAGAAAGGAAACGATATTGGCGGATGAATGTCGTGCCTTCGTGGAGCGCGACAGAGGCCAGCGGGACGCAAAACGCTACCGCGCGTTCGCGGCTCAAGCTGCAATTCTCTGCCTTCTGTGTTATTGAAGCGCAGTTTGGTAGTGTATGCACGAGTACAGGCATAGGTTACCCTATTACTCAGGAGCACACATAGTGCCATATCTCTTCTCAATTAACGTCACTTGAAGAAGCGTATATCGATTACCAGTGTTCGTTATGTGCTTCTCGACGCCATGTCTGCGAGGGATTTTCGATGCACTTGGGTCCATGCATATGCTAACAACTTTTACTACCACAACGGTCAGATCATGATCATAAGCGTTAGTCGTCGCGATGGAGATGTGCCACTAGGCGTTAACGTGGGTGCATCCACGTCAAACGGTGCTATCGCTGGCAAACACCAATAAACATTGTAAAAAGACTCTCCCATGGAAGCAATGTACAATAGACAATCAACTACTTCTAAAGACATGTTTCACTTTTGTGTTATACCAATTGCTATGACGGAGGGATCAGCCATGTTTTTTTTTTTTTGGTCTTGATCCCTAGGGCGTGTGAGCGAAGTGACGCGCAGTGTTAGCTTTTGAGCTGTGTACTTAGCTTCCTTCTAGCCTGTTTAGTAGTAAGCATATACCACGCTGATTTTTATTAGTCATATAAGGCGTGCGCATGTGCGCCCACGTTCGCTCTGAGCTCCGAGTAACAATAATTGTTGGAGCTTTAGTTCCGAAAATCACGGCATAATTATGAGGGACGCTATGGTGGAGGGCTCCAGAAACTACGACCACAAACGGTTTCTTAACGTTCAACTAAATCTGGGCACACGGGCATCCAGAATTTGCCTCCATCGAAATGCGGCCACCGCAGCCGGGATTCAATTCCGCTACCTTCGGCTAAGCAGTCGAGCACCATAACCACTACAGCACCGTGGCAAGTGACAGTGTATATGGCCCTGGTTTGTGTCTTCGTATTTTTGCGCTACCTGCTCTAATATGCATTCTTACAAACTCGTCCAGATTTCCGTTCTCGTGAGTCACAATGAGCTCAAATTATCGCTAGTTTGAAAATGCTTGCTCGGACGGATCGAATAAGAACTTACAAACATCTGCAGAGATCTCAGTCTAACAGCAACTGTTGTAACCTTCCTCTGCTCCCCGTCTCCTGAAGCTACATGCTTTCTTTTTCAATACGGTCAATTAGCTGCTTGCTGAGGAAACGAAAAAAGAACAAAACTGCACCATATAACAATGGTGTTCCTACAACTTTCTGACTAGCATTACATAATAACCGTCACATGGATTTATTGGAAAATTTCTGGGAAGGCTACTCTTTTGCTGTCTGACGCAACCGTCTTGGCGACTGAACGGTTACGTGCACGTTCTCCTGCTGCGCCAAAGTTCCATGATATTGTATCCCGGTCATAGAAATTTAATAAACAACAGCGGGGGAGGGGGGGGGGGGTTACAATGAATTTTAATGTACTGAATTTTAATGTACTAACAATGGGGTCAATGTGAAACAAACCTCGTAATGTACAAAGAATTACATGCACCCTTCATTAGACGGTGTCAGCTGTGTTTTGGTGTCTTCTACCTGGAGGCTTGCAATGTGGTGTACAGTGCGCTGTCGTGTACCCTACGATCATTTTCATCAGTAAGCATACGATATCATGTTAAAGCACAAGCTTGAAGTCTATAAATAGTGCAATGGCCTCTGTGGTTGCACATGCAAATTTCGTGTAGCTCATTATGACCCCTTTAGTACTCATCGATTTATGCAAATGAACGAGTTAGCAGCCACTGCGTTGATCGCTTGATAAGTAGGCCAACAGCTATCAACGAAAACACAGATCGATTATAGCGGGAAAACTTAGCTCTGTGCTATGAACTAGAATATGTGCCACGTACGAGCGCGGATTGTATTTCACTGCTACAGATTGCGCAGAACTGTTGACAAATGAATGGGTGCATAGGAAAGCGGCCTCCTTTTAGTAACGCTTAGATGAGCACGCAGTCTAGCCTAATGCATCGGATTAGAGCGTACGAAGGGCAACGCAAAAAAGTTTACTTCGTGCTCGATGATTAATGTTCATCCCTTGCCGGAAACAAAATTGAGACAGCGTTTTCCTGCATTAGTGCGTGTCCTCGAACTAACTTTTAAATAGCTTCGCGTTTTTTAATTTTTTTGTTTGTTTGTTTTTTTGTTTCTTCAAACCTGATTCGTGAAAGTTGCTTCGCTGATTCAAAAGCATTTTAAGGATCTGAAACCCGGTAAAGCACAATTAAGGGTGAATTCTGGCTGAATGTTAAGACTAAGTTTTATATAAATGTCACAAACATGGTATCTTCCTGTTGAAAGAGACCACATCCTTTATTAGCATCCTATAATACCGTCCTTATTTACGCGCAAGAATACATTCTCCCCCTTTAAAATCGGCAAGATTTTGTTGAGTTTTCACAGCAGTGGACATGAACGATGACCGCGAAGGAGTCGGTCATACCAACTGCGGGGGATTGACAAGGATCCAGACACTTTTTTCCATCTTGCGCACAAGCGTAGATGCACAGTCTGCGAAATCGGCGTGATTATGTTACAGAGCAGGGGCGGAAGCCAGTGCTGCAAGAAGAAGGTGTCTGTAATTGTGAGGAGGAGGAATGGTGAAACTACAGGGGAGACACGACGCTTCCATGAGCGCGTCTATCCTCTAGTCTGGCCATGGTCAACCCAGCGCCTCCCCTCTCTAGTGTGGCTATGGCGGAAGGCCCCCTGAGTTGGACTCCTCTTGCAATTGCTACAAGGTATACGTGTGTCTTGGGCGTACCGATTCCATTTGACGAACTAGAAATTCAGGGTCAAGCAAGATGGACGGAGTAGCAACGCAAGTGGCGGCAAGTCATGCGCGAGTCCACCAAACCCAAAGTCACTGCCGGCGAAGATTTCAAGAAGGCGCTGATTAGGCGCGCCCAGGAGACTTCTGAAAACGCGCTATGCCTTGGAACCGCGACGCTCGCACACAATAAAAACACTTCTAGCAATTTTGAAACAATCTACGCGCAATGCACAAAAAGTGAATATCATCCATTAGCTAGCGCGTAACGCGCGTTCACAAAGTTCGAAATGACAGATTATTTTTTGGTGCTAACTAAATTTCGAAGAAATGCCTTAAGCGTAAGCACAAAACTACCATATATGTATAACTTGCACATGAAATCAGCTTACATTGCTTACTAGCTACAAAAAACTTTTACTTAACAAATCTCACATTATTTACGTTGTGTATTGCAATTTGATCAGTCAACGCCAGTGAGTTCTGAAGTGTCATTTACATAGATAGAGCTTTTAATCTAACGGCTCTTCTGACATAGTCGCGATCTCCAAAACATGCGGTGAAAACGCGCAATTGTTCTGTTTTCTCGGATGAAAGCTCAAACGTAACCTTCCCATAATTACATTTCGGTCTATAATTCTACAAAACATGTCCCAAAACTCGCGTGATCCTAAGTATTTGTTTTAAGTCCCTATGTAGGCCACTTGTTTCAAAATATCTTGCTACCAGTATTCACACGCAACGCTGCCGCACTAGTCCTCGTCAATCGCTCTAGCGGTCGCATTAAATAACACTTTTCAAGAACAATAGGCACACCCTAGGCGTCAAACATTTATGGAGCTCAGGGTTCATTAGAAAACTAAGTTTCTGTGTTGTGTAACGGCGACCGTCCGTCTCTCATCTCTCTCAAGTGAGAGTCAAGTGCATGCAACCATCGCAACGACAGGTGTGCTTTACTTTAGCATTTTACCCTGAACTTCTTCACACTTCTCCATAGACCTGGCTCCCCCGCTGTCGCAGTGGTTGTACCTCAATTCCTGTCGGTCTCGGTTTGTAGCGAGGCAACGACCTCAACACTGAGATGCCTACGGCGCCACGCGGCGAGCCTGTGTTTACTTAGGAATAAACGCCAGTATACGCTTTGCCCATAAGCTATGAACATGCGTATTTCTCGCCTCCACTAAACCTTGAGCTTTCAACAATCTCAAAAAAAGCAATATGGTTCCTTGTACATTTGCCTAAGGCATCTTGAAAGCGAAAGCCATCTTCTTTTTTTTATCACACAATTGTATTGATCCAACCCCCCCCCCCCCCCTCCCCCCAACCCGCAAGCTTTCTGCCTGCCCCAGGGATCGGATGCATGCGCCTCACGTTGTTTTGGAGTTCCTCCGAGATCACCCAACCTTTGATCAAGCCACGATGTCATGTGATGATATCATCGCGATCGCGTCACTCTATTGCATTTTGACGCCATAGGTTGATGTCATCACGTGACGATGATTCGTTGCACCATATGTACTGACGCCTTCAATGCCTACGGTAACTTTTCACGTTTGAAGAGATATCCAAGGGTTTCGCCGAATAGGCAGCCTGCAAAGAAGTGGTCAAATGTACTTGCAGCAAATTGCAACACAATGCAGTTTTCATCCCTCATCACAAGACCTGACGACCAGCGTTTGGTGGTTACTATTCGCCCCTAAAATAATAATAATATCTGGGGTTTTACGTCCCAAAACCACGATATGATTATGAGAGACGCCGTAGTGGAGGGCTCCGGAAACTTCGACCATCTGATGTTTGTTAAACGTGCACTGACATCGCACAGTACACGGGCCTCTACCATTTCGCCTCCATCAAAATGCGACCGTCGCGGCTGGTATCGAACCCGCGACCTTAGGGTCAGCAGCCGAGCACCCTAGCCATTGATCCACCGAGGCGGACTTATACAGTATTAAGCACCAGCTCATATACACGGAAAACTCGCATTGTTCAATGTCTCCAAATATTACATTTTACGACACTCCTTATTGTTCCATCTGAACTCTGCTTGCTCCACGTTTACGTCACGCTTGAACACAGATCTCGCGATGTCACTGCAAGATGTAACACAGAAGAACTCGGCTGTTATAACAAAGTCAGGCGATTAAAGCGTGACGGGTCTTCTAGGCGGGCTCTCCACGCTCTGTAACACACGCGATGCCTTGCGACACAAGTCGCGTGCTTAACGCTTGACCTGTCACGCTTTTGTTATCAGAGAGAGAACAAGTCTCCCTCGGATGAACAAAGAATGTCGACCTTCGTAGCTCCAGGGTGAGTGCTTATTAGGACATTGTCACTTTGTGCGCTCTTGAACTCATACTTGCTTTAGCTTTTTGCCGGCGTTGTGCTGCTGTATTGCATTGCAGAAAAAGAGGTGAAACAGCTTCATGAGCAGGCATTCACCCGCTTTTTACCCACAATGTTCTGAGGGTTCCAAGAAACTGCGACCCCTAGTTGTTTCTTTGAGGTGCTTGGCTCCTCCAAAAGCTTGTGCAATACGAACTTCATTTTTTACTCCTTTTTCCACATTTCTTGCAGCATCGCTTTCCTTTGTTATGAGAACGGAAAACAGGACTTCCCATTTTATAACGGCACACCATTTTTACCACTTGAAGTGAGAATTTACAAATTTTTTTCAACGTTGTTACTGCAACTGAGGCCCTTGAGACAGAGGCTGACCTTTCATCGGCCATACTTATTATTTTGCTTTCGTGCAGCAGGACTACAATGAGGCAGTTGCAAGGTTAGGTTCAGTGCGACAGCGGGATCAGCCTTGATAGTGTCCAGTCAATATTATCGCACCGTTTTGCCATTTTTTTATTTCTGCGAATTTCACAGCATTTGAAGAATTGACTGATGAAGGATGTCATAGTAGCACCTGCGAAATATTGAGCTGGGTCATTCGAGACGCGTTCCTTACGATTATGATCACGCCCTTCCAAAATGACTCACCAAGAACAAAATACTTCCTCTTTGCAGCATGCGCTTAACTCTTCATGTGTCACCTGAACTCAAATGTTTAAAATTACAACTGCGTTTATGGGTATCTTGAGCGAACAAGTAATATTATTATAAAAACATAATAATAAAACCGAAAAGAACGCTGGAGAAACGATAGATATTTCAGTACCAATATGCTGGTCTATTTTCCTGGCGCGCCCGCAGAAAACATCTGTGGGTTTACAACAAATTCTGTCATTTACGTCTCCAGCAGCTTAACATTTAGTATTGCAGCAGCAACAACTGGCTGCAGTAAAAATGAGTTATATTGTAGTCCCACTTTTTTTTCCCTTAAAAAAGACATGGCGACAGATAAACTATGAATACGATGGTTAATTACTAACTACGCAGAGGTGCCCGACGCCGAACGCTGCGCAGTCGGCATTTCACTTTCGCAGAACCAGAGATTTAGGATTCCACAACTACGAACTTTCCGTTAACATTAGCGTGTTTTTCATCGTACCAGTACAGGGGAAATATATTCGCTGCGTATTTCGAAATAAGCAGTTGGGCCATAAACACGTGGACTCTTTCGAGGTTTCAGGCCGCTAGGCTACAGAAAGCAGTATTCATCGATCACACATTTCATTTAGCTACGCTTTGATTAATAAAACGCCAAATGTCTCTCTTTACCGTAATTCCTTTTTTTCTTTATGTTCGCTGTAAAGAAATTGGAGATTAATAATGTACCCCACCCCCACCCTAAATCCATACACATCTAATCGATCTACACTCTTTCAACAACATCACGTAGCTATTACGCATCCTGTTTACGTAAAAAAAATCACATTTTCGGTTATATAACGTAGTTTTAGTACGTGCTGGTCTCTGCTCGCTTTCAGCCCTCAAACGGCGTGGTGAAAGAGCCCTTCAGTTTGCTGCATGGTGCTTTGTTATTGTTAACGCTGTGATTAAGGTCAAGTGCACTGTTTTACAGGGCAGCTTAATTATGAGTATTATTTCTGCGTCCCGTAAACAGAAAAAAAAGAAACTTCGTTAATTACCTGTTTTTTTCTTTATCTATTTAGACTGCAAAACACAATTCACTTTGACATTGCTTTGTTCATCGAAAAAAGAATACCCAGAGGCAACTGCTCTACATGACACATATTGTATGGTGAGGACAGAACAAACATGAATCACTATATGATCTCACGTGTCATTACTGGGTATCTGCCGCATGTTCCATATGGGATCTCTTGCCTGGGTAGTATCGGGTTTGTTTTCTACATTCTTTGTCGCAGCATGTTCAATTGTCTTGCGACCATCTACATTGTCATTTTACCCAGCCGTTGACACTTCCTCAAGAATATGACACCATGCTTACCGTCGTCAGTGTAGGTGCAACGTTCTCACAGTGGCAATGCGCACTCCGGGAGTCAGATCCCCTAGCCAGTGACTTATCCTGTAACACTTGTCATTAAAGTTTGACGTGTTGACTGACGGTGCCATGTAGTCTACGAGAGTTGTGGTGTCTTTCCTCGTTCTCTGAGGTAACAACAGGGAAGAAACGCTCACGTGGCACAGGCTTTACGTGATGCATCGGTCATTCAAAGGGTAGCTTATGCAGAAGTTTTCGCTCAATATTGAGGTATTTTTCCTGAGAACAGCGTTTGACTATGAGAGATGCCAGTGAAAGGATTGGCGCTGCGGTTGCGTCTCCCTCATCATTTACACTTGTCGAATTTCGGTTTCATGTAGCCGGCGTTTTATGCACATAAATACATTAGCACTGATGCTCCATACATTAGCACTGATGATGGCGACAGTTAGAAAAGTGAATACCCTTTTAGTAAATATGTACGAACCAAGAAAATATGTGGAAACCAGCACAATATTTTTTCTTTACTATGTGTGCTTCACACATATTACACAACGTTACACGCGAGAAACACCTTCTCACATTCTGGCCTGGGCCTATAATAAATGCAGATTATAATACGGCTCATCACATTAGCATGCATGTTTAATTAAACATTAGCGTTGCTTCTCTTAGCATACTCATCAACTTATTTGTGCTCCCGTTTCACTCCACCACGCAAAAAGCAAGATGTAAAAGACAAAATTAAAACCAGGGCTCACCGATGTCAACTGACATCTTTTGCAGGTTCCAGTTTCTTCCCTGCTCTGAAATTTTTTATATTTCTTGATACTACAATTCTGCCTTTTGACAGTTGCGGGAAAATGTATGCCACACCCATATTTAAGTGTATACTCTAATGGCGACGCGCGAAAAGCACTTGGTATTCTAGCATCCCGGTATAAAAAAGCTAAAGAGAGAAGCACATTGAGAAGTTGGTCTTGGAGCACCACGTTCTTTAACGTGTGCCTGTCACCAGTATAACCTCGTGTTCATCTGATCCATGTCAGCATTCTCATGCATGCCGTTTGGCAAGAAGTGACATACATATCAACACTTTAAAGTTAAACATTCTACAGCGCCAAGTATGGCAGACCGTTTCCCCTTTATTTTCTATTTGCTTCATGTTTTCTCTACAATATAAATGAAATCTTTAAAAAAAAAATCACTGATGATTACGACACTGCCTAGTGCGAATTCTGAGCGCAGTTTCGTGTTCTCGTGTTGGGCCAAGGCCAACTGTGTGCAGTGGGTGGAAAGCATTAAACCACACACTCGAGGCGCAATTAGCATTGTGTGATGAGTGGTTGTTATTTTACCGTTCTCCTACGATATATTACATAGGTTAACGTTAATCCTTGCCCGACATGACGCCTGTATAGGGTCTTTTTACAAATTAGTTTGAAGTGCCATCGTGGTTCTGTGGTGGAACACTCGATTGCCACGTAGAGGGCCCGGGTTCAAATTCCATTGAAATCCTGGCAATTTTTTTTCGCATTTTAATTTTTGAAGTTTATCAGTTACGCCACCGAAGGCGACGCCGCTGAACGCAGGAACGGGTGCCTAAAGGCCTGACCACACGTACGTGTTGCAGCGTGTCAGTTCGTGGCTTTTGACGCCGCGGGACGCCCTCTCCCTATGGAGAAAGAGGGCGCGCGGCTACGCGAAGCTGCGCGCCCTCTCTCTCCATAGGTAGAAGGCGCGGCGCCGCGTCAGAAAGTCACGCGCTGACAAGCTGTAACGCGTACGTGTGGTCAGGCCTTAAGAGCTGCGCTCTAAAACAATTCTGGGCAGCTTCGCACTAGTAGTGGGAAGACTGGAAACAGCGGAGCTGGAGGCCTTCACATCCTCCTTTCTCTCCTTCTCACGCTCACTTCCCTTTCCCATCCATTTGCTATACTATGCCATACAAGCTATGCAATGATTTCTTTTTTCTCTCTATATTTCTCTTTCTCTCTGTCTTTCATCCTCTCTATCTCGCTTTGTCTTCCGCTCTTTCTTTTTCCCCTTCGCTCACCCATGGCAACGTAATCATGTAGTTCCCTTAAATGCTTGTTCTGTGGCTGTGGCCGGATAACCGAGTGGTTGCGATGGTTGCCTTTGGACCTCGGGGTGCAAAGGCAACCGTCGTAACCATAAAATTTATTTCATTTCATTTATTTTGTATCCTCATTTTCTTCCTCTTCTCCAGTTTACCGAGCAGAGTTTTCGATTAACGCTTGCCTTTCTCCGCCTCCCAGCTGCTTGCCTCAGCACTCCTCATTTTACTAGGCTTTACTCTCTCCCATTCTAGGCTCTAACCTCCTTTTGCCAACGTTCTCCTCCACTCTCCATCGCTCCGCTCTCCCCTAATGTCTTCGCTTTTCCTAGCACCTGCTGTACTCGGTGGCGGTCTTGCCCAATTCTTGGGGCGCATGCCTTCCCGAGTTTCTGCGAACGGAACGGCCCAACCTCAAGGTTCAATAGCCTGGCTGTTAAAATGAACGTCCACCCAAATGTAGTATTAAATGATAAACAGGAACGACGCAGTTTTTAAATTGAATTGGTTTCTATAACTTTTTTAATACGTAAATTCTCTCCTGCTTTTTCATCTGCTAACCTCCCCTTTAATTTAGAGGCTTGAGAGGCCGCACTGGCGATGCGATGATCGAGGTTCGCATCTTAAGAAATTAAATTTTCGTTCTGTTCAGAGAATTGAAGTTTTATACTTGCAAAGACCGCTGAGTGTCTTTTGTAGTTTAGAGCTACATACACGTAGATGATAAGTTTTTTTTTTCTTTAGCCTGCCTTCTTCCCCCTTGAAACTTCCATCCGTGGTTTGTATTTTTGGTCATCTTTAATTTCCATTTAATAATAATTTCTACACATCTGTAACGAGCTGCATGTGCATATTCCTTTGTGCTGTCCTCAGTTTCATTATCTCTACCTTTCTTTGGCTAAGCAAAAAAATGAGGGCGTTCTTTCAATTCCCTTTTCTGTCGTATAAACTTTTATTGGCTGCAGCCGACTTTAATATAGCCTCCCCTTACATCTATGTGTAGTTATTTGACGACAACAAAACATCAGGTAAGGTGGTCACACAAGAGTATCAAAGGGAGTCTTCATAACGCGATAACATTTCGCTTCGAGATCACTTGGAGTCATTTTAGACAAAAGCGTAACCCTCCATCACGACATAGTTCAGGACAAGCAAGCAAGGAAGGAAGAAAGAAATAAGGCATGGTGGTTAAAGGAAGATGCGAAATACTAATGCTCACTTTTATAGATCAGGCATTACGGAACAAAAATTCTGGCCGCACAGGCGTCGCCGATATTTTTGAAGTAACCCGTCTAGCGAACGCTTGCCTTCAAGCCTCAATTGTGTTTTTCTAAAGAAATTCAGGTAGCCCAGCAAATAATTTGTTATGTAGTTGTCCATAGCTCATTGCGACTTTATCTAAAATAACGCTTATAAAGGTACAAAATTCAAATCAGCAAAAAAAATAAATAAATAAATAAAATATCCCGCCCGAAGGTGCAAGAAATTGTTACTCAAGTTCTCGCGGCTCAAATACTCCTGTTCAGCTTCTCAACTCAATGATAAATTACTAAAACAAGCAATGGACATTATTACCATCCACATGTGACATGGTTTCTTCTTCTTTATTTTTAAGCGGCATCATAAACAATTTACTAATCTTTATCTGTGCGGTACGCCACAGCTAATCCGTATACCTATCATTCTTGTGTTTAAATGATAAAATAATATTTTTAAGGCTTATATGTCACAAAAATGACATGAAGACCCTAGTACAAGTTGTTTTATTTGTTCAAAAAAAATTATCGAGAAGTCAAAGCCACGTGCTCACTCCATATTCAGGGTAACCCTTTAAACATTATTTATGCATCTACAAACGCCAAAATCGTAAGTTTCGTCCTAAGCAGATAGTTAAAATCGCGAATATGCAAATTTCAAGTACTGACGGCGTGCGTTGCCCGGGTTTTGATAGGGTGATATTACTCAAAGGGAAGGGGGGAAGGGAAGGGAAACAAGCGGAAGGACAGGGAGGTTAGCCAGTTCTTGGACCGGCTGGCTACCCTGTGCTGGGGAAGGGGGGTAAGGGGAGTAAAAGATGATAGTAAAGAGATGTTACAAGAAAAAAAAAGAAAGAAAGAAAAAAGACAGAAAGAGAATGAAAAATAAAGGAAGAAAGAGTCTTAAAGTCTGTCGCTCAGACCAGTTGCACGCAAAAAACGTAACAATGCTTTCAAAGCTTTCTGGGCTGAGGATGAACTTGACCAGGGACCCAGAATTCTTTCTTCTGACAAAGGGTGATCATCCAGTCTATCTAGTGCTTCTGTGAGTTCTCGTCTTGGCGCATTGAAACGGGTGCACTCACACAGAAGATGGGCGATCGTTTCTTCACAGCTGCAGTTATTGCACGTAGAGGTGCTGGCCATACCAATAAGAAAGGAGGTATGCATTTGTGAAGGCCACGCCAAGCCACAGGCGGCACAGAAGAGTCTCTTCAGCTCGAGATATTCCTGACGGAAGACGAAGCTTGAGATCAGGATCCAAGTGCAATCGAGAAACAACACAGCATTGCATACCAGTGGATACCAGGTCATTGTGGTATATATGGCAACGACCGTGCAGACGAGGCCGCTCGTTCTGCACATGATGCTACCCAATCCACAGCCATAGCCATATCGTTCACAAGAACCGATGCAGCTACAAGGCTTCGTTCGCTGGCACGTGACCTCACACTGGCACAGAGGAACTCTATGGAGTTCACAAATGCTCGGATATTACACAAAAAACGCCACTCATCCATCACCTTCAAGTTAGAAGAAAATAGCAGACTTTCCACAGACCCTCCAAGATATGAAGCGCTCATTCCCAATAAAAAGCAGGAAATAAAGTGACCAAAATTACCGTGAAGGATTTCTATTACATAGCGCGGACCTTCGTTTTGCATCTATCTATCTATCTATCTATCTATCTATCTATCTATCTATCTATCTATCTATCTATCTATCTATCTATCTATCTATCTATCTATCTATCTATCTATCTATCTATCTATCTATCTATCTATCTATCTATCTATCTATCTATCTATCTATCTATCTATCTATCTATCTATCTATCTATCTATCATGTGCATGCTCCTAAGCTTCCTCTTTCTCTCCCTTTCTATCCTCCACTGGCCAATTGGCCGACACCACCCAACCAAACGCCAAACGGGCGAAAGCGCCCATAGAGATTCAAAGGTATTGTAAAGTTTTCTTTGCCCAACAACTTTGTTACTTCACAGACAGAGCACGCTTCACAGGCACACATTCGACGAATGTTGGGCGTGTATTAGCGCACAGAGAAATAGCGCGTGACACTGACAGGAGGTAACCATGTTGCAGTCTCTTAAACGTGTTTTCAACGCGTAAAACATTTATCCACTTCCTAGCCATTTGGACCAATTAATCGCCCGACCAACCAGGCATCCTAACTACGAGTGACGGCACCCAGCCACATCAGCACATGCTCTATTTCTCTCTCACTCTCCTGCATGTATGCTTGAATGCTTCCTCTTTCTATCCTTTCGTTCCTCCATTGGCCCGTCGACCGATCCCACCCAATCAATCGAAAACGGACCAAAGTGCGCATGCAGTTCTAAATGAATTGTAAAGTTCTCTTTTTCCCACAACTTACTTATCTAACAGGCAGAACACGCTTTACAGGCACACAATTTGACGACAGTCGCTCATTCAAAGCACTAAAAAAATAGCGCTTGTTCTTGACCTGTCCTTTTTGTGTGCCCGCCTCTCTTTTTTTACACTGTTTTGACGATTCGATAGCGAATGACATTGACTGCAGGTAACCGAGTTGCAACTTCACCAAACCGCTAATTTTAACCCTTTGTATCCCAACGTTCACATACGTGTACAAAAATATCACTGAAGAGTGATTAGGCTACCCAACGCATTTTCTCAAGAATTGATTCGATATGTTGGAATTACTTCAGCATTTCATAAAACCCATCTATATTTGTCAAGTTCAGTGAGCGAACAGAGGTAAGTGCATGAAGAACATTGACGTTCATCTCAACTCACCTGCAGAGGTGTATGCCTACATTTTTTTTATAAGTTCACTCTAAATTCATAATAGTTTTCAAATGGATGGGCTTTATTTGGGAAAAGGAAGGGTTTATCTTGTTTTTTGTGAGTTTTGTTGCGCTGTAATTGACCAAAGTTTTGTAAGTTGAGTGGTCGCTGCGGCGTCCGGACGCCAGGCATACCGAGTTCATGTAAGAAGCTGGTAGAATGCCACATGGTAGTAAGACCCACTTCTTTGCGTATGGCTTTGCACAAAATATTTTGAGGCGAAAGCCTTTAATGTCTCATGCTCACGTCCGTCCGCTGTCCATCAGGCGTCCGGTGTCCGTCCGTCCGGTGTCCGTCCATGCGGTGTCCGTCCGTCCGTCCGTCCGGTGTCCGTCTGTCCGTCCGGTGTCCGTCCGTCCGTCCGTCTGTCCGTCCGTCCAGTGTCCGTCCGTCCGTCCGTCCGTCCGTCCGTCCGTCTGTCTGTCCATCCGTCCGGTGTCCTTCCGTCAGTCCGTCCGTCCGTCCGGAGTCCGTCCATCCGGTGTCCGTCCGTCCGGTGTCCGTCCGTCCGTCTGTCCGTCCGGCCGGTGTCCGTCCGTCCGTCCGTCCGGAGTCCGTCCATCCGGTGTCCGTCCGTCCGTCCGGTGTACGTCCAGTGTCCGTCCGTCCATCCGTCCGTCCGGTGTCCGACCGGTGTCCGTCCATCCGGTGTCCATCCGTCCGTCTGTCCGTCCGTCCGTCCGTCCGTCCGTCCGTCCATCTGTCCGTCCATCTGTCCGTCCGTCTGTCCGTCCGTGCGTCCGTCCATCCGTCTGTCCGTCTGTCTGTCCGTCCGTCTGTCCGTCCGTCTGTCCGTCTGTCTGTCCGTCTGTGCGTCCATCCGTCCGTCGACCGTCCGTCCGTCGTCCGTCCGTCCCTCTGTCTCCCGTCTCGCTGCGATTCGCGGTAAAAAATAAAAAATGAAAACACGCACACATTCGGTTTGTGTGTTATCCCACTGAGTGTAAAAGATAAAAGACGTGGCATAGTCAGTGGAATGGCCACACACTTTCGCCGAACACACTTTGGAATGTACAAAGCGTCCTTCAATTTTTTTCTGTAATATAGCTAAAATCGCCTCTTAGATGTTATGTTTCAAATGTATTTGCTTTATTTGGAACGTGGACTTAGTGAGGAAGATATGCGTGCCTATAATTTCCAAGCTGACTACCGGAAGCATATGTTCCTGGTTTAGAAAGCACCGTTAATTAGCGCGTTTAAGCAGAACCATCAACAAGTGAAGGCCTCTTGAACAGTGCTGCTGCTGCTGATGATGATGAAAGCATTCAGTTCGAATATAACCACAAGCGCATTGGCAAACATAATTAACGACGAGAAAGATGATGACGAACACGTTGGAACTAGAGCTGTTGGAAAGCAAATTGGCCTTGAATGGTGACAGTTATGGTGATGACGAAAGCGTTGAACATGGGAATTAACGCGTTCATGACGGCAATAATGAGCGATGATGATGAAAGTTTTGAAGCATAGCCGTTAGCAAGCAGCCCCGAATGTTTATGATGAGGATGATGATGACATAAATGATGAGTGCATGCAACTGATGATGAAGGCGTGATTACGATAAGTAGCGATGATAATAATGAATCATGCGCTGAAACAGAGCCATCGGCAAGGAAAGCTCCTATACACATGAAGAAGAATGATGGACCTTGTGTAACTTGTGTACCCAGCGTCCACTTGGGTGGACACTTGTATTTTTTTTCTAAAACAAAGCTATATTTTCCAGATTTTGAGCTCATTCCCACTTTCGTATGTATTGTAATTGCATAAAAGCAAAAACTTCCGCAACTGGATTGGCCATGCGAAACAAAGCGTTAACTGCGTACAGCATTTCTTTAGCTATCGCTCCACTCATTTTGGACCGACCAACCGGGTGTCTAACCAAGAGTGACGGCGCACACACGCAGGCAGGCAGGCAGGCAGGCAGGCAGGCAGGCAGGCACGCACGCACGCACGCACGCACGCACGCGCACACACACACACACACACACACACACACACACACACACACACACACACACACACACACACACACACACACACACACACACACACACACACACACACACACACACACACACACACACACACACACACACACACACACATGGACGCACGCACGCAAACGCGCACGCGCACGCGCACATGTGCACATACACTTACTCGCCCACTATACATGCGTGAAAGAGATAAACAGATAATAATAATAATACGAATCATCTGTGTACGACGGAAGCATTCGAACCCGAAGCTTACTAGTAGTGAGTTCAATGGTTTAGCCAATTTTCCATTGACGAAGCTGGTAAAGCAATCCTCATCAGGTGAAATTTAACACCACTTAAGACTGTCCCACAATCTTGATATTCTTTATTCGTTTTCCTCCTCACGGATGGTTTAAATACTCCCTTAGAGCAGGTTTACTCTTCATGTTTAATATCGTGTTTGCTGTCATTAGTCTGTCGACTATGAAAACTCCTTGGCCGGTTTTCAATATATTGAAACTGCGCTACTATAGCCGGTTTAGCTGGACTGGTCAGCGCTGAAATCTAGCAATGTTCACAAATACACACCTTACATACAATATGTGCTTTCGTGTTTCAAGATTAATAATAAAATGTAACAATCATAACGCGTCCATGATGTGGTTACAGTGCACCATACCGAGGCACGAAAGCAATGCGGAAGTAGAAACCTGTAGGCATTAATGAAATGGCGGCTAGTGCTCTTGCATTTCTTTCATACTCTCAGGTTCAGTAATGCACTGAAAGCGTTCCTGTGTCGGGCACGGTTGGTCATACTGCTCCCCATTTTTCTTGCTTTGTTCCTCACCACATTTTTCTCCTTTACTGCTTTTTTTTTCACGGAGCGAGCATAACTGCATATATATTTTACATATAGTCCCACATTTATTTCTTATGACGCTCACGTTACGAGCATGCTAAAAAATGGCCTATGGCTCAAAAAGATGCTACTCGCGTCGTAAAGAGTAAGGCAGAGAATTATTTATTGTAATGTAAAAGAATGAACTATATATGACGAACCTGTTATGCCCCGACGCTGCATAGCGTCTGCCAGTTGTTCTCGTTCCCTTTGTTCGGTCAGTCATGGTAATTTTATTTTCGTTCCAACCACGTCCCCGCTGAAGCCTTTTTCTAGAATGTGCTTTTCGAAACTCGATAACCGAGAGTGCAGGGTAGGACAAGAAGGAATACCACTCCAGTGGTCTTAATCTGTACGGTGTGTTTACTAACTCTTCCCCTTTAGTTCCGCCGTTCACATTATTTTCTGGAGACAGAGGCCTGAGGAAAGAATTACAGTGAGGGCAAAATACGAGACCCTTCCACACGCACACTTGGCATTCACTCAGCTTACTTGCCGATGGAATGGACAGTGATGTAAAATAATGAGTAGCGGAAAGCCTCGTTCTAGAAAATGTGAACCAACATGGCGAATACGCAAAAACAGACAACCAATTGACAGAGAAAGATTTTTTTAAAATGTGTATTTATACAATTTCTTTCTTTTCCAGATTTATTGTTTGTTTTGTTTACTGTTAGTGGACACGGGTGCCCGTCTATAAATAGCGTCTGATGGCTTACGTGGTCATTCGAGTGGCATGAACTTACATAATATTTTGATTTTGTAAATTTTGTCAAGGTATTTGCACATCTAAAATGAAGAAATAGGCACGGATACATTATGAATTTCGTGATGAGGCACATTGACGAACCAGGAAAAGTGGTCTCGCCGCGAGAGATGTTATTGTATCCTCTCAAGACAAAGCAAACATCCTCAAGAAACAAAGGCATTTGTCTCTTTTTGATAGGTTTCAATTGACTTCACTATGTGATTTCTCTTTTGCCACCGTGGCTGCTGAGAGATCTAATGCGACTATTTTCGAAAATAGTAGTAAACTATTCAAAATTTCAATAAGGATCCGTCCTTTCAGTAACTGGGGAAGCTCCCTTCATTTTTTTTTCCGGCAGTCATCCACCGAAAACTCTATCATCTCCCATCGACACACCTTTCATGCCCGAGAACATGCACGCTTCTCGTATTTTGCAACAAAAAATTGTGATAGCAGTTACAATGTTAACATAAGCCACGTTGATTCCTCCTTAAATAAAATAAAGAACCCGAAATTAATGATAAACGGTGACAAGTTACTGGTCTTTCTATCAGTCTTAGGGAGGGGAGGCGTCATAAAGAGATACATACTGTAGGCTTCTTTTTTTTTCGTTTTCTTTTTTTTTTTTGAGACTGTGACCGGAATTTTGTCATCATCATCGTCGTCATCATTTAGAACCTGTTTTAGTCCGCTGCAGGACGAAAGCCTCTCCCAATTGATCTCCAG
Organism: Rhipicephalus appendiculatus; assembly: GCA_030522465.1. NCBI lineage: Eukaryota > Metazoa > Arthropoda > Arachnida > Ixodida > Ixodidae > Rhipicephalus > Rhipicephalus appendiculatus. The sequence goes on along the minus strand of JALIZH010032927.1, from coordinate 4,611,689 downwards.
TTTACTTAATCCTGTGCTAGCTGATTCCATTTTATCCCCGCGAATTTCTTAATTTCGTCGCTCCATCCAACTCTCGGTTTTCCACGACTGGGTTTCACATCCATTCGCAACCATTCTGTTGCTCTTACTGTCCACTGGTTGTCGGTTCTACGCAGTACGTGGCCAGCCCGGGTCCTTTTTTTTTCTTTTTTTTGCTGGATGTCAACTAGGATATCTGCGACTCCTGTCTGTTCCCTTCCTTGTAAACGAGAAAATTTTCTTCTCCTGCTACTACACACATAGAGGGCCAATGCATGTTAAAAATTTATTTAAATAACTACAATGCTTAAAAAAAACAGCCCTTAAACCAAGTCCACCGGTATAATCTCAATTTTTTTAAATAAGAATTATCAATTCTTTGAAATACACATATCTAAGAGGCCGATATGGCGCAAGCGGGCAAACTGACGCGTTTAATATATTGTACGCACATGTCATTATTTTCAATCGATGACGATAACAATTATTACGGCTACTCAGAGTGGCACAAGGCGGTCACCAACAAACGTGAACTGGATAAGGTAAAAGCAAACACAGAACCTAGAGGCCCTGAGTAAGTAGGAATGAACACTGTCTAGATATTAGTTTGGCCGAATTTGTAACCCCTCGCCATCTCACTGGTCGCGCGGTCGCTATCAGCTGCTGCAAGCGGGCGTTTCAGTGCGGGGCGCAAATGCGCGAAATCAGAGTGGTGCCTTAAGACGATTCCTTGCGGCTTTGCGCTGTGAAAAATGCGATTGGGGTCAAGTGGTGCTGCGAAGAGCGTGCAATCGCAGCCGTGTGTGAGCGTGCCTGCGTGGGCGTTCATGTGTGTTGGTGAGTCTGCAGTGCGCGAGACCGAGGAAAACGGAGGAGGTTTATCACGTCATGAAACACGCGTCCGACATTTTGGATGCGGTCTTGTGCACTTGTCCGCCTAAGTGATGGCTGGCGCCGACTGGTGGACCTTGACTTGTGTGGCAACGTCTAAACATCGGGCTCCATTTCCAACGGTGTCTTGTCTGCGCAATACATATGATGCATTGCATAGTTTACCAGAGCAGCAGGACGCCCTGTTTCCTTCCCTGCTGACACAGAACCAGTGGCTTATCTGCAACCTCAGGCATCAAGTTGCGCAACCGGCTGTCTTGGTGAGAATGTAATTGTGAACTGTGAATTCTGCTCGTCTGAGATAAGGTAACCTTTTCTGGCTGCCGCATCTTTTACTGCATTTGAATTCTTGAACTTGAATGCCACATTCAGACTTTGAATTACCTTGAACGGCGATACCGTTAGTCCCTCTCTGGTGTCCGGTGGAAGCGGAGCTATTGGTGTTGCTGGATCCTGTATATTACGCAATACGTATAGAAGCAACAGATTTCTGCACCTCGTGTATCCGTAAAAATGCGCCTCTCCGGGGCAACAACCGATAGAATGCGATATAGCCAGTAAATGCCCAGATAATTTTTGTATTTTCGCCATTTTTCACACGAACCGTGCAAGAAAGAAAGAGCGACCTATGGGAGAGACAGCATCGCACGGCAGGCCGGCCGTTAAAGGTAGCGGGAGGAAAGCGCGCGCTTTTGACATGGCTGGGGCCACACTTGATAAATGGGTGTCGACAAGGTGCGATCGTTAACGAGGCTTCTAGAGAGGGCTAATTGCAGGATCAGTGAGCGTCGCTGAAGCCGGTGAGTTTTCACGAGGAAAGCGGGCAAACAGAGGGCTGTGTTGTGATTCTTGTTCAAGTAATCTGATGGCATGAGATCGAGAATCTAGGTCAGCTCTTTGGAGACGGCTGCTCTTTTTGTTTGCTACACGCGATTATCCATTACTCTGAGAAGTGTTCCTACAGACACTGCCCTCTTTGCTGTAATTGTACGAAGTGGATTTTTCTAAAAGCACCTAAAAATCATGTTTGCTTCGCTTGTGTTTTCCTATTTTTGCGAGATTAATACTTCACTTTGGTGTTATTTTGATGACTAGTTTTTGCCGCAGGCCAGAAAAGCTTGTCATGGTTGAAATTTTCGACCCTGCCTGTCCTTCAAAATGCTAACCAAACATTGATAAAGTGCTGTTGCTACTTACTCTCGACCTATAAGAACGCTAGACTTTCTTTTTATTACTTAATATTATTACGCGTATTACTCTCAGGTCTCGTGTCGCGACTGCTCTTGAAATTTTTGACCGTTACAGGCCTCGCATGTGACCGGTGATGAGTGAACTTTAGGTTGGGGTGTGGTCTGGGGGATATGGGGACCCGGTAAAACACTGTATGCGGAATAGCTCACAGGCCACCAAGTTAAGCAGGGCTGCGTCGCGCTGCGCGCGACTTTCTATAGAACATGCGCGCGCTTCGCATTAAGAAGGACATTAGTTCCAGCTGATCAGAAAGGAGGAAACCGGGCGGGGAAAATTGCCTGCAAATTTCGCAAGGCCTAGATCCACCGGCAACCTACAACGTCCTAATCCTAATACTAATCCTAGGTCTCGTGTGGCGGTATGAAATATTTGCTGTTTTTCTTTTTATGCGGTTCGAACGACCACTCCTCGGAAGTATTGCTCCCTCGTACGATTCCTGGAGGAGCGTTCATTTTTCTTTGACTGCGAAGCTATCTTTTTCCGTTGTGCATTTCTTTTTTCCTTTCAAGAAATGTTTGAAGCTCGTTTTTTTTTAAAGAAGTGTATCTTTGCCCTGTCATATTTGGCCTATTTTACTTGCTTTTTAGTTGTGTAATATTAATACGTTTGGTCTCGAGTGCTTTATATTCTTCCTGCTCTTTGCTTGCACTGAGAAGCGCTTGTTTGCGTTTTCATTTGGCATTGCGCTGATTTTTTTCGCATCTTTAATACTCCCTCTGTCATTGTACTTTTCACGAAGGGTCCTTTTACAGTCTTTTGACTATGGGATCCTAGTATGCAAAATATTTTTCCCTGCCAAATGTATCATTATGTTTGGGGGATAATAAACCGCCAAGATAAGACTTGGAAATTAAAGATAAAAGATGAGGGGGGGGGGGGTGGAGGATGATAATTGGTCAGACAGGTTGAATACATAAACGCCGACTTCAATTATGGAATGTACAACGTCTGCATAGGAGATGAAAATTTAGATTTTTTGCAGTCAATTCACTGCACCGCAGTAGTGGAGGGATGTTGTCTGTGCATACTTTACATTGTCAAGCTCTGTTAACAATTTGCGCTCTGAAATCAGCTTAGAAGAATGGACTGTTGGGCGAGTTGGTATTTCATGTTTCAAGAAAAGTGCGCGAAAAACGTGGACGAAAAACGTTTTTCGCGCACTTTTCTTGAAACCTGAAATCAGCTGCAAGGTATATGTTCTTCTTGGGAAACATTAATGTAATTCTTCCTGGCAAAAAACATCGTTTCTTTTTTGGCGCAATATGCACGTCTCTCAGCAACGACCAGTATTCTTTGCTTTGACTGAAGGAAGTATTTGTTCCGGCTGGTGCCGTGTTTACTGATAAAATACAGGGGACTAGTGAGTATGTCCCGCTTTTGTTTCGTACGGTACTGTCATTTTTATTAAACTGCAATCAATCAAAGCATATTCTTTTTTTTTTCTCATGATAGATACATGCACAAAGTACCTATTCAGAAGGTGTTCCCATACAACTTGGTGTAAAGGGGTCCCCATTTTATATCGTTCAACATAGGTTGCATATAACTTTTTATATCATTTGTTATTTTTCACAAATTTGCTTATCTCCAGTTGCGTCCAATATGCGCATTACCTGGTATAAAGCAATACTGGAATATTTGTAATGAAGCTGCCACAAAACCGAGGAACATGAAATTTCAGAAGTTATCGGGTGCATTGTTGCCTACTAAAACTGCTTCGCAAAACATGATCGTAGCATGTAGCACTTTGATAATCTTTCCGGGTGCTTTTTATAAAAAACAGAAAAATATGCAGATAGCTCCGACTTGAAAACCTGAATAAATTGGCTGGCGTTGATTACGGCTGTGCAGTGCTATCTGCGGATAAGTAGGGCGCTGTCCACGAATGAAAGCAAAAAGTAAAAGAAAAAAGAAAACAGGGACAGGACATAACTTACGCGTCGGTATCTGACAGTCGAACGCAATGTGCTGGTATTGGATTCACATCAGGAACGGAAAGTAGCTGGCTTCTTGGCTTGTCATTCATTGTATTCTTCAACACACGCTGCATATGTATACGCAATCTAGTGCCTGCTCTAGTTGCGTGGTTGTGTACGAAACGTTTTCCTTCGTTGAACATCTGTAATCATATCGTTACATTGTGTGACCATGAAAAGGCATTTTGACGCTAAGATGATAACGCTACGGTGATGCGTTTTCTGCGCTTGCGCCTGCGCCTATACCTGTATTGTGCTTAATTAGGAGTCATGCATATTTTTCTGTTTTTGGAATTACAACGTGTACACAAAATGCCGCTAAAAATTGAGAAATACCAGCCATAAGATTTTTCTTACTAGCCGTTATACCTTTAATATATTTGCTAACCGGCATTTTGTTTTTGTTTTTTTTTTTTAGATAAAGAAACACGGCTTTTAAAAGGAGAATGCGAAAGGTTACTTATACAATGAAGTACTGACAGGAAGATTCACTTGAAGCGTTGTCTGTGCACGTGCATTAATTTACACATGTAGGGAATAAACTTGCCATAGGATAAGCGATTAACCCAGGACTTGTCACTAGACTGTCACTTTGCGCCGATCAGTAACTGTTAACACAGTGCACCTCTACAATGGGGCCAATCCCTTCCCATTTTTTTCTTTGTTTGCGATTCTGTTTGTCCATGACATCGTGAATAAATTATGTCCCCAACCATGCAGTCTTGCAAGAGTCAGAAATAGAACCTCTATAAATAATAAATATAGGACGACGAACTACTAAATAGCAAGACCGACTCTTTTTTCCTACAAGCAAACAAATAGAGCCGTACGATATACAATCTTGACCTTTCCCACAAGCGGAACTGAGTGCCATACGAGTCTTGTATACACTGAAAGAAGAACAGCGTTTCTCTTTTTCCTGCTCCTATTTCACCGAGACTGTTCACGCAACTACATAACACGCACAAGCCGGACACTAGAGATCGGCTGTAAGACGAGGTAGTCCTAGCTCAGTCACAGATTATCTTGTCCGTGCTTGCTTACTCTTTTTTTTGTTCTGGTGGGCGTAACATGAGCAAAGGAGAAGTGGTAATAAATAGAGAAGGTTGTTGGTACTAGCAGAGGAGAAAGGATTTCCTATGTAAGCTCGAGCCATATGTGTGCTGCATTGCTAGGTTCTTGACAGCCGCATTTTTCTTTCAAGTGCTAAATGTAAGAATGTCGCATTAACTCTAGGCAAACGTAGCATATTACATTGGACGTAGTAGCTTGGATCATAGCCTGCAACACGAGAGTTCTTCCTTCCTTTCAGTAGAGGACACAGAGCTGGAGTCCATGGTTTCACTTGTATCAGGTTAACGCTCTTACCGTATGTGTTTCTGTCGCCTGGGCTTGTTCACTCTCTTCTTTTCTTATCGGGGCACTCTTCACTCATTACTCGTTTATTCTACAGCACTGGTGGTTAGAAATTACATAGCGGCTCCTGTGTGTCCTTATGAGGCCTGCCATAACAAAATGAAAAAAAGAGAGTTTCCTGTAAGGTCCACTTACCGTACGTAAACGTAATGTCTAGTCTCAGGTGACACGCTGTCTACTGAACGCTTTTCGACGATAGCACCATGCGGCTGCATGGAAGAAGCAGTCGTACAATTTCAGAAGGAGATACTCGGGGTGAAGCTTCGTGCTTAGCTGTGGTGCTGTCTCACGGGAACCTCTATCTTGAATTAAAGCTGTTGCTGATGTTTATTTGTGTGCTTGGATGGTAACAGCGCTATTCAGCGTCTGGTGAGTAAGGAAAAGGCAAAGAAAAAAAACTGCCTACAATGAGGTGAAATAGTAAACAATTGTGAGCTAAATTAGCAAAACAAAACGCGAAATGAAATCTACATGTACTTCGACGGCTCTGGAATATCATTGAACTTTACCGACAGTTGCGCGATGAATATATTTGCCACTTTTGTTTATGAGTAATATACGAATAATATGAATAGGACTTCTGAAAATCTATTGGCCAGATACCGTTAAACAGATCGTTTCGCAGCAATTACGGTGATGGTGTTCGTATCGGCGTCGATGTCCGCAGGGGTGTCGGCGTGATTGCTTGATTAAAAAATAAGCGTTGTCTGTGACGAAAAATTCGAGATAGATGCAAATAACTATATAATAAAAATGTCGGGCCTCGTTGATAATCGAACCCATACCTTCTGCGTGGCAAGAAAATGTTCTATCCTGGAGCCACGCAAGTGCTCAAAACTGGTGAACAGCAATTATTTCCATGTTCATTCTTACATTTCTCCCTCCCTCTCTTTTCTTGCTATGTTTCGGTCCTCAGTGTAGGGTAGCTAGAACAAAATCTATTGTTGTTAACCTTCATATATGTCCTTTATTTCATTACGTTGTCTGTAACAAGTAGGTCATGTAATTCTCGACCGTAGCTGTACCATTATGACATCATGCTGTAAGCCAAGCCTCTGTTTTGTAAGCCAAACCAGCCAAACAATAAACTCCAAGGAGAGAGCTCAAAATTTATCTGGAACCCTCCATTATGGCTTGTGTTATGGTCCCTCTGTTACTCTGCCTCCTGAGCACCGGGCGACTAAAATCAACGAGTCGATTATTTGCCTACTCCCTTAAATATAATTACACAGCGAACTGATTGATCGATAGGTAATGTGATCATTCCCAGGTCTTTTGCAGCAGATGCAAGAAATAGAATCGAGATATAATATCTACGCTCTCTACTTCTATTGTCGTACTATTCTCTTTTATGGCTTTCCAGACGACAGCATCGCCGGCACGGGGTCAGACATAGCATATTAAATCTACGGATTGCATATTCACTCACACTTTCATGGCACAGCTTCTTAGGCAAATATCAGACTTCTCCGGAATTCGCAAAGACGAAGAGAACCTTGCCCGTATTGAACTTCACAAAGCTCCAGCTTCAAATATTTGTCTCCCGAGACGCACACTGGAATCTTGTCAAAGGGAGTGTCCGAGATCTAAGACCGGCCGCAAACACGCCTTGCTGCAGCATTTTTCAAAGCGTGTGGGTTTCACCGACCACGTTACGATCAGAATCTCCCCATGCCGCCTCTGGACTTCTATTAAGAAGAATATTGAAACTCAACTTCAGAAATACCCGTATGTCCCTCTCTACGCCCGTGTTCTTCTTTACTATTTTTACCGGTGTGGAAAAAAGCGTCCATATCGCTTTTAAAAACTTTTCCAAATCGCGAGGGTCTTCTCAAATTAAGCTCGATGCACACTACTCGTGACGCCTACAGTACACTGCCGGAAATTAAAAAAAAAGAAGACATACATAACTTCACAATCCCAGAATATTTTGGCCTTACTTATTCATCTTGCAATTAATTAAGATGTGCTAGAATACGTGCCGTCCATGTCACCAGTGCGCAAGGCTATTCACGTTAAAGGTCTTATATCACCCCTTAAAAGGGAGCAGTACTCTACTCGTGACCTGATTTTATTTGATTGTCGCCTTCAAGTATTGCAAAAATACCGTGTGAAATTGCGTGATGTGGCTTGCGATTTTTAAATACACCTAATCCTTACAAACTACCTCTTTATCCTATATTCCGAATAGTACCTACAGTTGGGTGATCAAGCCCAACATTAAAAAAGAAAAAGCTGACAGGATGCCTCATGCACGTACCTAAGAGAACTGGAAGGCGAAAGCCATCTTTTTTTTCCTTCTCAGTCGTTGTACTGTTCCTGCGCCGCCACCCTCGGAAAGCTTTCTGCACCTAATATGCTTTTGCATTGCCTCCGAGATGTGGCTACATTTGATCAAGCGACGATGTCATGTGATGACGTCATCATGTGACGTCAGTTGGGATGACGTCATGGTGGTGTAATGATGACGTGATACATTTCTGCCATTTATGACGTCAAGATGATGTCACATGTGGACGTTATCACGTAATTTTTTTGTATCACTCACGTTGACGCCGACGCCAGACGAAGTCAATTTTCTAATTTGATGAGGCATCTCAGACGTTTTGCCTGAATACTAATTCGTTACAAGCTAATCAACGGCGTGACGACCTCGAGCGCAATGTCAAACCTTGCTACTACTCTCTAATGATTCACGTTCAAGGGAAAATAACATTTTCTTCAGTCAAGCGTTATCTGCGATTGACGAACGAGACTCGTCCTGGGTACTTATTGGTTATGGCGTTTCGCTGCTACGACGAAAGGCCCGTGTTTGATTGCCGGACACAGCTGCCGTATCTCGATGGTGGTGAGGTCGTCCTTGCACATAAATTTAGGTACGTGGTAGAGAATACCCAGGCTGTCAACATTGAGGCATGTCCCCCCTTTACCACTAGTGATAATCATGTTGTGGTTTTGGCACGTAAAACTCCAGGGTTTTATTTTTCTTTATAAATGGGGAGCTATCTTACTTACGAGCTCCTATTGCACATTGCGAATAATTTTGTCGTCGTGGAGAGCGTCAAAGACCACATAGTCTAACTTAGGGCTATAGCTGCGCCGACGTTACGCCAGGTTGGGAAGACTCTGAACGTTCCAGTGCCCTAGCATGGAATCAAAGTTATATTCCAAGCCTTGCGCAAACATTTTCCCTTTAACTATCTCTGCTTTGCAAAGAATATGAATGTTCAATGAAGAAAAAACATTCACAGCATATCCACGACGGTGAATAATGATGAGTGGGGCGAAGCTCCGGAGGGAATCATCGGTAAAACCGTGGATCTTCCGTGTATCGCCTAAGCTTTAAGGCAGACGCCACCTGTGCTCGTGCGTCCTCGGCGTTCCGGACCGGCCCTCCCAGGAAAGCTGTCCACGCTTCCTCGGCCATGGAACCCGCCCACCTGCCACCCCACCAACCACAGTTCGGGGACAGCGTCTATGCCTCCTCGTCACTCCGTAACCTTCCGGCTCTGCGAACGCCGACCGGGGACGGCGTCGTACCGGAGCCGCCGCATGCTCCGCACTCAACGCACGGCGCTACATCGACACCATGCCCCAGCCAATCTCCAACCTTGGCGCGAGGCACCCCAGCGTGTCCTCGGTGGTTGTGCATTGCCTGTCGGTAAGCTCGACGTGCATCTCCAAACCGAAGCCGGAATCATGTTCCTTGTCGGCGTTCCCGTATTCGAGGACCTGCCCGCTGACATGATACTAGGAGCTGACTACCTCCTCTCTGGTGAAGTTCACCTCACCGTTGATCACGATGGAGTCCACCTCCGGTGCTCGACTCCGAGTACCGCGTCGGCCCGATGATCCGAATTATAACAGTGCCATCTATCCTCTTTAATCGTTAACTATACGAAAACCACTAACGCCATCTAGTGATATTATTTCCAAGGACCTATACACACAACGCCATCTAGTGAGCAATTCTTAAAACTAACTAGAAGTGGGCTACTACAACATACTATTACAGAGGAGGGAACGACCCACACCCTAAGGAGCTTCGCCCCTAAGAGAGTAACAGAAAACTAGACCATTTGGCCTGCAGTATCAGGAGTGCTCGACACGACGAGGTGCCAGTCGAAGTACTTAGGTCAGTATGACGCCAATGCCCTTCGTTGTGGACCTACGACGAAGAACGAAGATTAGCCAGTGGTAAAGCTCTGATATAAAGAGGCCGATTGGACAACGATCGAGCCTGCTTCGTAGACCCTGCTTCGTACGCTCAAGAAGAAGCCATCTCCTCAGTAGTCGTCGACTGTGATTCTAATGTCATCAACTGCGCTGCCATCCGCACTTCCAGATCCAGCGTTGCAGAGCAGGTAGCCATTGCTCTTGTATTAACGTGCGGGCCTGCGCCTCTGCCAGTCCCTCTTTCACCCAATAGGGAAGAAACTCATTAAGTCCCACTACCAGATCTCTGATATCCTGGCCGCCCAGAAGGCGTGCGCGAGGGCCGTCAGCTTTTACTTGATGGTCCCCGAGTGGGCAATAGCCAGGTGACGTTCAGTTTACTCGCGTCTATTATGGACTTGATTAAAGTTTTTTCACTCACTCACGCCGATCCCCTTTTCTCGTGCATGGCGTGTTAAGCGCAGCAGTACAGCTTTTCTTGTAAATAGTATCACAGATATGAGCACATGAACTGCTATTACTGGAAAAGATCCAGATAGTATTAAGAACATACTGTTCGGAAATAACTATGAAACAACCGAACTGTTTAAAAAATTACCAGTTGTTCCGAGTACGAATACAACCGATGAGCGAAGCTCCTTAGAAATGGGAAGCAAACGACTATGTACATTTTGAAACGGTTGGCGGCGTCGGCGCTTAGATTCGCCCGCTCTAGCACGTACGGTAGAATCCTGTCGGCGTAACCTTTGTAGCTCCGCTCATAGTGCTTTAACCGCAGGACTCTGTTGCCGGGCTCATCTTGCTGCCGCTGCTCTGGCTTTGCGTTCCGCATCCTTGCCAAGCTGCTTATCGTCTTCATCATATTCACGTTTACGTTTCTGAGGACGACTATCCATGTTCTGTGAGGAGCCCTAAGTAATCTCAAGTGGGTCCTTATTTCTTTTTTTATATATGTACAAACATGGTTTTCGGTAAATTTTATTGTCGTTTATAAACGAGAACTGTTTTTGCGCCGCGCACTTTTTTTCTTTGCGCAACGCGCGCCGTAAGCCGCGAGCGCCTTGCACCGCGTGCCGTTTCTTTTTTTCTTTTTTTCTTTTTTTTGTTGCTGTTGCGCCGGCGCCACGAGGGAAGAGCGTCTACTGCTACCTTAGACAAAGCGCCCGTGCTTCGCTAGGAATGATGGTTGTCATTTCACAATTCACGATGGTGAAAGTGAAGACGACCATTATAACCAGTTGTGCACAGAGCTTATTTCTTTTATTTCCACGCTCATGGCGCGCTCGCGGCCGTTTCGTTAGCTTTGATATACACCAAATTTGGTATTGAGTGACATGACTGTATAACGAACATAAGTGGCAGGTGGTAACATGAAAATCTTGGCATGCATGTCATCTCCAACGCCATTTACATGCCACGCTATGGTGCGCTTGCGTCCAGTCCGCTAGCTTGATATACACCAAAATTGGTATTGCGCGACGGTTGACTGTATGACGAACATAAATGACAGGTCCTAACATGTAAAAAATGACAGGGAAATTATGTAAAGCATGATTTGCTCCTTCCTGGCTGCTTCGCATTACATTGATTCTCACAGTGCGTCGGATCTGCCAGCTTTTTCTTTTATTTAACCTCGAATTTCTGGTGCGCTAGAAGCAAACCGCTCGGCGTTCGGCGCGCACGTCGTTTCATTGTCTTTTTGAGCCGGCGACGCATCCAGGGAGCTTCAACGGCGAACGGGTGCCGGCCTAAGGAGCTTCGCTCCTAATAAAGAACTCAATAAATAAAATAATGCACAAGATACAAAGCTAAATAAACGCCCTTAAACAGGTCTATACTCCATCTCACTATTACCGTTCAGCACTACCAAGGCTACGGGGTGCAAGCAAGCCACACGCTTGCGCTGCAGAACCTAGTTCAGGATATAATTGCCTGACAATTGGCAGGGTTGAGACACTTGCGCTTGTTTGGCACGTGTTACGACACATTGATGCGTGATAAGTTTATTCTACTTCGGATTGATGTCGTGTGCTTTTAATTGCTGTATCAGTAACTACCGGCAACTGTGGATAAGAATCAACATGGCAGCGCCCATGCAGACGCGACCACCCGCTTCGATCCGAACTTGTGCTTGTGCTGGAACCTACTGTGCTGGCAGCAACAAAGAAATTGTGAAATGAGCCATCACTAAGTGCCATATCACGCTGAGGAGAAAGCATCAGATGTCTTCCTGTCGTTATTTTCGAGGTAAGCTGTTTGTTTAAGCGTGTCTGCTAAGCGTACCGCGCAGAGAATTTGGTAATGATTGTTGAAATTAGCGCAATATAGTCTCGACTACATTGCTGTCGAAGCACCAGTGCATTAATAAAAGCAAATACACGCGTCAGGTTGTAACTTACGGGTAACACAGCGCACGATTACGAATTGATAAATTCGAAGCGGAGGGCACCAGCTGCGATGGGTGCAACGATTTTTTTTTCGGCGACGAGGTGTTTGTGCTTTACTCGCCCTGCGCGTGCGCCGAGCAGACGGCGCGATGTGGATGCATAGATGTGGAGGGGCTAATCACCCTTCCTATGGGCTAAGGGGCCCCTGTAGCCTTCACAGTGCTGAAAGGAACTTCTGAGACGGAGCGTAGGGGGGGTGGGGGGGTGGGGGGAGTGTGTGTTTGTGTGTGTGTGTGTGTGTGTGTGTGTGTGTGTGTGTGTGTGTGTGTGTGCGTGTGTGCGTGTGTGTGTGTGTGTGTGTGTGTGTGTGTGTGCTTGGGTGCGTGCGTGCGTGCGTGTGTGTGTGTGTGTGTGTGTTTGTGTGTGTGTGCCTGTGTGCGCGTGCGTGTGTGCGTGTGTGTGTGTGTGTGTGTGTGTGTATTTAATCAAAACAAGCATTACTGCCTATAGCTTGTTATCCACTGAAGTCGTAACTAACTCTACAAGACGAGTCGGTACCCAGCATCTACGTATACATCCGCATAAGTATGTTCGGTTTCTGCCAGCGGCAAGTTATCTTTTCATTCAATTTTTTTTTCACATTTACATTACGGTTACTACTAATAACATCCCCTATACTTCCCTTGGCATCGTTATCTGTTCATTCCCATGCGTACAATATGATGGCGCGCTCGTGAACTAAATGAAATATTAAGTTTCCTTGCAATGGAAAATATTACTTATTCAAGCCACTAAATAACTCGGAAAGTCTTGCACTTCTTACTTTCTCATTTCATCTTTCTTTCTTTCTGTCGATTACATGTTCATGCACACCCATTCGGACACACCTTTCTCTGGGCCCAGCTCTTTCTTTGTAAATCAAAATCTTTTGCATTCCCACACCACTTTTCGTGTATTGCTCGCGGAATGGATTGCGTTCTTGATACCTTCCAAACGAGTTTTCTGGCGCCACAATTCTGCGATAAACTCGCACGAAAGCCTTCTTTACGCTCATCTGTGCGCGTCACAGATTTGTGAGGGAAAAGAACTTTCCGCCGTTTCCTTAATACGCTAATTCTTTTTCATTCATAGTTCGGTTCTTGTCTTCTTTCTTTGTACAAACAGTTCGTAAACTATTTGCACTTCCCCCCGTTTTCCCGTTAGCGCTTTGCACTGTACCGCGAACCCTCTGGACAGAAGCGTATTCACTTGTCTTGCAACTACTCATCTCCTATTGCAGTTCAACCCTGCCTTCATTTCGTTATTTCCGTTCCTTTCTCTACTTTCTCCTCCAAACTATCTAATACGCCACTAACTTCCTAGCGATTCGCTCTGCAGTTTCCTTCTTTTTTTCCTGCCTCTCACGGAAGTACTTTCGAAGAACCATTCCCCGAATTTCGCCGGTCTTAACGGTTCAGTTACGTGCAGGAAGACATGCAGCCATGTTGAAAGCATACGCCCAAACTGAAACCCTGCCTACTCCTTTGTACTTCACCCGCCTATTTTCTTTTCCAGTCGTGTTTTTATCAATTGGAGAGCTTTTGGAGCATCGAAGATTTGAAACGGGATTAAGCGGACGTGGGCGACCGCTCGTGAAGAAATAAAGAGCAGGTGGAAGGTACACCCGATGCGCTGCTGACGATTATATGTAAAGTTCGTTACGTGGGAGCGCTGGGGGGCAATTTGAGGAGGAACTTAACCCATAAAAGCGATCCCTTCCGCAATTTCTTAGGAAAATTCGGGAGGAGGAAAAAAAAGTGGTACTTTGATTGGGTTCTGTAAATATATAGTTATACGGCAACATGGCAAATGATCAGGTCAAACAGCGCTAGCAGACCTGATTATTCCGCAAGAACTGTCCAGACTGATGCACGAATAAGATCAGGGATAAGGATGGCTATATTCAGTTGAGAACGATGATTGCGCACGTCGGTTACAAATATTCAACACATAAGTATGCGCTCGAACATTTCCTATAATCACCTTAAACAAAATGCAAACTTTTGACGTATGAGAAAATTGAAATGTCTAAAACTTCATCTGCGAGTGGAACAAATTTTTATGCTGAAAACGCGCATCGATTGGCTCACTTTTCTTTTCTGTATGTTTTTTTGTGCGCAGGCGTGCGTACATGTGCGGCAGTAAAAGCTATTTAAATGGCTACTACTGATAGGACCTCGTGTAACTAACTGCCCGGTAGTACCGCCTCAGCAACGGCTTGCAGTACGTACGCAGAGATTATGATGGTTACATACACTTGAGAACGATGATTGCGCACGTCGGTTAAAAATATTCAACACATAAACGCGTAACTTTAAAATTTGCTCGAACGCGTGCATCTCTAATGACGTAATGCTAGTACTGGGTATGATTTTAGGGGCGAAGCTCCTTATGTCGAGACCTGGCCAGGTTGTCGAGCGGCGTCGGTCGTCGAACGTCAACCATCCTCTGTACCCCGTAGTGTTCCCTTATCGTACAATAGAGGGCGCTGTCCCATAGAGATGCATGCAAACTGCAGTTGGGTGACGATATACTAGATGGCGCTGTACGCATTCCATTTCTCGTCTCGTTTCCGAGAGGGCGCTGTCCCATAGACATGCGTACAATATGGCGGTTGGGTGAAGGTACGCTAGATGGCGTTGGCGGTGCAGCTGCTCTCCGATTGGCTGCTGCGCGGGCTGCGCGGGGTTGCACTCTCATTCCCCGGATCGTCGCCGTACGAGTGCGCTTGCCGGATCGTGCTGCTTGGCGGACCATGGACGACGAGGAGCGCCGGGTGCGGAAGCCCGTGCAGCTGCGGCTCGTGCTCGTCGGCAGGATCCCGAGGTGCGAGCTCGAGAGGCCGCTGCCAAGCGCGCGCGGCTTCAGGGGGATCCCGAGACGGTGCGCGCCAAGGAGGCCGCCCAGCAGTAATCGCTTTGATTACTGCTGGGCGAAACCACTGAAGATTTCACGGTGTAACCATGATTGCTTCACGAGCTTCGCCCCAAACTCTTCATCATTCACCCCGTGGATATGCTGTGATTTTTTTTAATCTGCCAGCATGACGAGTGAATAAAAGGAACGCTCTGACTCGGGCTCAATAGTTTGCCTGGCCGTCTCGATGCATGTTGTATGAACTCCAACTATGAATGATTTCCCTCTTATAGAAACGACGGTGTCATGGAGGTTATGGGAATCCTTGGAATGCGCGAAATACAGTGGGCAGGGGGGCAAGGCTGTGAGAAGAAACAAAGATGGCGGCTAGGATGAAAAAAACTGTGGCTGTTTCTGCGGCTTTAGTCGCTATGCGGATGGTCTGAATGATTGCAAAAAAACACAGACGTCAACCTAGAGGACATGTCTCTACAATGACGTATTCTACTGTAGATATGGATGGGCATAAATGAATGGCAAAGAGAGTGACGATGAAGCGGTTAATAAAAAAGGACCCTGCAGAGTGGTGGTGCGCGTTTTTACTTGTTTAAGAAGGACGAACTGGGAGGCTTGTTGGGCGTTCGTTTCACTTACGGTGTTCGACTGATGCCCCGAAAGTCGCGGGTTCGTTCTCCCGTCCGCTGTAGTCTCATTTCAATGGACGCGAAATGCCAGAGGCCCGTGCACTGTGCGATGACAGGGCACGTTTAAAAGAACCCCAGGTGGTCGAAATTTCCGGAGCGCTCCAATACGGCCTGCCTGATAATAATATAGTGGTTTTGACCCGTAAAACCTTAGTTATTATTATTATTAAAGCGCCAGTGGGTGAACAAAGTGAGAAAATACCTTACGCGTGGTATTTGCTCTGTTGAACACATCACAATATTTACGAACTACGAAAAATTCGCTGTGTGTGATGACTGGCGTCAGATACATAATGCAGACAGGTTGGTATACGTTAACGCACATCAAAGACAACACCGTAATTTACAAAAAAAAAAATACACCACTTGCTGTCGGCCTAGATATTTTCACAGCGTGGCGGTGCCGCAATACTCAAAACCCACGATTATTTTCAAACTTGAGAATGCATTAGCACGAAAATGTATAGAGGCTTTTTTACATATGTACGATTACGAGTTCGCGTGTGTTAGCCAGACGTTTGGTATTTGTGCCTCATTGTGAGGAAGATCTGTTGAAAGAATATATGCATAATGGCAGAGGATTTCCATTCCTTTGTCTCCGAATTTAAATATGTCATCGAGTGGAGAGCTGTTGATTTGAGATGCGTAAATCGCCAAATTTTACACATTTCGTTTTAGGATAAGCAGTTTTCAGTTATCAGTAAGCGCTCGTCCTGACTTCTTACGCCTCCGTTCGCGCTTCACAAAGTTAGTTGTTTTATTAATTACTTAATTAATTAATTTTTTAGTTATTTTTTATTTTAATTATTGCTAACCCTAATGATAGGGGTTCTAGCAGCGTGGTACAAAACATATAAATAGGTAACTTAACGTATATGAACAAGTCAGATAATAAAAAGTAATTCAACGGACAATGGCTACGTGAAATATAAAAATAATATTTATTTTCAATACTCGACTCATCGAGCGCATGGCTTGACTCGTACCTTAAGATATTGCCACGCGTGTTATTTTGATGTGATCTGTTTAACCCACACAAAGACTGTGAGCAATGCTCGGCGCAGATCGCGCCTCAGTGTTCGAGAAGCTTCACGTTTGTAGTAGATCGTTTTCTTAACATTGCGCACAGCACGCGAACACTCAAGATTATTCCAGAGCTTGCGCGACGACCAGTGATAAGGCTAGAATGTTCGGACGCGTGATGCATAAAAGCCGGCGCGCTCCAACGATGATCAGTTGATCGACGGCCGACGCTCTGTTCGCCGCTATCAGTGTGCAGCCTGTATTACTTGCTGTAACTTGAGTTTCCGTTTTGAGGCCACAAGTTCGGCCTAATAAAGTGTTTCGCCTTGAAGACGTCGACTGCTCTCTTCGTCAACGTCACGACCACGTGACAATATATATAGTTTAGATATGGAACACATTTCAAGAACTTCAAGTTCGTTTGATCAATCGACACTGAGCTTGACAAAAGTGGTTTTTGCAGTATCAAGGAATACAAATAAAACAAATCATATGAAAAATTGATACAGTGGATAGAAATTGGCTTCGGGAATTCAGCAATCGTTTTGTCAGCGCCATCAACCGAAAAGGTTTCGAAACAGATGCTAACAATGGCAAATTTAACTCCTGCAACTGTAGCCACCGATATCCAGACAGTGGCATTAGAAAAGCAAACACACAAAAACACTAACGGTTTTAAGCAGATAAGGTTATGCATTGTGAGACTGCCCGTATACAATTTTCCGCTTGCGAAATCGGTGAACTACAAAACTCAATGTTTTTTTTTTGCATATGCAACCTCTGGCTGGAAATTTCTTGCTAGCTTACATATAGCAATGAAAACTTCTTGATGTCTCGCGTCGTCGCAAGGCAAACTTACTATATTTCATTCAGTGATAGTTTCCTGGGCGTCGTGTTCTTCGTTTTCTTCGATTGATATATGTGTATACATGCAAAAACATCTTGAGTCCACTTTATTTGCACCCACTCTTTATTTACTGCATATTTTGAACTCGATAACAGAAATCACAATTGTCTAACAGAGTTGGAATTTTCCGTTGTATACACTCATTGTCTTGATTTCTCCAATTTCAAAGGCTTGTACCCAAATTTCTTCTCCCTCCTATAACGCCACTTTGTCATAAAGTGGCGTGACGTTAAGTTGCCTACATTCCTGAAAGCAACGTAGGTTTTCGTAGGGCTTAACTACTTATGGCAATTAGGTTTCTTTTATGCAAAAACAAAACACCGTTAATGTAGACAGATATAAACAATCTCATAGCATATCACCCCCCATCTACTTTTGAGCTTTCTCATATATTCCAGCGGCGTGCAATCTTAGCAATGGCGTCTTCACTGGAAGCGTTTATAACGGTGCTATTTCGTACTGTTTGCTTCCCCCTATCGATTTTTCCTTCGTGTACCTTGTTATATCAGTGACGCTGGCCATCCCTTTTTCTTTTTGTGCCATCGTGAGAAGCAGGAGCGCTGTTTACAGAGGATACAAGTTAAAAAAGCCGAATCACAAACAGCAGCAATACTTCTGGACTCGCAACAGAAGGCTGAAGTGTCCTCTTTGTCGTGATGGAAATCCAATGCGCACGTCACAAGACGCCGATTCGGATATCGATGCTAAGCACGTGTGGCGTAACTGTCTTTACATTTCCTGTTCTGCACATTCGTCAGCGGCGTAGATTGTGCATATATAGAAAGCTGAATTCTGCTCTCTTCTTAGGAACACTAGAATCTAAATAAGGCGCCCACGCATTGTTCACCTCCACCTGTTTGGTTTACCCAATGTATCGCACTTCGGCGTAACGCATTCTGAAGCAAGGTGTGGGAGCGGGCTAGTTGGTATTCCGTAATGTTAAAACTGAAGCGCATGAAGTACACAGCGGACAAGAGAACGACGTACTTGTCCTCGTCGTTCTCTTGTCCGTTGTGTACTTTTTGCGCTTCAGTTTTAACATTATGTAACGTATTCACCGTTTTTGTATTTAACACTAAAGAAAATCCAGTTCAAGGTCTTGCAAAAACACCTTAGCATAGATAGTTAACAGATAACACTGTTGCCCAACGTACACCGTTGCTTGAAGGGCATCTTGTTCGTTGTATTAGTAAAAAAAAAATTCGGCAGATCCCACGCATTCCGGAAATCGGTTTCATGCGAAGCAGTCGCTGGGTAGCTGTTTATGCTGTGTTTTCGTTTTTGTATTTGAGTCAACCAATACGAGGTAGATCAATGTGCTTTTGTAAATGGAGCAGTTGTGTGCGCATCGTGCGCTTACCAGGCACGCCGACTACACCGTCTTCATCCGTCTTCATTTGCAAGGCCTTTCTTTTGTGCCATCGAAGCCATGTTCAGGGGCGTAGGCAGAAATTTTTTTCGAGGAAGGGGGGTGGAGCACCTTTTTGATATGAAGTGCGGGGCGGGCAGGCAGAGGTGGTCGAGTGCCATCTTGTGCCCTGCGGGCCATGGCAAAAAAAAAATGGTTGGGAGGGGAATTTGCTCGGTGTGCCACCCGCTGGCTACGCCACTGGTCATGTTGAACCAACTAATTCCAGCGTCACTCGTTCCGTGGTGCCTAATCAACCGTATTCCTGATCTCTTAGACCGTTGCTCAGCCTTAATGCTACACATATAAGTCATCAAACGCATATAACTCATCAAAATAGTTATCAATCAAAGCCGACAGCACAGTCTCTTCGAATGTGTCGGAAGGTGCCCCGGGATCATTCGTAAGGGGGCTTCGACCCAAACAAAATGCAAGACCTTCCACTCTCAGAACATAACATCAGTACTGTTGTAATATCCTAACCCGCAGGTCGCCGTGTCGAATCCCGGCCGCGGCGGCCACATTTTCGATGGAGCAGAAAATGCTTGAGGCCCGTGTGCTTAGATTTAAGCTCACGTTAAATAACCCCAGGTGGTCAAAATTTTCCGGAGGCCTCTTCTACGGCGGCTCTCACAATCATATCATCGTTTTGGGACGTTAAACCCCAACAATTATTATTGTTGTAATATCCGCGCAATAATTATCAGCTAGGACACACGGAGAATATCTCTATAAACCATATGGTGTCATCTGAGCGAATGATGAAAATTTTAGTAAAATCCGAGGCGGACTACCTGCCAAAGATACGTGACAATAATTGATTAGTGTGATTACAGACCGGAGAACCACCACAATAAAGATTATACAGTGAGTGTTCCTGCCACAATAACTTACTGCGAGCTACCGTTCATCTTCATTATATCAAATAATTTCAGAAATATAACAGTAGCGCCTTTCATATGATTTTTATTGTTTTAGGCGGCTCACTACTTCACAGTTCTCTTCCACTCCCGGATGCTGTTTGCGTGACAATGTATAAATAGAGAGTTTTAAAATAGCGTACGCAAAGCTTTGCGTATGTGTCGTACGCTAACTGCGCATGTGTTGTACGCTAACCTTACGGGCTCCCTAAAAGCAATTTCTTTGTTCGTGTGCGCACGCGTGCTCGTAGCTGCGATATAATTTCAGCATGCGTCCATGCATTATGCGCAAGACGGTGTGCAGTGAACTGCTGGCTTTAGCTCAACCTGAAGGCTACTTATTCATTGTCGAATCCCCTAAAACGAGTTAAAAATCCCCTAAAACGAGTTAAAAAAATGCACGGTGAGCAGCTTAGACGAATCAAGCCGCTCTTATACCATACTATCTATCCCTAACATCATGACCACGCACTGTGGTGCTAGTAGATGGATTGCGATCAAATTAAAACTGTAACGCGTTTTATAGTCGGCGCTCGGGCAGGGCAGTCACCAGAAAGTGGACAATGCCGAAACCACGTGAAATATACAATACTCATCCTCCGGCTCAAGACACTTATTATTGTTGTTATTTCATCATCATCTTCTTCTTCTTCTTCTTACTATTATTATTATTATTATTATTATTATTATTATTATCCAATATGCCTACACAAGGACCCAGAGAAAAGAAGGAGAGAGCAGGCTGACAACTACCACCTAGATAACAAAAATCATGACGACTTTCTAGGGAGGAAGGAACAGATAGAGAAAAAAAAGAGGAGCGAAGATTTCGTTGCAACGGAAACAATGAGAGAAATATAGACTTTCATGAAGCCTTTGGGAAGAAACTTTGCTTCCACGTCGTTGCAAAATATATCTCCAATTTGTGAAATGCGGAAATTACGAGCCTTATACGCACTGTAGACTGCTAGCGAATTGTTGTCATGGCTTTTTCAAATTTGGATTGATGCGTACCTCCTTCTCGCTGTCTCGTTTTTTTTTTTTAGATGCGAAGCATCTTATGCTCGGGGCTATGTCCGTCCCGCGTCCCTCCCGCGTCCCGCGTCCGGCCACTTTCATGAAGTAGGGAAGCACCCATTATGCGATCGAGAACACTGTAGTAATATGAAGGCCGTCAACCACTACCATAGTCATCAGAGTCATGGCCGAGAGCACAGAGAGGCTGCTTAGCAATGGCTAGGCAGGTGGTGTCTGTCGCCCAGGTTGACCCCATTCCTTAATCTTGTTTGCATGTGTTTGGAGGGGGGCTTAGTCCGTCCCTCCTTCCCGCGTCCCACACCACCACAGCTCATGCGCGTCCCCTCCTCCTCTCTCTCTCCTCTCATACCCTCACCCCCCTTTCTCTCCTCTAGGAATTCTCTACTCCACGGAGCGGCGCCCGCGTCCTACACCCCCCACAGCGCATGCGCGTCCCCTCCCCCCTCTCTCCCCTCTCCTACGCTCAACCCCTTTCTCTCCTCTAGGAATCCTCTACCCTACGGAGCGGCCCCCCGCGTCCCACAGCACCCACAGCGCATGCGCGTCCTCTCCCCCCTATCTCTCCTCTCCTACTCTCACCCGCTTTCTCTACTCTTGGAATCCTCTGCTCTACGGAGTGGTGACTGCGTCCCACATCCCCACAGCGCATGCGCGTCCTCTCCCCCCTCTCTCCTCTAGGAATCCTCTACTCTACGGAGCGGCTCCCGCGTCCAGCATCCCCACAGCGCATGCGCGTCCTCTCACCCTCTCTCCTCTAGGAATCCTCTACTCTACGGAGCGGCTCCCGCATCCCACACCCCCCACAGCGCATGCGTGTCCCCTCCCCCTCTCTCTCCTTTACTACGGTCCCCCCCCGTTCTCTCCTCTAGGCATGCTCTACGGAGCGGCGCGCACGACAGGTGGTGCGACAGCTCCATACTCCGCTGGGGGGCACCACGGTAGTTCCGCGGTATGAAAATGACGGAGCGGGCGTGCCTCATTCTCTCCTGTGCAGCTCCGCGATGAGCGCCCGGGCCGCTGCCGCGAAACGAGAGCGGGGACGTTTCTCCCGCTCAAGATAACCATCTCCCCGCTGCTTCGCATCCACACATGATTCCCTTTAGCGGGAGATGGGGAAGTTTTTTGATGAAAACCTGATTGCGAAGCTCGCGCTTCTGGTGGTCGTTTACGAACTAGGGCCGCTTGTGGCGGCGAAGTCTGCCACATCGATCCGGTGACCAAACGCGCACGCTTTCCGCCGCTGCCATATCATGGTGATGGTATGCCAGGCTG
This sequence comes from Rhipicephalus appendiculatus, assembly GCA_030522465.1. NCBI lineage: Eukaryota > Metazoa > Arthropoda > Arachnida > Ixodida > Ixodidae > Rhipicephalus > Rhipicephalus appendiculatus. The sequence goes on along the minus strand of JALIZH010032927.1, from coordinate 4,589,407 downwards.
CTGGCTGGCACTATGGTGTCGGGTGCTTACTGTGACACAGGAACCCGCAAGAGATCCGACGACCACTCTTTCTCGCCAACGTCTTGTCCAGCTGTCAGGGATGCCTGCTTTCGAGAGACCACGTGCTCTTGCTTGTTGAAGGAATGGATCCATGGACATGTGACAATGCTTGACGCAAGGAAAACTGAAACGTTCGAAGAAACGCTTCCGTCTCCTTTTGGATATTGTGTGTCTTGACTTGTGCATCCCGTCTGTCTTAGGATGAGGTGTTGAAGGCCATTGTCGGAGTCTGCAGAGAGGCTAGTACAATGTGCTGTCGTTTTATACGTTTTAATTCCTGCAACGTAGAACAATTGAAATTAGCATTAGAACTTCCTATAATCACATATATTTTTAGGTGTAGTTGTGGCTCTTTGTGTGCTCTATAAGTTAAGCGATAATAAACTGAACCAACCCACTTACCAAACATATACCTCAAAGAGTGAGAGCGTTCAATGCGAGTCCAATTCAGCGCAGATTATAATACGGAGAAAATCGGTATTGTTTTTATGAAAAGGTCGGGTGCAGTAAATACAACTGCCGCCAAATCATTGTGGATTCTAACTGTGGATCATTGTGGATTCTAAGTTTGCATTAGGGAGAGTATCATAATCGTCCGCGGCCTTTTTCATTCAAGTTTTTCTTTTTTCTTGTTAGGTCTCTTAAACAAATATACAGCACGTTTGCTCTCCTAATGCCATGTAACCTGATAATGGACTCGATACCTTCAAGGACCCCTGAAGCACTTCGAGTTGAGAGATGAGAAAGGCTTCTTTCTCGCCTTCACAACCATTTCTACAGGCGATATCCCCTCCGCGCCACTTGTTTCCTCATTAAAGATCTGGACAATGTCAGCACTAAGCTTTGAGCCTATCAGGATTTCGCACGTTTCAGCTACACGCTGTTATTTCCGCTTGCGCAATCGAAAACGCTCAAAACGAAATGGACCCAGTTGATGGCGCACGATATTCATCGGAGACAAGGCAGAACGGTAGTGCGACTGCAGCGCAAAGCAAGGTAGGAGGAAGTTCACCACTGATATGTCTTGTGTATACAACAATCCGGAGCTAATTTCCTTATGACGTCCTGTGTACAGAATGCTGGTGTCACGAATTGAGCCGGAAAGAATAGAAACGTCAGAATAGAATAACGCTCATGTTCTCTGTATTTTGAGAGGTTGTTTATAGGGTCCTTTAAATATTAAGGAAAAGCCAAGGGTTTGGTTTGCGTTCTATTTTCTATGAATCGTTAGCGAAAATTTTTCTTCGTCCTTTCCATTCTGTTTATCTCTCTTATTTAACACCGTAAGGAATAAAATGCACTACCAACATCTAAACCCCCTGAGAACAAGTGAGATCAGCGTATTTATTTCTTTTTTGGAAAGCAATCTTCTTGGCAGGTGCCACCCGTAAGATTTTCTTCCATGTCCACTCGGTAACAATAGCACAGATGTGACTACGAATTTTAATTTTGAAGCGTGTAAATCTTTTTTTTGATAATTTATCGTCACTTTTGATGTCCTTCAAAGCACCATTGAAAGCCGAATGTCCAAATGCGTACAATTAGAGCATGATTCAAAATACGGGAAAAACTGCAAAAATAAAATCAACCAGCTCCGCTTCGCAGACACTGATGTCATTGTCACCCCGAAGCTAATGGCGTTCCCTTCGTCAGGCTAACGTCTTTCTATGTTTTGCAAGTCTTTCAGATATGTTGTATCACTGCTATTTATTAAAAGTTCGTGACCGTTATGTGTACCCAAAAACCGTCGCATTGTGTACCCAAAACAGTCGCGTTATATGTACCCACAACCACGTCGCCTTGGCGCACGCGGTTGTGGCTTGCGGTTTTCTTGATTTCTTATTCATTTTTTTTTGGCGTTGGGGATAAAAAACAATGGGACAGGTCAATAAACTTTCATTCTACCTGAATGTTTTGCAGAAACCGCATTAAAATCCAACAGTTTGTAACAAAAATACAGCCCAAAGAAATACAGAATTTCTAAAAGTTTAACCCTGTATTATTTTATAGAACACGTCTATTGTTTCACTCAAACAATATGGCGGCTTAAACACCACTACACAGGACAGCTTTCGCTAATCTTCCAGAAATGCAGCCAATGTTCTATGAGTAAATGAGTTAACTAAACCCCTGGTCTACGTCCTCCTATGTCCCTACATCCCTATGTTGTACGTCCGACTTTTTTTCCCGAAAACTTACACGCCTGTTTTTATTTGTAATATAAAGTACATTGCTTCCCTTCGGGGGAAAAAAGTTCTTTCCTGCTGTTGAATGTAATTTGTGTAAATGAAATCAAACTTTTCTTTAATTCCCACTGGTGTAAATGTTTTACGGTATTACTTTAACGTATACGGTCTCTGATCTAATTTTCGCGAAAGAAAAGGACGGTTTCAGGGAGCGGACATCATTAGAAGAATCGTGCACTTCAGCATTCCTCGTTTCAGTTCCTAGATGAGCGCTGCTACAGTAAGCGTTTTGGCTTGTTATTTAGGGTTGTCACGTGGCTGTCTACTATTGCTCTGTGCTTTTCTATCTCATCTCCAAATTTCCTACATCCTAGGACCTCACGTCCATGACCCCGGCGTCTGTACTTCTGTCAAGAAGGCAATAGTGGATGTGTATTTGATCTTCTCATGTGCGAGTTCAACAAGGACAGAAAAAAGAAGAACCTCTAACGCAGATTCGTCTGCTGAGAGCGTGATCTCTCATCTCAAGCTATGTGTTGTCTGTGCAGTCTTTTTTCCTCTTTCTTTTTTGACATCAGCCAGAAGATAAACAAAAGAAAGCGATGTGTTCAGTGCGCAGTCGAAAAATCAAGTCCGCATGTCCGAACTGCTGAGAAAAGTAACGCAGTGACATATCTGCTTTTCTTCTCTTTACTGGCAGAGCGCTGTGTTAGTGAATAGAATAAATTACGCAAATGATTTCTGCGGAATCCCGCAAGGTGGCGGAAGGGTTAATAATGGGAAAATAGACAACCACCCATTTGTAGCACGAAGCTACAAGGAAATCCGTACGGATTTCTCAGAAAAACCTCTTAGAGAAATCTGAGAAATCCGTACGGATTTCCTTGTAGCTTCGTGCTACAAATGGGTGGTTGTCTATTTTCCCATTATTAACCCTTCCGCCACCTTGCGGGATTCCGCAGAACTCATTTGCATTACTTCTGTCCATGTGCTTCGAGTTCTCGATGGATTCTCCCTCGCGCTGCCAATTGCTAGCTTCCTGGTTAGCTCAATTGGTAGAGCGACCGCCCCAGATAGGCGTTGGTCCCGGGTTCGAACCCCGGACCAGGACGAATTTTTCGGCATCTAAGAGGTTTTTCTGAGAAATCCGTACGGATTTCCTTGTAGCTTCGTGCTACAGATGGGTGGTTGTCTATTTTCCCATTAAGAATAAATTACCGATAGCAGTTTTCAGCGGTAGCACTGGACATACTGAACTGGTTCGCAAAAAGGCGCGTGTCGACGAAACAAGGCAACTTGCTAGCTCTGGAAAACATACAGTACGCAAAACAGCTACAATTGATGTGTGCTTTTTTCTTAAAGGCTGCTTTCAGCATTGATGAGGAGTGAAATGAGAACATTACAGTGAAGTTTTAAGAAAGAAAGAAGGGAAACACAACAATTTAATTTGGAGAAGAGGGTTCGCATGAGGGACAGAGAAAAGGTAAAAAAGGATTATGTTACACTACAAAAAGTTGTGGTGACATAATCGTTTCTGTCATGCACATCTTTTCAGTGAAGCAATGTTAACTGGTTGAACCCCAATCATTCTTTTCCCTCCCTTTGAGGTACACGAGACACATATGTCCCCAGAACTAAATAAGGTGTATCTAAAGAAGCGCCGCGTCTATGAGCGTATAACTTGCACATTCAACTCCTTTAAGGTGGCGTTAGCTGAACATTACATTTAGGTCGGCATCACTGCCATACAAATTCCACCAGAACCACCGTTTTTGACTTCGGAGGGCAGCGTTTTTCGCCCGACAAAGTAACTGCAGTTTTTTTAACTTTCAATGTAGTATAAGAAACTCAGAGCAGTAGTTTTGATAGGGCTTTTATAATAACCACGACAGCAAAAGCAGTGGCTCAGGGAGGACTTGTCGTACTTTGTTCGGCGAAAAACGGGCTTGGGACACATGTGACTCTATGTACCGTGACGAAACTTTGATTCTCCTTTGATGAGTGGACGTGAACGCAGGTGGTGCCATACTGCCTTGGTAAATGTCACGGGGAAAAATAGCACAATGCTTTCGTGCTTTTATTTGTGCAACAGTATTCTAGACTTCGTCATTTGACTGATTTCAGCTTCTTGCCTTGTAGAAGGATGGCTGGGAAGTGGCGTAAATTTCCTGTGTCGGAATAAGAAATCTACCAAATCTTTGCCGATAACAGCGACGAAGAAACGGCGTTCCAATTTGGTTTTGTGAGGGCCAATGCTGGCTGCCAGTATGAACAGAAGGAAATGAAAGGCAGCCTCAGGCGTGCTCACGCTCGGCGCGCTCGCGCTCGCCAGGAGAGCTGGTAATCTGGGCGTGGCTTCCAAATAGTAAACGTAGTTCTCGTTGGTCACCATGTACCCTCCGAGGGCTAACCAATGGCCCTGAGCCTACAACGTTGACGATTTGGAATTTACGGATGAAGACGTGACTAACAATGGAGCAGATATTTACACTAAGCACTCGAACAAACCAGGGCCTACCAATTCTCCCCCCTCCCCCCCCACCCCACACACACACACAAAAAAAACATAAGGCGAGCTGCCTCCCTCCCGTCCGCTAGAGCACCCAGCTCTTCTGACTTACTCGCCAAGAAAGCTATAAATAATTGACATGGGTATATAACTACAAGTCCGAAATTTCAACACATCATTCGGGGATGGGGCTAGAAGGAAAGAAGTGGAAATTTAAGGGCTCGTTTCTTTTTGTCACACACAATATTAATGAGAACAGACAATGATGCCATGTAAAGGTATAGGGGATGTTATTAGTAGTAATTGTAATGTAAACCTGAAGGTAGAAAAGTGGACGAAAGCACAACTTGCCGCTGGCAGGGACTAATGCTGTGCATATGGGACAAGTAAGGCTAGCGGGATGTACATCGGCTGGAGATGAAGGGAGTGTTCACACCACCTGATATTTTGTCAGCAGTCATGAACTTGGATATAGTGGTTTTCAAGGTACTCGTGAAAGAACGTACCTATTACACGAGAAAATATGGAATTGTTTTCACAACAACAAACATAGAAACGAAAGCGTTTCTGGAAGTCGACTTAGTTTTGAGTTTACCGCGTGTCGCCAGCGCTCCAAGCAATGTACCAACAGGCCCAACAACAGACTCTTCTCGGAAAGTATTCGTCAACCCTGCGTAATCTTGATCTTCATTTTATTGTCGGTGTGGCGCCTCTTCATCGCTTTGAGAAGCTTCCAAGTGCTCTGAATTTTGCAGCCTCCAGAGGGCCCACGACATCGCGACGGAACTTCGACTTCCGGTCCCATCGTCGGCGGAGCCACCGACTTGATCGGGGGGAGGGGGGGGGGAGGCTCTGGCTTTCCTAAATGTCAGTTCCTCAGGACTCAAATGAAGTTCTTCTCATGTCATGTCAACGAGTTTCAGCCGAGTTGACATGACATGAGATCCAGCCTACAAAGAACTCTGACCCAGCCTACAAAGTTCGGCCTCTTATGGTCTGTTGGAATGGTCAAAGGTGACCGCGGCAAGCGCAAATTGCATCATGTTGAAGATTGGAAACCATGCGATAAGCTTTCGCACAGTCTGTGCTGTGCACTCGTGCTTTACGGCACCAAAAACCTATTTTCTAGACTTCCATACGGCAAAGTGTCGACCACTAATTTAGCATGTTGGTTCCCTTAAGGTATAAGGTAGTTCAAGGTAGAAGATTTCACAGGGTAGTACAAGGTAGTGCTGGTTCCCCTAAGGTTCCCTTAAGGTAGGAACGTAGGTGTTCTAGCCTATAACTGCTTTCTTAGAAATGTAGTAATCTTTTCAACTGCTTTTTTGCTCTTTGTAAGGCCAAGACAGAGAAAATACATCATTGTGTCAAGTTTTCATTCTCTACATTTCTTGTGTAGCTGAGGGGGTTAGAGATCATTAGAAAATTGTTCGGTTTATCACTATGCACAGGAATTTATGTTGCTGCTGTACCCTGCGACGGAAAAATACTAAAGCTTCGATGCCATGGAAAACAGAGGAAGTAAATCATCTTGGGTATCATAATTTTACGCAATAAATATTATTGTTTTCTCGAGTAAAACGTACCATGTGTATATCAGTTTGCTCATCTTGGTCATAGTAATAGATGAATATGAGATAAGAGGATGGTGGTGTGAAGCCATCTCTTTGATTACACCATGTTTTTTGTTTAGTTCCCTAAATTAATGAAAAAAAACTCATAAAACGTACATAGTCTAAAGGAACAAACAAGAGGCAGCACCCTCGCTGCTGGCCGGCTGCTCTATTCTGGTTCTTTTTTTTTACCTTTTTCTTCTTCTACCATCCAAGCCATGCTCCTAATATTCACTGCGATAGCTTGGTTCTATGTATTAAAGAATGGCTACTTCTGTTTTGCATTTTTTTCATACTTAACCGCTTTGCTTGAGTCTTTTTCATTATTCACACATATTGGAAAGAACATTCATTGAAACATTGCTGCATGAGCAAGCACCCTATGAAAATATGCTCCAAGCACAGAATGTGTGCTTCAGCACCTGAGCCCGTGACCCATGGATGATAGACCATCTGTACGCATTCTCTGGGGTGGTAAAGTTCGCACAATATGCAGGGCAAAGACGTCAGAAAATATAATGCGTTTTACTTGATCAAGAGCGATGCGTTTATGTCGTAAATTCCGATAAGAGTGTATCAGTAGAATAAATGTAAAATAATGCACGTTTCACCAGTGATTTTTTCGAACTCCTCAAACTTATATTGTATGCCTGGCTTTTAAGCTATTCAAGGATTACTCCTACTTACGTGTACGTACTTCTACGTTATTACTTCTGCGTGCTGTGAAATATCTTCTTATTCGTTGCTGCTGCATCCACATCAAACGCAGTAAGAGTGCTGAACTCTGCACGCCATACTTCAACTGGAGTTCCTAGGCCCGTCACGTCTGACGTAATCACCCCAAGATTTGAGGCGCCATAAAGTTTCTTCAACCAGCGTCGCACCTCAAAGGACAAGCGAATCTAATGGTGTACATAACATCACTTGAAAAAAAGAAGAAAAAACCGTGGCGCGAAATAAAAGAGGCCAGACGAGAACACTGGATTTCGCGGTTCTCGTCTCACCCTTGTTAATTGTGCACACTGGCTTTGTCTATTTGTCAAGTTATGAACCAATTCGTTCAGAAAAAGAAAGAAAAAACGTTCTACAAAATATTTTGCGTCCGCTAAACTCCCACTCACTTGCAATTACTACTAATTTTTAGAGCGCAAACTGCGCTCCTGTAATATTTGTATCTTACATATTCTCTTTTGTAGTACTAAGCTTACCTAACAAATCAATTGTGTTGTGTTAGCTTGTTGTTTTTGAAGAGCTAGCCTTCACTAAAATTGTTTCTTGAGGTCACACGACATTTTGGCGCGTCAATTCTTGCGTAGGAGGAAAGTACTCAGCCGTCCAACACTTTTATAAATCTTGCACTACTAACACTGATAGACTGTTCAAAGTTCTCAAATATATTCATGGTTGTATTACCTATTAATGATCACAGTAGAATAAAAATCGTACGCAGAGTAGTTCAGTAAACACTTTGACGCCTTGTTCTTTCTTGTGCCTACTTTCCTCTAGCCAACCAAAAAGAAAAGCTGAGGTTTAGCTCCTCGAAACCTCGTTACCACGAGTGAAGGGTATCTTTCGCTTCGTTTCGCAAATACTATGCACACAGGTGGCGCCTGCGGTAGCTTCGATCTTGGCGAAGATCGCACTGCATACGGTATAGTTATATATCGTTATAAACACAGAAGTTTTCTTTCTTTATACGTGGAATTCCGGGAAAGAACAAGAACCATGCCAGCACAATTGGCTCTCAAGCAGGAACATAGAAATGTGTTCTGTATGCGAGGATGCGAGGAGTAGGCCTTCTTTGTAATGAACTGGAGTGGACGAGGCGTTAGTGCTCATATATACGGGAGCTTTGTAGTAATTTCCGGCTGTAATGTGGTTACGTATATCAGTGATCGTAACAAAAAGTGAACTATGAAAGCCCACGAAAAGCGTGTCTGCCTTCAACGTACTGGCTGCTTCTTTCCTTACAGTAAGAACAAAAGAAAGTTGCCGACCCCTTGTGATTAGCGGTCGGCCCTCTATAGCCCCTGCTAACTTGCAGGTTCAGTTATATTATCTACATAGGGGCCTATTTACACCATGAGCGAGAGGCAGCACAATAGAATGGCGGAGACGTAGTCTAGATTGTTTGCTATGTTATTGGTATAAATATGAGTATGTCACACAAATTTCAACTGCCACAAATATGATTGAACTGCAAGATAGTCACCATAATATGGGCAGAGTTCTTTTTGAGAAATAAGACAGCTAGAAGCAGAGTAACAGTTCTTTTGCAAAAAAAAAAAAGCAAGAAGGGCTTGCGCAAACAGTTTTAAAAGTTACTTTTCCGCGGTGCAGAAAAAAAATCTGCAATTCAGCGTACCTTAATTCCCATCAATCGGAAGAAAATCGGAAGAACATGTTGTGTCGAAATAAGAACGACGTCTGCAGATTTAAATTTTTAACATGTGAATACGGGATGCTCACAAAAGAAAGAATATTATTTTTCAAAAGTACAATTGGCTGCGCCCTTCTCCGGTATTTCTCAACAATATGCCGATTATGTTGCGAAACATTTAAGTGTGCTTTGTGAATTTACTTCGGACGAAATATTGTGGAAAGCAATTTATTTCACGGATAAATATCGCGAAACTATAGCCCAGCGCCACAGTAGCTCTCAACGTATGCGAACGCATGCATTAAGAAGCCGCCGAGTTTCAGATGGTCGTCAAAGTTGTTTTTCAACCTTTTTTTTGTCTTCTTCGCTTTCAAGTGCCTTTGAATAATTTATTTTTTCCAACCAGATCCGAATTTTGCGACTTCAGAAATTGTCTGTTCTTGTTCTGCTTTTTTTTTTTTTGCTATAACGAATGTATAACAGGTTGCCACAGTCAGCGCCGTTTTCAGGAGCTTGTGAATCTCAAAAGTTATTACCTATGCTGAAATAATCGTTCCAAAATTTAATTTTGTATTCGTGTTGCCTCAGCGCAGTCTATTACTCTTCTTTTTTTAGAAATACGACGTTATTAACACAGGAACTGTGTATGTTTCGAGATTTTATCTCGATTAATAACTCAATACCACATATGAGCAGCGCTACAAAATGATTTATGATGACGAGAAATACAACATAAATGATGAGAAAGGATTTCGTTTGCAGAAACAACATATTTCAACATTGCGCCTTGCAAGCATCGGCTATTTCAAAATAGCGAGGCCTTTGGCGAGCTCTAGCGTTCTGAGACACAGTTGACTGTTTAACACAGAATTCACGTTACTATTCGCACACGTCCTTATAACAGATCCTAGTTCGGATTCGGTCTAACAAAGAAATGGTGACAATTGGACTCCACGATCGGCGGCATCACCGACTCCAACGAATTGGCCCCCGCCCGGGCGCGAGGACTAGCCTTCCGCGCGGGGCTTCACGGCCCTGGCTCGTTGGACCGCTCCGCCCCGCCCGGGGCCGATCCTCTGGATGGGGGGTGCTGCGGCTGATCGAGGGTCGCGGGACGTCCTCGCTACGTACAATGAAGTCACTTCGCACTATCGCTTGGGTCGTAGGGTCTTTCCTCCACCCCATTCGCATCTTACCAGAGGACAAGAAATCACGCTCAGACTTCTACAGACAGGGGTTTACCCCTGCCCAGATACCGTTTCAATTTATACGGATATATCTCCTAACTGCCCGGACTGTGGGGGTGTGTGCACATTTGAGCACATGATGTGGGACTGCCCCCACATACCCAAGGAACTCAAGGCGCAAATCCTCCCGAGACAGGACTTTTATTCCGCCATCAAAAGCACGGATCGTCACCGTCAGCTTCGGGCAATCCAAGGGGCCCATGATGCCGCGGGCAGGTACTTCCTGCCTGTTCCAACGTGGGAGCGGCCCGCAGGGGGGAGGGTCGGGGTAAAACCCGGCTCTCCTCCCTCGGTGCTCGTTAAAGTTATTTATCTATCTATCTATCAAGACCGGAAAAGTAGTTTTGCGCTGCTAAACACTCAGAAGAATGTCAAGAGAACGTGGACGCTTAGTTCGCGTTTGAATCCTGTTTTTCTACTACACTGCCATGCTTCTCCTCTTTTTGCCATAAGAAACCCCACTGAGAATATTTATCTTGGAAGAAGTTTGAATGCACTGTCACGGTCGGTACAAAACAAGAAAAGCAAGAAGAGCTAACGATTGGTTTACGGTGAAGAAAAGGAGATCAAGCTTAATATGTCGAGCATCATGTTTGTTCAATATTTCGCAAAAGGGCCAATGAAACTGTTTTTTTAATGTGTAAAATACTATCACACAAGTAAAGTTGACAAATATTTATTTCTACTTCATATGCATTCGAACGAGCGAAAGCATCTTGATGTGGGGAGCGCAATTTAAATGTGGAAACGGAAGCGCTTGCATAAGTAAACGATTGATTGATTGATTGATTGATTGATTGATTGATTGATTGATTGATTGATTGATTGATTGATTGATTGATTGATTGATTGATTGATTGATTGATTGGAAATAACTTTATTCAGGTCCTGCGGGACGCGCTCTAGCGCGCAGCGGGCAACTCCCACGTCGGGACCGCCAGGCCAAGCCTGTCGGCCGCTTCGCGGGCCTGCTGGACAGCCCAAAGCTGGTCTGCCAGGAGCGGGCAAAAACGAAAGCACTTTTAAATCTTTCTGTGTGTTTCCTGTTCTTTTACATTAAAGATATACGATTCGCACTGAGGGTATATAGACAACTGTTATGAAAATATTCGTCATAGTCGCTTGAAAGCTCCGGTAAAATGCGAGCATAATAAATACCTCCCTTCTGTATTGTCATTTCTTTGGCAACTGACGTGTACTAATACTTGTGCATTGTGGTGACGTAACTTTTGAAGAAGTTGCTTCACATTAAGGTAACACTGAACATGACGTTTATTAGGCTCATATTGGAGTATGCAGCGGCGGCCTCGGATCCCTGGACAGCCTCTAATAAAGTGAAACTTGAAAGTGTCCAAAGAAAATCTGTTAGGTTTATTTATAACAGTTAGAGTTGGAAAACATCCCCTTCGCACTTCCTACAGAAAGCAGAACTAGAAAACCTTGAAACAAGGCGCTATCACGACAGGCTGGAGCTTTTTTATTTGTTCTATCACAAAACGTTACGCGTTCATCCAACCGAATTCATAGTACCTGCCATTAGCCGCTTTACTCGGTCTCTTCACACAAAAAAGGTGGCCGAGATGAAGTGCACAACAAACACGTTTATGTACTCTTTCTTTCCTCGGACAATCGTCGAGTGGAACGCCTTATCTGCTGATGCAGTAGAACGTCCCAACATTGATTCTTTTCTGCAGGCCGATAAGAAATGTAGCTCCGTAAGCGCCACTACGCTTGAAGCGTCGTGTAACGTCATGTATTAGCTTGCTATCGTTTTCACTTTGTAGTGTTCAAACAAATGGTGAACTTTTTTTTCTTTTTTTCTGTGATATCTGAGTACAAGGTCAGTACTTGTGTGTACTTTGTGCTATGTGAGTATTTGTAATGTCAGTACTTTGTGCTATGTAAGTACTGACTGCCATAGAATTTGTTCCATTTTGTTGTTTTGCATATTTTACCAATGTCATTGCTTCACAGAATATTACTTCATGTACTGTTTTTTTTCTTTGAGCTTGTGTTGTGTTCTGCATTGTGTATTTATGCCCACTCCTGCCTAAGGCCTTCATAGAAGGCCGGCAGTATGTAACAAAATAAATAAATAAATAAATAAATAAATAAATAAATAAATAAATAAATAAATAAATAAATTACATCCTCAAGCCCACGTGTAGTTTTTCACGATATCTGCACAAGCAGTTGTGACTGAATAGCACTTCCCGAAATAGGAAGCCAATGTATAGAGTGGCCGGAACATGAGCTGGGGAGAGGAACGCGAGAAGGGCTTTCGTAACGTAAATTCAATCTTTTGAAAGATAGAGGCACTCAGGTAACGAGGCGCAGACAATGCTGCAGCTGATCCACAGAGTCACCGTGGAGCGTTCATGAAACGAAAAAATTACAGGGCGAATATATCCACATTTTTTTTCTTTAAGAGTTTCTCTTTCGTAAGTTATCAGATTCAAGTGATACTCCCGAAAGGGCGCTTTCTTTTTCAGAAAAGCCCTAACACGTGTCGTGCCCCTTTTGTGTCGTTGACTGTTTGTACGACTGCGGCTCAAGTGGTATTATGTTATTTGTAGAGACCCCACCAAGTCACACTGCAATGCTGCAACATCTGATATAGTACCTTGTGAATCTGCTCCACGAAAATTTAACCTGGCGGATAACTTCAAGAAATGTTGCTCAGATACTCGTAGTAGGCCTAAATGTCTAAACGTTGGTTGTAGGGCAAAATTCTATATATTGCTTCAGGCAGCCGAATACTACTTAGGCATTTATTTTAACGATGAACATCATGTACCGGTGTAGCTTCAACAAAATCGGAGTGAGCTAAAACCAAGGGACTAAAGCACGCACTGAGCCTTCAAAATAATATGTGAGGTTTTACGTCCCAAGACCTAGTAATGATTGAGGGACGCCGCAGTGGAGAGCTCCGGAAATTTTGACCATCTGGTGTTCTTTGACGTGCACTGACATTGCACAGTGCACGGGCCTCTAGCATTTGACTTCCATCAAAATGCGACCGCTGCGACCGGGATCAAACCCGCCACTTTCGGGCCACCAGCCGAGCACCGCAACCGCGACCCCACCACCACGGCGGACACACTACACTGAACATATACGAGGCTTTAAAAAGATGCCGTGCATATTCAAACAAGGATATACACTTTATGCAATTCGGCTTTCTTCAATTGCGCCGATGTTCCCCTAGTCAGATTTCTGCGCTACCTCTTGAAAAAACTATTTTCTTATATAGGAGGCAGTTTCGTCACTTTGCTTCCATTCGGCGCGACAGACTATTCTTTGCTTGCTGATTTTCTTCACCGTTAGCGACCTGTAAACGCGCCCAAACCGATCGATGAACGAAGAGAAACCTTGTTTCGGTACTGTTTATCGTAACCCACATGATGTCGCATTCGTGATTGATTTAAGATACCAGTTTCAAGACCTGCGCTGAACAAATCGCTGAGACATTGAGGTATTGCCTGGCTAAATGGCCAGTAGTGGGCAACTGCTAGGCCGAATTTTGTAAGCTGCACATTTTAACCTAGGATGTTTCAGAAGTCCTGACAAAAAGCAGAATAAAATCTGCTATCGGACTGCAGTCAGGATTTCAGTCCCCTGCGCCATAAAAGGTCATAGGTAAACTAGTTGTCTCCAGCCGCCATCATTCCTTCTGCACTATTTTCTGGTACATTCATAGCTATACTGCGTGATTATGTGCGTGGGCTCTATGACCTAATTCCTTAACGCTTTCCTTAACCTAAGCACACTTGCGCAGCCAGGGTGCTCGACCGAGAGGAGCCCGTGATACCAAAGTATAATCCCGCCAACACGCGCGCAGAATCTTTCCGAATGTCAGTTTTCGAAGAAGACGGACATACATTTTACGGCATTTCGAGGTAGACAAAAATGATTTCTGAAGCACAAAGAAAGAAGTAACGTTTGCAAACTCTATGCCACACACCGGGTAAAATTGCAAGATGTGCACTTACAAAACCTTTTTCTGCTTGCTAAAGAGTTGATTTTTTTGCTAACTGATCACTGTTTCGCTCGCTTTAACATTCTGGTGCAATCGCTTTTGCCTTCTACGCATACAATTTTTTCTTACATCACATGCACAGTTTTGTTTTTTTATCCTAACTTGATTTCCTGTGCTTTGTAGCCTGCTTCAGTGGAGAAAATTCGTTACTTTTGCTTAAAGCCTTTTACTTTACTGACGAAAATGAATAAAGTGCAGGTGCCATTAGTCATTAGTGTCAGGATACAGCGGAAAATTTCGGCGGCGCGGCTATAGCCATTTTTAACGATTTGCAGGCGAGAAGCCTGCTTGTAATGTTTCTTCTGTTCCTTCGACACGTTACTTCAATAATAACGGCCATGTACTGGGCGCCTGGAAGTAAAAAAAAAGGTGACCTTGTGAAAAATATATTTGTTGCAACCGAATATGGTACCGACTTTGTTTTATGTCTCCTAAAACCACCTCTGATCTATTTATTAATGAGAACTAACAGACAATAACACCAAGAAAGATATAGAGGATGTTATTAGTAGTAAATGTAATGTAAATGTCAAGAAATAAAAGTGGACGAAAAGATAACTTGCCGCGGGCAGGGACAAAACCTGCGACCTTCGAATAAAGCGTCCGATATGCTCTACCAAGTGAGCTACCTCGGCGGCCATATCCCCCGTCTACTTTATGGGGCATTTATGGGGTATATATTCGTGTGTATATGTATATATATATATATATATATATATATATATATATATATATATATATATATATATATATATATATATATATATATATATATATATATATATCCTTCCGTCCCATATACTGGACGAGGGGATGGCCGTCGCGGTAGCTCAGTTGGTAGAGCATCGGACGCGTTATTCGAAAGTCGCAAGTTTGGTCCCTGCCCGTGGCAAGTTATCTTTTCGTCCACTTTTCTTTCTTTCTTCTCATTTACATTACATTTACTACTAATAACATCATCTATTCCTTTCTTGGCATTATTGTCTGTTAGTTCTCATGTGTCCGCAAATAACTAGGTTATGCCCTGACGCACAGTTACGGGACGGTTAAACGTAGGAAGTGAAGGATTTAGTGTAGGAGATTTGGAAACGTGGTACAGAGCGACGCTCTATAAACCACCTGTCAATCCGGGTGATTCCGTATGTGATTGTGAGGTCGAGGTAAAATCTCAGAGTGGAAATAAAGTGATATCCGTGCAATAACTCTGGAACCTTTTGAAGTTGAAAAAATTTTTAAAAAAATGCGCGGACTACCAACGCTGTGGTTCATGTTTACTGTTAAAAACTTGTGTACATCTGCATAGAACATTTGTATTGAACACCATGTAGAGAACATATGTAGAATATCTACGGATGTTAGTGATAATTGTTGTGGTTTCACGTTACAAAACCGCGATATGATTATTAGGGGCGCCGTAGTGAAAGGCTCTAGTACTTTCGACCACCTGGGGTACTTAAAGTGCACCTAATTCTAAGTACAAGGAGTTCTAGCGTTTACGACTCCATGGAAAATGCGGCCGCCGCGGCTGGGATTCGATCCCACAAACTTCATGTGAGTAGTCGAGCTTGCTACAGATGTTTAGTTGTTCTGTTATTTAGAAACACTTCGAATGAGCTATATTTTGATCACACAGTGAATAGGAACCTCCACATAAAATCTATAGGAAACCAAAGCACATCGTGCCACGCGCTTATAAACTTTCATTTACATATATAAATATTTCTCTCTCTGTCTTTTTGTTTCTTAAATGGCCTCTGGAAAGTTGAGTGCAGCACTGAAGATCACGTTGCCCATCATCTCGCGCACAATCGCCCGAAAACCTCACCACAAGAAGATTCGTTAGACCTCTTTGTATAAGCGACAAAGGAGCAAAATATAAATTAAAAGCTCTACGCTCACGCACGATCAAGTGCTCTATAGAGAAACAAAATAATGGTTTTGATTTTGCCGTATACAATGCTTAAGTAGCATCCGATATGGTTCATGCTTTCAAACTATAAAATAACTATAAATTTTTGCGTCCATTTCTGTATTTTAATGAAGCAGTGATCGACTAAGGCATAAGGCAGGTGGACCGACAGCTTTCCTTTCACTACACATGTTTGCTGGAGATCAGTCATCCGTGGTACACCCTTTGGTAACCAGCCGCAGCTTTCACTGACACGGGAAAAGAGCTATTAGCGGCGTTCGAACTACTCAATAGTTGTACCGAACAAGGTGTCACCGTGGCACGCGGAGAAAGGAAGAGGGGTCCACATGTTGTTGTTAACGCTTGCAAGGCAAGTGTGCCCCTGAGAACCACGTCACACAATCATTAGTCATGCGTACACAGGCGGCATAGTCGCGACAGGAGGCAGCGACAGGGAAATGATGGAGAGCAAAAGGGAGAGGTCGGAAAAATTTCTGGGGGCTGGCGACCAAATGAATTGTTCTCGGAAAAGAATTTTCCTGTGAAACACATTGTTTCCTTACATTATACTAGGCACTTTTCACCATCTGTCTTCTCACCATCCAAGTACGAAGGTTAAAGAAACACGTACACTCAATCAACAACAAATTCGGTACTGACAAAACACATCAGTATGAAAACATTCTTTACTTGGGACTCTTTCCTAAATGTCTTTTGTCAACTAACTACGTCAATCAATTATGCTACATTATTTTAAGTTTTAGGTTAATAACATCACCTCTGTTACATCACATCGATCACTTCCATTCCTCTTAGGCGCCCGTTGCTGCGTTGAGAGGCCTCGCCGTCGTCGTCAGCATACCCGATAGAGCGAACGAGAACAAAAGAGAGCGAAGGCGGCGTCTGTCGATGTCACGAGCCACTGGCCTCTAAACTCGCTTTCTTCCTCCGTCACGCGCGCGGGCCCCTCGGTCGGAGCTGCAGGGCTTGCGCGTGTACCGCGTCTAGCTTCGCTTGTGGTAACGGGGTTGTCGGCGTGTCGTCCGGATCACGACGCCTGCGATGCACCGAGTGGCGTGCGTAGCCCTCGAGCGCTGGAAGTTTCGTTACGAATGTTACGTTGCTACAACTGCGTATAGCCAAAACTTAAGAATAATCGGCGTTGCCCCAACATGAAGCTACGTTCAGAATTTGCACGGCGGTGAACTTTATAGTAGTCTTTCTTTTTATCATAAGACAACTGGTCAGCATAGACCTTTATATAGTTTTGATATGTAGGAGTTTAAGTGGCACCATCGTCGTCCCGTAAAAGAGAGTGCACATTTAGAGCGTGCGTGGCGAGCTTTAATTTAAAACTGAACAAGCACACCCGGAGATGCACATTGGAACTTCAAGCGCACATTGAGATCAATCAACATGAGTAATTGCAGTAGTGTACTTTGACTTCTTGTGTTGGAGAGGTATGTGACCGTGGTTAACGCCTCTTAAACATCCACAGTCGTTTTGAATGCAGATAGTCTGCTGTGGTGTTGAGTAGAAAACGCCGATAGCGCAAAGATGAGACGTCAAATAGTTATGTTGTTGTGTTGTGGAAGCTTGGCGCGCGGCTGACAAGAAAAATTACCTTTTTTTTGCGTCTAACATTGGTCTACAAGAGGTATAATTGCGACACTCCAGCTTTACTACGTGGCTCTCTTAATGAATGGAGCGTAGACTCCTCATTTTTGTAGCTGTGACGAGCAGCTGTGTCATCAACCTTCCTCGGGAACGAAATAAGTCCTTTTGAAATGAACACAACTACAGACCGCCAAATTACACTGCATCGCATAGACTGTACACCACTCGCACTATTTTTATGTATGCTGCGTGGTGTAACAATACCAGGCTAATTTTTATTACAATGTCGCTAAATATGTATTGTGTCTGTTACTTATTTGTCTTGCATAGAGAACCCTAATCTCAGCGGAAGAGGGATAACTTGCACATTTTTTTGAGGCCTTCCTCCAACCTCTATTGGTAATAAACCTGAATTTTAAAGCGTGCAACAGTTTAAAAGATAATTCTACATCACATGGCGTCTGCCAATGCAGCCACCAGAATCACGAAGTAGCAACAAATTACTTGTGTTTCCTGTACAGGATGGTTTTCATTTATTGCAGACGTCTAATACTTGAACCACTTCTAGTAAATATTTGTCTGCCAAAAGATGAGATACATCAGCTTATGTAATTTCAAACGCGAAAGCAAAAGCAATGTCAAGGGTGGTCACCAAATGAGCAACAAATACGGGCAACGTCGTCGCCCTAGACAGCGTCCTATTTCGCTCTCTGCTCGCTTCCCGCGATTGTTCCTAATGCTGAGGTCGACAAAACTCGATACACACCTTGCCATGAAGGTAGGTATCAGGATCATCCCATCGGACCCGGAGCTCTTATTTCCTTATATTACGCAATAACCGAGAAACTGAAGTAGGCAGAGGTGGCGTACGAGCGGTTTTCCCAACTCATTCCCTAGAGAACGGCCATGCTCGATTACGGAGTAAATATAAAAAGAAATTCCGACAAACGCAAAAAGGACGCGGAATTCCGCCACCGTGCGACAGCCACAAATAGTAGGAAATGCTGACAGCAGTAGAGTTCATCTGAGCCCAAACGACGAGACCGGAAGCTTGGAGGCTGTAGTGCAGGCAGTCTCTTCTCCGTGTTTAACCCACACTCAGCCTCCTTCTCCCGTACCTAGCATTCATCAGTGGTCACCTGCAGTTATTTCAGCCCATATGCACAGAGCAGCGTAGCGAGATGACGGCAAGGAAAATTATTCAAGCAAAAAATTTTAAAGTATCGAATGACATGTGATGGCACGAATACAAATACAAGGCATGCTTGTATTTGTACAAGCATGCCTTTGTACAAAGGCATTGCTTGTACATGCCTTTGTACAAGCATGCTTTGTGTGAAAAGCATGCTTTGTGTCACACATGCATGTCTGACATACTGCATGTGTGACATGCAGCGTGTCACACATGTCATCAGTACCATATTGATATAAGCAACTTGATGCAAATTTCGTGATTCCGTCGTTAATGTTTCATTCATTTCGTGTAAGTGAGAACGGTCATAAGAAAGTTGGATGATGTGACACGATATGATGTGACATAAAATGACATGAATGGCAGCTGACTTTATTGCAACAACGCTTAGCTTTTGTTATCGTACTTGCGTGCGACTTTGAAATTACAATACTTATAAGCGCTTTAGAGTGAAGATAAAATTACTGTAATAGTGCTTGCACATGAACTTTCACGGTGAAAAGCGTTTTATTATAAAATCAGTTGCAAGTGAGTGTCTGTTTTGTCCCGTCTACTTTCTGTAAAACAGCCTTTGAAATTCATTTTGTCAGACGTTGAACCAACTAGCGCTGCTACTGAACCTTTTTCAGCTTACTGATGTGGTGTTGTCGAGAAAATAAATTAAAAATCCATATAAGCCATTGTTCTTTTGTCTCTTCTGACCAAGACCCGATTCCCGGATGATCCCTTCCTATATAACAGAGTCCGAAAACTATACCCTTCTTTGAACAAACGTCACGCATTTTCATTCTTCTGCACATGAGTTTCAAATGCCCTTAATATGCTGAATGATTAAAAAAGAACATCGATATTTTGAAACAGGAGGAGATAAGCTGGTTGTGCAAAGAACACAGAACAATTTTATGTCGAAGTGCCAAACAACATGGCCAGACTACTTCTATATAACAAGAAATCCATGTAATTACTGTATCGTTTACATGCGTGAAGAGTAAAACAAGACAACATGAAATGAACGATATCCACGATTTGATCACGTCAGCATATCAGCGGGGCGATCAATATCCCAGATATAATTTTCATATGTCAATGTACAATATGCAATTCCTTTTTGTGAAGACATGGTTCACTTTCGTGTTATACTATTTCACATGACGTAGGGATCAACCCTGTTTTTTTTCATGCGCGGTGGTTCTCGAGCAGCGTCGCCATTTTTACTGCGCGGGAAAAGTGTTGCGCTGCCCAAAACCCACTCAGTGGATCACTGCCTGTCCATACTGCCTTGTGGGTGTGTGACTAAGTGCAGGTAGCAGTTATGACCAGAGTAGCCTGTATACGATAACGTAAGGTTGTGCGCGAGACAGAATACAACCAACACATAGACGCAAGAGATGAGAAGGGTGTCAACTCAAGCACCACCATTCATTCTTCCGTGCAGCTCGTTAAGCGACCACGTCGCAACGCGCCAAAGTTCGGTGAGCGCTATGCTTTCCATTTAGCGTAGGACCAAGTTGAAATGGCACGTATTGCAGTTAGCACACAGAAGAACGCAAAGAATGCGGTAATTACGATAATTAACCCGACATCAGAATCAAAGCAATGTGGTTCATATGATAGTTAACATCCCCTCATGAGCATGTCTTTCTGGGAGCTGGCTGACTAAACTCGCGGAGTTCAAGTAACGATAATGACAGCTCAGCGAGTGGCGCGTCAAACTCATTCTTTAGTATGCACCTCCAGCTGCTTATGAATGCTTGCATGCACTGTTGATGACATGCCTGGTTACGCAATGGAATGAAGTTGAGGCAGATGTTCAGAGCTCTCAGCGCAGCGAAAGAACGTAAATGCGGAGAGGCGTAAAAAAAAAAAAAAAACCGGCATGACTTGCGCAACGCTCACACACACACACACGCGCGCAGTTATTTCCAGGCAGGGATCTGCTATATTGCGACAGATCGTTGGACCGAGCTATCGCCTCGGACGAAAGACGCGTCTTTCATCACGCAGCCTGGACCCCGCTTACACTTCTTTCACTCATCTCGGACTCTTACATGTTACCTAAACTGCCCTCGCAAATACCTCGTGCTACCTCTTGACATTGGACGCATTTCTCAGAGCTAACAGATAGCAGTAAACTGGCTTTTAAAGTGTATTGGTGAAAACGCAGCTCGCAGTATGCGATAGCACGCGCGCTGTATTGCAACGCAGGAGTTACAGTTT
This sequence comes from Rhipicephalus appendiculatus, assembly GCA_030522465.1. Lineage (NCBI taxonomy): Eukaryota > Metazoa > Arthropoda > Arachnida > Ixodida > Ixodidae > Rhipicephalus > Rhipicephalus appendiculatus. The sequence goes on along the minus strand of JALIZH010032927.1, from coordinate 4,568,438 downwards.
CTGGAGAAGAGTAGGTGATCGCGCTTTGTCAATTGCGGCAGAGCGTGTCGTTCTCAGAGAGTTTCGCTGAATATGTTATCGTTCCTTAAACCGCTCATTATTTTTCCATAAGTCTCGACGTGGGAGTCACATGCGGTGCGCTGGAACGTGTCGCGCAGGACCTTAATAAAGTTTTTTTTCAGTCAATCAATCCACCAGGTGCAAAGCTTCTATTGCTAGCAAATAAATTAACCTCTTCTACAACCCCCCCCCCCCCCCCCCCCAAAAAAAAAAAAGAAATTAGGCAGATCCCAAGTACCATGGGAATCGATGTTATGCGAAGCGCATGGGGACGTAAGGTGACTGGGTTTTAATTTCTTCATTGAGCGAAACGTTACGAAATGACGCTGAAGATATTTAGAAATGTTGCACGCGCAGACATACGCTGAAAAATCGCATATGTTTCGTATACCTAGTTGTTTACAGTTGTATAACGATGCCAACTTAAGCATGGGTATTGCCAACACCAGAAGCCATAAGCTGATATGTAGCGCTTGTGCTTACGAGGATGGTAGCCCTGGCTAGTGCTACGTAAACCAACTATGCAGATGGCGCTTAGTTGTACAAATGACGTTAACCCCACATGACTCCTTCATCATAGGAGTACATATGTAATGTTTTTAAAATTAAATAACCAGCACTGCAACCACAATTGACGTTTCACCAATATTACGCCTGCATAGGGTCTTTTTCCAAAGCAGTTTCGAGACCTGACATGGCTCTGTGGTAGAATACTTGATTTCCACGCAGAATGCTTGGGTTCGATTCCTACTGGGACTAATTTCTGTCCCTTGCATCCGTCGTGTCAACGCCACCGATGTCACTTTTTCTTAACACTCTCGCATTCAAGTTACCAATGTCTGTCCTCGCCGTTCCTGGGTAGATATAAATTGTCAAACACCTGTGGCGCATACCCGCATACCGCGCCCCGTGGTATCCGGGCAATGAGCCATACGTGTCTGAAGAAATGAGTTTGACGACGTACGCGACGGAATTTTCACGTTATTCAAGTCACGACCAACCAGACATATTCGTCAAATCCTCTTACCTTCCCTTACTAGCTTTGGTCGATCTCAAGTTAAAGAGGCGATCACGAGAGCATCCAGACGCAGGCAGATAGATAGATAGATAGATAGATAGATAGATAGATAGATAGATAGATAGATAGATAGATAGATAGATAGATAGATAGATAGATAGATAGATAGATAGACAGACAGACAGACAGACAGACAGACAGACAGAAACGCTCAAAGTGCTTGCAGTACGCAATGAAATGCTTCGCATTTAAAAGCCATATGCCAGTATTCAACTTTGATTTTCTACCACTTTTGAAAGAATTCCGTAGCTCGTTTCTGTGCATAAGCAAAAAATATAAAAAAGAAGGACAAGATAGAAAGAAAGACGCCAGGACTGCGCTGACAGCACAGTCACAGCGTAAGCTGCAGGAGTGGCCTTCATACAGCGTGTTAAAAGCTTTCTTAGGGCGTCTACTCGAAGTACATTTTCGCGGGGTCCGCTGCGGCCATAATCTCCATGTTGCAAAGTAGGGAAATACCCACTTCGCCACAATTAATCATTTTTTGAAGCAGCTAGGTACCCACTTCACATGTGTAAGGCAATATTCGACCTACGTTGCTGCACACTTTGTTGACGCTGCAGCTGATGATGAAAATTATGGCTGAACACTTTGTACTGGGTGGAAAATTTCAAGTCACGCACTCGTTACGCAATGCATATTGTGTGACACCTGGTCTGATCTTACTCTCTTGCAATGTAATATTAGACGCGTTAACGTAATTTCTCGTCCGACATGATGTCTGCATACTGTCTCTTCGCGAAAAAGTTGCAAGCACCGCCGAGGCTCTGTTCTAGAATACTTGAGTTCCACGCAGACACACTGAGCATGATTCTGGCTCTCTGCCATGGACAACTACGCTACCTAAGTAGGCTGGTGCTGCGAACTCATAGCAGCTGATGTGGTAAAATGCTCAATGTAGTTTGAAATAGGGTTCCTGGATATTACTGTAACGCAGTAGTGCGCTATGCCTATCTTCAGCTCGTCTGTTTCTCGTCTATCTATCTATCTATCTATCTATCTATCTATCTATCTATCTATCTATCTATCTATCTATCTATCTATCTATCTATCTATCTATCTATCTATCTATCTATCTATCTATCTATCTATCTATCTATCTATCTATCTATCTATCTATCTATCTATCTATCTATCTATCTATCTATCTATCTATCTATCTATCTATCTATCTATTATTCTTACATCCTTTATTTATTTATTTATTTATTTATTTATTTATTTATTTATTTATTTATTGAGATCATCTTGTCTTCAGCCGCTTTGAAAGATACAGCTACTCAAGATCCTCGGAGGGAAAGCAACTCCTATGCTTTCCAAAGAAGCAATTGGTGAATCATCCAAAAATGTCGCGGAACAGCGTTTCCGGAAATATGGCACCAGTGCATCGGGTGACTGGAAAAGGCGTGCGTTATAAAATGCAAGCTGCGGTATCGATTTAGGTACCCCCCACTTACGAAGATGAGAGCTGCAAGGGAAAAGAGGCAGAGCGGGGATGTCTAGACAAAAAAAGGGGGGTAACGAGTTTCAAGTGGGAAGAAAGAGGGCCGTTGTGTGGGAAGCCCTGTGGGTGCATTTGTTGCCATGGCGTCGCCGTTAGTGAAGCTATCGGGTGGGGTGGACGGCGTCCATAGAAGAGGCGCCTTGTTTCGAAACGACGGCCACAAGCCTATGGCGTTATATGCTGCCACGTCCAAAAAGGCATAGAGAGACGAAAAAATATATATATTAAAGGGAATCTGTCCCACACAGACGCACGTCCAGTTTTCTTATCAGCGTACAGGGAGGACTGAAAGCAAGCCCTGCGTTTTCTTTTTTTTTTCGTATATATCATGACATTTTCTATCAGATTTCTTTGAATAAAATTGGGACGCTATAGAATGTGTGTTGTTCCGCATTTCGTCTTTAGAAGACGTAGTGTACACGTTTATTATAAGCACAGATTACTTTCATACACAGATTAGTGTGTACATGTCTATAAGAGCAATTCTTTAGTGGGATGCAATGTAGTGGGAAACATATCGGTATTTCATGACTGCGGAGCCATACTAAAGTGAACCAATCTGTAGTTCTAATCACATTTGCGATTAATTTTCATTGCCTGTCTTGCTGGTGGTCTCTGCAATTGTGATATGTTAGATTAGCAACGTATCTTGTCATACCTCCATGCCAACGTGTTACGCTTTTGTATCACGCAACTTCAGATGTTTTGGTAGTACGGCTGTCACAGCTGGTGCCTTTGAGCATCAACTTCCAAACAATGTAGCTGGAGGTAGGCAGTTCTTTTTCAGGCAGGAATGATCCACGAGGCCCATTCAGTAAAGTCGCCTTAGGCATCGTATTACTTCTGAAGCCTGGATCCCGACCGCAGTCCGCTTACGACCTCCTTTCTGTATGAGCCACAAAGCGCATGTCTTACGAGTTCGGTTACCAGTCAGCACGCCAGTCACGCACAGGGCGCCGTCAATGTTGACCTGGTTCACTAGTCGCTTAGTTCGATTGACTTGCGCTTTGCTGCCCACTGCGACTCTTGGTTTCGGTGTCCACTCACTGGTTCAGCGCTCGCATCGGTGGAAGCGGCGAGTAATGCGCATATCTATCGATGTTAAAGCAGCAGAAGCATTGTACGTGCACGTAATCTGACCAAGTCAAGAATGTTTAACATTCATCGCCGAGAGTGTATGACTTTTTAGGCGATGTACTGCGCACAAAACATCCTCCAATAGCTAGCTGGCTTGTTAAAGTTTGAGCGCACAGGCTATGCTGCATCAGGCTGCATCCCATAATGACGTGTTGACGAGGAAAGAGGAGGAAAAGGAAGGAAAGGCAAAATGGTCATCAAGGCGCGTCCGGCTTTGTATCCTATATTGTGGGGAGGGGATGGCGGGAGGAAAAGAAAGTGAGATAGAAAGAAGGAAGCATATAAAAAAAACAGCGTGATTTTAAACAACACTGCTGCGTTCTATATAGTACTGGACTCAGGATATCGGGCATCTCACGTTCCACTCTACACATACGTTTTAGTGAGAACACACCACGTATGAGCGGGTAGACGATTTTGTGAAAAAACTCGGGAAACCCTTGCCTTGTCGGAAAAATGGGGGGCGAGCGAAGCCTACCATGTGCGTGCATGAATACTGCTTTTCTTTCTTTCTTTCTTTCTTTCTTTCTTTCTTTCTTCTTTCTTTCTTTCTTTCTTTCTTTCTTTCTTTCTTTCTTTCTTTCTTTCTTTCTTTCTTTCTTTCTTTCTTTCTTTCTTTCTTTCTTTCTCACGGTCAATCTGAGTAACCACAAATTTTCTAGTGCAATTCTTCTCACAGTGGGAGCTTTCTGAAACTTTCGTACATGCCAAGATAAAAGAATACGCGTGTATATATTTTACTATATATTTTTAATATTTTATTCTTGGGTAACTTCAAGCTCCTCCGAGCGATAACTTATAGGATATTTACGTAGTATAATACAAATTCCCCTTCAATATCTGCGAATGGCCGATAATATCGGCTTTTCACCGTGCCGACAACAAGGGAAGTGAAGAAAGCGGGGAATGAGTTTACGCTAGGCAAGACGCTGAGAAAAAGTGCACCCGTATGAACCACTCAAACAGCACTAATCACGGATGCAACAAGAGTCAAAGCAACAAATAAGACTAAAGGAAAATACGAAGGATGAACATAAAAATGCAGTCATGACGTCACACTTCTCGAACAGCATCGATGACAACTGCTGAAGAGCGGGAATCGGATGCAAACCAGGTGTTCTTGCAGCCTTATTTTCATAAGTGAGGCTTGGCTTTTACTAACTATTTGTACTTACGAAGGTGTTATAGCCTGTGTGCTTGATTCTTTATAGATAAAAGTGACGTACTACGGACAGATACTGCATGACGTGGCGCAAAAGCGTCGACGCTATGCGACGGTCACCATGCCTCCGGAGCTATCACATTACAGAAAAAAAAGTCTACCCGCCTCCTTGCGCACGGCATGGTACTATTAGCAGATGCTTTTGTAATAAGCTTGCAGTGGGAAACTTTTTCGAGCGCCATTTCTTTTTAAATTGCGCTTTCTTTCGCTTTATCCTTAGTGAAGTAAACATGCAAGCAGGTAATTCAATCCACAACTTCCTCAGCATGTCGACACGCGTGGAAAGAAGACAAAAGCGGGGCAAAGAGGTTGCCTTCTGGTATTAGTATCGAGCCATGGAAGCCTGCAGTACTCTTTGTTTTCTTGGTAAGAAACTGGTCTTTGATAATAATACATAATGTAATACTCAAAGACATGCGTCACAGTTAAACAGCAGAAGAAAGTCTGAAATACTTCCTTACTGCCTTTTTCAGCCCGCTTCCCTAGGCGTGAATGACACATTTTTTTCTTAATGCAAGACAATGTCCCCCACGCTGTACGCAAGCGGGTGCAACGATCATATCACTATGTGTTTCTCAATAAGTGACTTCACGGTGATAACTATGCAACTCTGAGCATACCGGTGGTAGGCACTGGTAACAAACCACCGCACAATGTCGCAATAAGAAAAGCAGTCTTCTAGTAATTTTTTTCTCTGCAGAACATCGGGAAAGTACCACCGCACCTTGCTTTGAGGAAGAAACCAGTATCTGTCTTACAACCGCCTGTTTTGTGGACACCACATGTGTACCTAAGAATGGTTGACGTAAGTTGCTTACTATGTCCCTTAATGTGCTCTTCATGCTTTCTTTCAGGGTATGGCACAACAAAAATTCGCAGCCCCTTTAGCTAACGCTAAGGGGAGCACTGACGAACGCCTATGCTCTCATGTTTCATTCAGTTTGTGAATATGCGCCTATACGTTGTTCGGCTAACTGCTCAACTTGTTATACATGTATTAGTGTGAAATCAGCTCATAAGCTGGCAAACAGATATGATTTCAAAGTTAGTAAAGATCATCCAAATCATTTTTGTTTGTTTGTTTTTTCACTGCAGAGCTCATAGATATGGAGTAGCCGAGGTATTATGAACCTAAACCTCTCCACAGCAAGACAGGTACAACAGAACAGAACAGAACTTGCCGAAAGCAAACAGAAGTGCACGAAAAATTCTCCAGATATCCACGCATTTAGAGCCCAACATCTCTATCCCTCCATGCATGAGAACGTATGCGGCAGCGTTTGCATATACCACACATGACACAAAACATGGCGTTAATTACCCGTTTGTCGAACCAAGTGTTTACGAAGCTTCAATAGACGCTTTGTTCTGTAACTTTTTCCTGGATAACACAGCGATAAAATGGTGTCGCGGTGCCCCACAAAATTCGAATTGTGTTCTTTTCACTTTATGCTGTGTGACATGGGATGCTGGCAAGTTGGGGAATACGGTAATGTAGGGAAATAAGAACAACTAGAAGCCAAAAGAAAAACCTTCGTTCCTTTTCGCCTTGGAATTAGTAGGCAGCAACAAAGCCATTTTGAATAATTAGACACCAGGAATAAGAAGCTTTAAAAGAATTCCGAAATGCAATAAGCAGCACTGAAGATACTCTCGAAGTAACACGGAAATAGTGAATGACAGATGGAGAGCGTCATTTCCTCGAGTCGTAAACAAACGAAGGAGGCTGCGTCACGCCACACCTGCGAATCGAATTCCAGAAGCTTATTTAATCGCGAGATATGAATAGGAGTCACGGAATATTATTATTAACAATGACAAACAATGGGTACCCAACACGAATTTCTGCTCAAGCAAGGCTGTGCCGATGGAGATACGAAGCTAAAAGACTAGAAACCAGCACTAAATTATTAATGTTATTCGCAGAACCGCGTCTTCCTGGATTCGTCCTTCAAGTGTGAGAACGCCGAAGCTTCTCGCATTCTTTCATCTTTGATTAGCTAGCATGGCATGCACTTCCAATTACCGGCGTCATTGTTTTCAGTGCAATTGTTCTCACCGGCCCCTTTGAATAACTTTCGCATTTGAAGTTCTCCCTTTTCGGGGGGGGGGGGGGGAAGGGGGTGGGGGGAAGAGGAGGAGGAACGAGGGGTTTTGTCTCATAAGAAATTCTGCTTACCAAAATTGAATGAGCGCATAGTTTCTCTAGATTGTATAATTGTTTGTATATATTTTTACGCAATAGATTTCCGTTTTGGTTGTTTCATGCTATGCGACATACATTGTCCTAGCTCATCTGCTGTATTTCAACTGGTATTATTGCTGCCTTGTGCTTGCGTGATTTTTTCTAATTTGCGAGTGCCTTTTATATAATGTGACACCCTTTATTGGCGCCCGCCTTTCCTTTGCTCACGCTACGTATATCCTGGCATAGCCGATTCCGAGAAATTCTTTTCTGTCCTATGCCAGTACGCCAGAACGCGAACTCCTTTTCAAATTGCCAGCAAAAAGTGGTTGGATACGTTACCTCGCCATGTTGTCTTCGTAGATAAAAGAATGGTTTTGCCAGGTCACAGTTGACATTATAAACTGAAGTATCACTAAATACTTGTGAGTAAAATTAAATTAGCAAAACATTCTGAGAGAACGCGTGCTACATTAATAACACCGTAGTTTCCGAAGCGAGTGAGGTCCAGGCGAACTGCACGTGCATGTGCGTCCTTCTGTACATGTTCAATTATTCATATGAACTTCTTTGATTATTTGTGCATGATTCACGCACCCGAATCAACCAGCACTGTTGACGTAAAAATTTATTTTAATGTGTAATTGAAGTGGGCACAAATTTAAGGTAGAAAGAAATACGGGAAAAGATTTTCTTGAAGTTATCGGATTTCGTTAAAGAAAGTGTTACTGGAGTCAGCATTATTAGAAGAGGACCCGTCCTTGTCGCTCAAGAAAACTGTAGTTTAAGGTAGCTAAATTTCGTAGGTGACTTGAAAGACTAGATCACAGTGAAAAGTCTTAGGTCAATAACTTGACTGCTCAGCCTCTGTCTATTGCTTTTTTTTTCTCAAATGATCATGCTCTTTGGAGACTAAATTATTGCTGTAGTCCTTGCATGCGATTAAATATATTTCTTCTTTTCCAGTCATCGCACACACGCTGCTTTTTTTCTTGCAACTCATTACACATCGCTAATGATGGGATAATTGGAAGGAAAAGTGGCGCGGGCATAAAAAGAAGATAACAGCAAAACACTACGCGCTTCATCGGTTTATTGACGTGGCGTAAACATATGGCACAATTTCAGCGTCCAATGTTAGTGCCACGATCAACTTTTCTGCGTGCTTATGCTTCCCAGAGAAGTCCTGATGATGCTAAGTGAGCACCAACGAGTGATAATGAATTTAATTAGCTGAGTCGGGGATGACTTTTGACCTTGTTGAATGCGGCACTTTTGCCTGGGCCTTCTAGTGTCTGAAAGTTCAAAGTGTTTTAGTGCTAAACAATTAAAAAGCTAATCAAGTCGTCGTTTGCAATGAACCGTTATTCATGCGCACTTTTCAGCTGAGACAGACATACGCGCCTTTGCAAAAGGCCTTGTCTTGAAGCACCACTTTTTTTAACAGTCTTTCTTAAAGAGCAGCAATTGAAACTGCATAAAAAAAGTGAGTTTCGCCGCAAGGGCGAAGCAATGAATGCGATAGCAAGAAATTGGAATGTCACACCATGATACACGAGCTGCTCGATACTTGCAGTTTCCCGCTGAAGCACAAAGAAGGACGCTCGAAAAGGACGCGCAGGTATACACAGGACAGGTGTGAACTAACAACTATCACAGTTGTTACGCCTTTATGCAACGCGTTGCAAGTGTCGACAACGCAGAACACGACGCCCTTAGATTTTAAGGCGAAAGCCTTTAATGTCTCATGCTCACGTCCGTCCGCTGTCCATCCGTCCGGTGTCCGTCCGGCGTCCGTCCGTCCATCCGTCCACACCCCCCCTGCGCATGCGCCAACCCATTAAAAAAAATAAAAATAAAAAACCTCCTCTCCACTTCTCTCTCCTCTAGGCATCCCTCCCCGCGGAGGCCACACCCTCACTGCGCATGCGCGTCCCCTCCCTCTCTCCCCTCCTACGCTCCCCCCTTTCTCCCCTCCTATGCTCCCCCCTCTCTCCTCTAGGCATCCCTGCCCGCGGCGTCCACACCCCCCACTGCGCATGCGCGTCTTCCCCTCTCCTACGCTCCCCCCTCTCTCGCCTCGCGACGCCGACGCAGGCAGCGTCTGCTAGCGAGTTTCTTGGTTGAAAAAACCGACTGCTCGCGCTGCACAACCGTTCACTGGCCACCCCGTATATATGGCAATGGATCTTGACCTGCAAGGTGGTGCCGGTGGGAGATTTCTCCTGTGCGTTGTCGAACGATAAAAAATTCGCAGCGTGCGCGTTAACTAAAAGCGGACTGCGGGTCTCTGTGTCCAGTCCGAGTCTTCTGTCTCTCATTGCCCATTAGCAGCGATTGGGATGTTCCAGTAGGAAACACCGGTCCATCACTGCGTGCTTTGCCCCCCCCCCCCCCCTAGGTTTCTCTCCTGTGCAACGCTGCGATGAGCGCCAGCGTCAACGCCGCCGCCAGTGTAAAGCGTTAGCGCCCGCTGCTTCGCATCTACACATGGTTCCCTTCAGCGGGAGATGGTGTAATATTTAAGGCGAAAGCCTTTAATGTCTCATGCTCACGTCCGTCCGGTGTCCGTCCGACATCCGTCCGGCCTCCGTCCGTCCGTCTGTCCGTCCGTCTGTCTGTCTGTCTGTTCGTCCGTCCGTCCATCCATCCGTCTGTCCTCCGTCCGTCCTCCGTCCATGTCCGTCCGTCCGTCCATCCGAGCTCTGGCACGGAGCCAGGTGGCCGCCAGGATGCGCAGACGGACGCCGGTGGCGTCGGACTCTATAGCACTCGCGCTTTGCTTGCGTAGCGTCGCTGTGCCCAGAGTTTGCAATCATTCTGACCGGACGCCATCTCAATGGACCCAGGCGTTCACGGAATACACTTTCCAATTTACAAAGGGTCCGTCAATTTAAGCGCTGGAACGCGGATGGCGTTTGCACGATGCGCAAAGCGCGAGAAAATACTAACGCATGCGAACGGAGGAAGATTAGTCTCGCATCTCGGGGCGATTCACTGTAAATAATTAAAGAAGAAAACAGGCACACATTCGGTTTGTGTGTTATCCCACTGAGAGTGTAAAAGAAAAAAGACATGGTATAGTCAGTCGAATGGCCACACGCTTTCGCCGAACACACTTTGGAATGTACAAAGTGTCCTTCAATTTTCTGCTTCCTTTGTAGAGCGGCGTGCAGAATGACCCCTCTCCGTCTCCTGCCACGTGGTGGCGTCTGACGCAAGATATGCGCGGTGTTCTTTTTTTTTTTTTCGTTCCACATCACGAGTGGGTACAGAAAGCGGCCACTTTTTCGTGTGCGTCTGAAGGGCACTTTTCAAACTGAAAGAAAATGTAGGAGCGTTGCGTGATTGAAAACACGGTCAAGCTCCTGCGAGATTTTCATACCGCCGGCGCTAAATGGTGTCTATAAATAGCTTGCCGTTATTATACCGGCGCATGCATGGCGTGTGGCTGAGTGGTCTAACGCAGCGCGCTGCGGAGCGAGCGGTTGCTGGCTCGAATGCCCGGTCGGGTTAGTTGGAATTTTTTCTTCTGATTTATTTTTCTTTGTGCCTTCCTTTACATATATAGATACCGTAAAATGAGGTTACATTGTGACTGCAGGGGTTACTTTGTGACACGCGCTCGGTTTTCTGTACTTAAAATCTCGCGCCACGACCAGGCGCCGCCGAAAAACTATAAGCCACCCAACAAGCTCGCCTGACATCCCGTGCCACTTAGCAACAGCCGGCCAATGTTCCCACGCTCCAGAGCCACTCTAGACGCTGACATGTTCAATGGTGTTCTAGCGCGCATTGTTGAAGCACCGTAAACTTTGTGCGCTCGACCCGTCCGCACGGGAAAAACAGCGAAAACAGGAATGTACTTGTGATTGTTAATATGTAAGGCCAAAATAAACTGTAATATAAATTTAATCAAGTCACATCTGTAGAAGTTTATAGAAACGAAACTGAAATGTTGATACTTCGCGGGGTAACTTTGTGACACGCCAATTGTAACAAAGTTATCCCCACTCTGTTTTAGATGCGAAGAATCTTATGGCGGGGGGCGTTGTCCATCCCTCCCTCCCGCGTCCGGTCACTTTCATGAAGTAGGGAAGCACCCACTATGCGAACCAGAACACTGTACTACAATAAGGCCGTCAACCACCACCACAGTCACCAGAGTCATGGCCGAGAGCACAGAGTGGCTGCTTCGCAATGTCTTGACAGGTGGTGGGTGCAAGCAAAGAATAACACGCACTAGCGGTGGTGTCTGTCGCCCACAGGTTGACTCCATTCCTTGATCTTGCTTGCATGTGCTTACGGGGGGCTTTGTCCGTCCCTCCTTCCCACGTCCCGCACCCCCCACAGCGCATGCGCGTCGCCTCCCCCCTCTCTCTCCTCTCCCCCCTTTCTCTCCTCTAGGAATCCTCTACTCTACAGAGCGGCGCGCACGACAGGTGGTGCGACAGCTGCATACTCTGCTGGGGACGCCACGGTAGATCCGCGGTATGAAAATGACGGAGCGCGCACGCCTCATTCTCTCTCCTGTGACGCGCCGCGATGAGCGCCCGGGCCGCGAAACGGGAACGGCGTCTCCGCGCTGCTTCGCATCCACACATGGTTCCTTTTAGCGGGAGATGGGGAAGTTTTTTTTCCCAATCATATTCAGCCAAAGACAACATTGTCACAAATGTTGCCCCACACGACGGGGCAACTTTGTGACAGCTTTTAACCTGAATATAGCCGTTTGTATTAAAATGCGGATTTGTAGAACGTACTGTCGTCTGAGGGAATGTTTCAGCAACGTTATGCCACTATTTATTCGCCTTTATGTTGATAATTGTTCAGCGAGAGAATGAAAACGTACGAAATCTGTCACAAAGTAACCTCATTTTACGGTACATATACATATCCGGGGCATGAACGCGACGGCAAAAATAAGCCGAGAGTGTCCATATAATTGCTATCGAAAAAAGTGCGCTGTGTTGACGTGCACGATAAAGAACAGCAGTTGCACGTAAATCTGGTCTAACACTGTTTTTTTTTTGTGCTTTCAGTTCAAGGGCGCCTGTCCCCGTTCGTTTATTTCCTTCGAGAACTTTTTTTTCTACAACGCTGCCTGCTTGCGCCTTACCAGGAAAGTGGTTGTGGTTAGCTGCTTCACGTATCTTCACATGATTGACCAGGGTAAAATCGCCGGGGAAGCCCGTCAATATGAATGGCAGGAAGTTCGCCACGAGAGTTCTTAATATGGCGCGTTGCTGGGTTACATCAAGTTCAACGCGAATCTCTACAAAATACACTCTGGAAAAATTTTTAAAAATATTTTTCTTCCATTTCTTTCGAAACTTGTCAATTTATCCCGCTAACATCGCACTGAGAAGTTCCCTTACAAGTATTTTTTTCGAATTCCGACGGTGGCATACTGTTAACATTTTTCTAGCAGTTTCACGTACACGCGATACTAGGACCGGAAAGAATGTTCAAGTTTTGTTAGCATTTCCTCCACAAGCTTTGGCACAGCCGCATGAGAGGAGGCTGTGAGAAGAATGCGAGAAGAGCCAAAAGCCTGAAGCTCGCAAGACACGGCTGACATGCGACAGATTCTAAAAAGCATGCAAAGTTAAACTTCCGTAAGAAGTCCCGATCTATGGCTTAAGGTAAACCTGCGCAAGTTTGGTGCCGAGTAAGGGTTGTGTCGCGCACGCATGCATGAATTTACTGCACATTCTATTCCCTCTCTGTTCTTTCTACTCCTCTTCTTTTTTCCCACAACACATGTCACCCACCCATGCACTTTTTCGATAGCATTTCTGCCTTCCAACTTTTCTCCTTCAATTGCTTTATTTCTGTTTGTCTGCTTCCACTAGGTTTCCTGGGACAATCAGAAGAGTCTCTCCATCTATATGTAGATTAGGCAAAACTTCTCATCCAGGTTTTTAAAAGGCGTATGAAGATGACATGTATACATGATCTGTTCAATATCGCTGAGGAAGTGGCTTTTGACATTTCTAGATTTCAGTAATGGTAGCACGCTGTGTAAACGAATTGTCTCTGGTAAAAAAGAATATTGCGTGGTATACAATGAATAATTATCATATACATGGCACTATTCTTCCAATGCTTCGCTGGCTTATATGCGCAAATTGTAGCGGATAATTCTACTGGATCTACGTACGATCTCAGCAAGAACTTGACATAATACATATATATTTTAAAAAAGAACGCAAGAAGGGGAACTTAGGGGCACGCTAATACAGGGGGGGGGGGGGGGGGGAGCGTAATTAATTAAATACGCGCCACGTCAAAAAAGAAGCTTGCTGTTGTTTTCTGCCCTAGAAAATGTACAGGACGCTTAGAGGTACCATGGAAGAGCGACTAGTTGAGATATACATATCACTTCGTAAAGACTTGTGGACTGTCACCATTCATCACGTTCTTTCTAATTATTATCCTAAAAACACCTTTACCGACGATCAGTTCATGGAATATTTTTCTGAGCCTGCTATGGAAAATTTACAGGAGCATAATTCATATAAACGACCCCCATTGCCATTGTTGTCCGCACTAAAAGCCCTTGAAGAGCGGCAGAATAATGAAAAACAATAATATTTTAGTTTCTGGCGACAAAGCGAGAGAAGTAAGAGATGATCAGAATCTTTCGGCCGCTTTCTGTTTATGGAAAGATTGATATCGTTACCTATGGCGTTCAATACATTCCTTATACCCTCATGAAACAGTGACCCCCCGCATGCTTATCATGAGACACTGACTAGAGCTTATTTAATGTCCTCGAAATATGGTACTTAGCCTTACAGAACAGCTCGACTGGCTCAACGAAAAAAAAAAGTTCAGTCACTTCAGAGAATAAAAATGAGAGAGCCATTCTAAAAGACTACTCTAGCACAAGCACATGTTAAATAGCTGATAAGTCTCTCTGAGCGTGAACCATAGGGAAGCTTAGACAGAGATATCGTCTAATAGAACTCATTGCTCAGAAACCTACGTGTATTTAATTCATCACCGACTGTTTAGAAGGCATGTAGATTGGATATCATGGGACATGCTAAGAAAGTTCGTGATGCGGGTCATTACTGTCATGCAATCATCTGCCTATCTCTCTGCACTCAATTTCCGAAGAAATGAAAACTTTTTTCTTGCTCTTTCTGTTGGGGAAATATGAAGCTGTATTGTAAACCTAAAGCGTCATCTGCTGGCTGTAAGTCTACCGACTACTTTTCCCATGGTGCAAAGTCAAAAACCTGTAGATTTGGGCATTAGAAGTTCCATTTCAACCAACGGAGAAAGCAACGAGAACTCAAAATATTAGTCAGCCTCTAAATTATTTTCTTTGTAGAGATGATGATCTGCATGTTAAAGCTAACCGAGATAGAAATCCAGTGTTCATGGTCCATCGTAGCTCCCCAGCCACACATCTATGTACGGACCTGCTTCAATAATGCACCTGTCTCTCACGGACCGACGTGCGAGAAACGATCATAAACTAGTGCATATAAAACGATCACAGAATGAAGAACGGTGGCGTTTGACGTATATGAATCCTCACGAACGGTTATGGTTGCAGCGTGCACACACAAGCCATTTATGATATTTAAAAGGACGTATACTATCAGGCTGGCAAAGCTAATTTCAAGTCCTGCAATAATGATATATATTCATTTCGAAATCCGGGGGCATTCAAAATGTAATAGCACATTTCACCGTTGTACACTTAGTGGAAAAGAATAGGCGAAGCCCGAACTATACTGAGTAATGCCGGTGCTTGATCGCATAGGCGGCGGCTATATGACTAAGAGGAGGGACAAATCATTTTCGTTTGAGCGCGTGCAATAGCAAGTCTGTAGTTAAGTACATTGTCGAACAACGCCCAATGACTGGCGTGTTGTGTCGCCGTGCTTTTACACGACCATTGGCCTAATGGACGTGACGTCAAATTGTTTGTGCTCTAGACAACCGCACTCTGGCGGACCGAACGCTCACTTTGAGTGACAAAGACTAACACAACGTACAGCATTACCACCGACAACACTATTCTAGCAGATTTCATGAGCATGAGTATAAGATAACCATTTTGTAGATATGGCACATTAATGGACGTCATTTAACAACAAAACCAGGCCGAAGCATCCCAACAAGGCGAGCTGGCCAGCCAGCTTGTTAAAGCTCCCTTAACCACTCCATCTTGAGAAACGAGAGCAGGTTTTCTTTCTCGACCTCACTACCCTTTCTACAGGCGCTACGTCCTCCTCACCACTTACTTCTTCATAAAACGCGTGGATAAAAACAGGACTAAGAGTTGAGCTTATCGGAATTTTAGGCCTTTCGGCTACATGTGGTTCTCTCCACTTTCCCAGTCTAAAACGCACAAAAAAGAAAAGTGAAATCAGTTGATCGCGCACGATAAAGTCATGAGAAACAAGGCAGACCGAAAGCGTGAGACTGCATGGCAAATCAGGGTAGGAGACAATTCACGTCTGATGTTTCTCGCATATGGGCAAATAGAGAGCTAGCTTCCTCATGACGTCATGTGAAAAGACTGCTGGCGTAAAAAATTGTGCAGAAAAGATGGCAAACGCCAAGAGGGAATAACGGGTCCTTTTTTTTAGTTTTCAAACGTTGTTGAGGTGCCCTATCAATGTAACATCGGTTCTTGAAAAACATCAAGTCCCGCGGGAAAGATTTCCTGCGCTATAGCTGACGCGAATAAATAAGCTGGACACAAGGAGAATTTTCATTTCATCAAATATTGCAATTGACTGAGAACAATATAAAAGAAGAAAGAACTCCAGCAATAACGCTTTCATGAAAAAATCATTTTTTTATTAATATTATGTTTTGTTCTTGGTGGTGCCTGGTTTTGTGGGATAGTTCGGATCAATCTTGAGTACCCAGGGTTAGTAATGCGACGAAAGGGGCTAGAAGAAAGGGGCCTACCGCAAGCGCATCGCCAAGGCTACCCGGGGTTCTGTAAACGCCTTACGTAACGTTGCTTTGATGACTTCAATCATGTCCAACTCTTCAGGATTGCTAGTTGATGTTGTCCTTCTATCAGGACGACATCAACTAGCCCCTGGGCAAACTGATTTGTACTGCGAGTGTACCTAGGCGAGGGGGTGTTTGCTCCTAGTGCGCTCGCTGTCAATGTCACGCCACACAGCTTTCGGCTTCTGGCGTTAGGAGGAAGGGACGTAAGCGTAGGTGTTGCTTGCACAGTGATAAACGATTGACGCTCGCGGGAGCCGCACCCGACGCGAAGCTACGTCACGGAGTCGATTAATCACTACGGGCATTTTCCACGTTTTCTCGTACCTTCTTCGCCCCGCATGAATAGCAAACAGCAGGCCCCGCACAAGCGGTGCTCTTACCAAGGCTGCATGGACGATGTATGGAGCATAGTGCTGTCGTTTACCGTCATTCACATTGTCGATCAGGGAAGACAATAAATACGATCTGTTTTGTTGTGCAACTTTATCTGCGGGGTTCCTCCTTAAGTACCTATACAAAAGTTCAATCGTGTATAAGTTAAAACAGTAAAGGCTGCGGCGCTAGTAAGGTTTCACTGTTACATTACCTGAAGGCAATAGTTAATATAGCTGGCAAAAGCTCATTTCCACTTTTGTCTAATGATACTTCAGCTTGAGAATGCTAGATTTTATCCGGCTTAAAATGCGAAATTATTAAGTGCTTGCCCCAAAGTGAGAGCAATATTTGTGGCACTTTTTTTTATTGCGCAGTATTTAAAGCCACATTGTGCCAAGGCTTGACGTGTAAGGAAAAGGAAAGAAGGTAAGCACAAAACGAAACGGTCGCACTTTTGTGCCGAAAGCAATGATAAATGTGTGCACCAGTAGGTAAAGTACAATTTCAACGTCCAAAATGTTAAGCTATAGGCAAGACCGCAAGACAGGCATAATTCTGAAAACGAAAAGAAAAGAAAAAAAATAGGAACTTGACATCGTTTTGTATATTAAGATACATGACACTGCGATTGGAAAGCATAAATATATATTTAGCTCCATAATTTGCGGTGATGATAGTGTAAAATGCAAAGCGCAGTATTCACCGCAGTAAGGTGAACGTATTAAAGACGATAGTCTTTCTTGGGATACTTAAACGGAGAAATTTTGGTCTGTCTGTCTGTTTCTCTGTTTGTCGGCACGTCACACGATTCAGCCACCCGGCCAAAGTTTAACCACTTTCTGAGCGCCCAGCCATCTTCCACAAGTATTTTTGTTCATACTTGTGAACATTGTCGATCAAAAAACAAATGTTACGCATGTCTGAGGAGCAACGTCAATAAATAAGTAGTCTCTGGTATGTTTCTTTATAAGAAAATACATAGATACGTAATTATGAAGATCCCAGCGTTTCTTAGGCTGCGCTCAAAAAGCGACGCTATGCACGAAAAAACCCTCGGCCGACGATATGTTGCTGCTGGGTTCTGCACAAAGTGATGTTTCTCGACAGCACAGCCAGATGGCGTCCATGTCTCACGCAGCACCTCTTCTATTTTTTCAAGGCCAGCCAGATGCGGCCGATTCAACATAGAGAAAGCGCTGTCTGAGGCAAGGCAAAACAGTGTAGTACGGCCGGCAGAAGACTATCGTCTTTCGACGACATTTGCGGCGAAGCACGCAGATACGCGGCCAATTTTTTTGACACGTTACATCTTCATTCTGAATATATATGGAATGTGCTTCAGTAAAAAATTTGATTAGGATACTTTAAGACCCTTTTAATGCGACTTCAGAGAAGTAATTATGGTAGCCTTCAATTAACGTATTCGTTCCGAAGATAAAGAGGCTTCTTTTTTAACAAACTGAAAAGTAAGACCACCTAACGGAAGAGTACGCAGGGAGAAAGGGAATGTTTTTATTGTAGAGTGCACTAGTACGACCTTAGTGTCACCTTCTTGAACATTGATGAGTTGCGATGTATTAGCCAGAGCTAAACAAAGACGTAACACTTTCAAAGATCTTTGCTGTGTTTCTCCTCACCTTCTGAAAACCAAAATACGAGGCTGGTAAGTCTTCATCCTTTTCAGGACAATATGTTTGCCTCTAGGGAGCACAGACCTGCTAAAGAATGATTAACATCCACTTGAAAACACAGGTTTCAATTTCTTTCTCTTGAGGACAGTGGAACAAAAAGTTGGCGCTGATATCTGCAGGCATTATCACTTCCGGCAGCCTTTGCGTTTGGGACTTGCACTGAATTATTCGGCGCAAGAGAAATTTTCACTCATAATACGCACAATTTTCATACCATCTGCTAAGGTCTCATGAATACAGAAGAGATAAGCCAAACGGCACAGACAAATAAAAATACCATTTCGCTAGATTGCACTGGGGACTATCGGTAAACACAAAACTCGGTGCTCTCGAACACCCATCTTGCCGTATTAATTCGTACATCTCTCCGTGCGATCAGTTAGGTTCACTCGAGTGAGATCTGGTATATGCGAGGCTTTTCTAGTGCGGGAATGGAATATATAAATAAACTGCAAGTGAGTTAGTGTGCGAAAAACTGTTCAAACTCTGCCTCGTTCTGAAATAAAAAAAATATTACACGTACAATTATTTAGTCTATTGTTACAGGTCATGCTGTAAGCTATACGATTTTATGAATAAGTTGGGAGGAGCTTCTACTTCAGGGGAGCTCTGTGTATTCTTCAATCAACGTGCTTCGAGATTGTGGGCTCCAAAGTATGTTTTAAATTCGGGAGACCCGGCATATTGAGAGGCAAGAAAAAAATAGAAAGGCAATAAGTGTGTATCGTTTAATTGAAAAGTAAGGAAAGAAAGAGTAACAGGCAAGAACACGATAACGTTGAAATTGCAAATTGTTGTTTACGGCGCATGTGTGCTTTGGACAAGCACACGCGCTTGAAGCAAGATATATAATCAAAACGAAAATAACATTCCTTTGGAACCTGCTCCATTCTATTCAGTTTCTCTTATCTCCATGGGAACTCAATTTCTTCGACCTTTCACTGCGGTAGCACATATGCCACGAGGGGTGGAGAACACTATTTTCGATACAAGTTTCAAGCGAAGAGGTGGTAAGCGCACACCTCTGCTCTACAAAAGCAGCACAAGTAGTATAGAAGCATCTCGTTGGTTTTAGACACAGTGTGCGCAATAGATACTGGTAATAAGTAAATAAGGCAATAACAGGAAACGTGTTTCTCTGGTTGGTCCTGATCACATGAGCGTAACTCTATTATTCAAAACATAGATGCATTGATGATACCAGAGATTGTAGACGTAATAATAATTATTAGGGATTTGCGTTCCAAATGCCAAATATGATTACGAGGGACGCCGCATTGGGACGTTCCGGAAATGTAGACCTCCAGGGATTTTCTAACGTGGCCCCTAAAGCAAAGTACACACATCTCTTGCATATCGCCTTCACCGAAATGGTGCCGCCTCGGCTTACGTTTGATCCCGTGACCTCGGTGTCAGCATTCGTCGAGAACTATACAACAATAGCAAGGGGTAAATACGACATGTTCACGTAAAGAGCCGCAATTAAAAAGCTTGATGCGTAGCAACACCCTTACTGATAACATATGTACTGCACTAAATATTCTGCACTTTTCTTCGCGTGTAAATTTGCCTGTTTTAAGGATCATCAAGCATCTTCGTGTGGCACGAGTGATATCTTTATCATTGGGAAACAATAATGCACTGGTACAATATTTCACGATTTGGTGAAAAAATTGGGGCAGCTCCGCACTAATGGTGCGAAGATTTAGGAAACAATAGAGATGGTGGCCTTCCCCTCCTCGTCACCCTCATTTCCTTTTCCTACTTTGCTGTACAATAGTTTATGCATACTATACTACACAATACTATATGTGCTATACTTACATATTTACATATGTATGCTTCAATCTGCTATTCTATGCTATACTTTACCTTCTCTCTTCCTTCTCGCCCTCGCTTCGCTTGCCCCCCACCTTCTCAAGACGAATTTTCGGGCAAGTTGTTTCATACTTGCAGTGAAACAGCGCCAGCGAAAGCAAGGGACAAGACGAAGATGAATGCCACGTACACAGGGCACTTGCTATCCCACTTGCTATACTATACTATACATGGTTATGGTATGCCTCTCCCTCTACGCTTCTCCTCCCCATCACTTCCCTTTCCCAACCCCTAGCTATACTGTGCTATAAAAGGCTACACTTTACTATCGCCCCTCTTCCTTTCCCTCTTAGTTACCCTTACATCTCTCCTCCTCATTCCCACTTCCCCTTCCCAGCCCCTTGCTATACTATTGTATTAAAGGCTATGCTTTCTTCCTCTTTCTTTCTTTTTCTTTCTATCTTTTTCTTTGTCATTCTTTTTATTTCTGTTTCGTTCTTTCGTTTGTTCTCTTTCTCTATGTTTATTTTTCCCGCATGGTTTCTTTTTCTTTCTTCTCTCTTTCTTACTTTCTTTCTCTTTTTCTCTATCTTTTTCTCGTTCTCTCGGCCAAAGCAACGGAATCATATGGTTCCCATAAATGCTTCTTCTGCTAGCGCTCATGGATAGCCTGGTTGTTACGACGCTCACCTTCCGATCATGGGTACGCGGGTTTCAATATCGCCTCCCAAAGAAATTTGATAGTGTTTTAAAATATTTATTCTTCTCCTCCTCTCCGCTTTTCACTTCCCCGCCTACTTTCATTCCTCCAACGCGTTGCTAGTCAACGCGAGATGCGATATAAAGTAGAGGCCGTTCATGGTGACGCTTGTTTTCTGTTAACACCACACGGGGCTTTGGCAACCTTAATCACTCCGCTGTTAAAATCGATGGTTCCCAAAACGAACGATGGGCCGTTTTTCTATAATAGTGTTTTTCTTCTTCGCCGCTTGAAATAAGCGCAATACTTCTGCATGGTTATCCTGATACGCATACTGACAAACTTGCTGAGCCAAGTCCTTTGTGGAGGAATTTATTTCACAAAGGTCATTCGGATTCCCTGCTCTACTTTTTAGGGGCGAAGCTTCTCTTAGTCTAACCTTGTCAGGCGTAACGCGTAACCCCCAGTATCGCCTGCCATCTCGGAGGCCATGATGACAGATGACCATTTTTCGTCTCATTTCCTAGATGGCGTTACTCTGCCGCTACTCTCCGAATTGCCGCTACTCTCCGATTGGCTGCTGCGCGCTTTGCCTGAGTGCGCGGCGATCGAGTGCCTCTCTCAGTCTCCTGGATCGTCGCCGTACGTGTCGAGTCGTTGGTGGGGCATGGACGAAGCGAAGCAGCGGGCGCGGAGGGCCGCGGCGGCTCGTGCTCGCCTTTCGGGGTCCGCTGCTCTCGCTGCTCGGAGTGCACGTTGCCTCGCGGCGCCATTTGCGCGCACAGTCTCGGGATCCGCAAGGCGCCGCGCACGCTTCGCTTCCGCTTCTCCGACTCGCACCGCGGGATCCTGACGAAACGGCATCAACCATAACCTCTCAAGTTTCGCCCACCTCACCATCATTCACCTCGTGGATATGCTGTGATTTTTTTACATAGAGCAAGCCTTCATAGCACAGGAGTGTTTCAAGCACAGTATAAGCAAACGATCAATGCCCGAACCTTTTCAACATAATGATGTCTATATAGGATTTAATTATGCATAATAAGCAAACGATTACCAATTACTTCTTGTAGTAGCACTGAGAGGCGGGCGAGTTGGAACTTATCCATCGTTGGGTAGCCCACAAATTGACACAAGACAAAGCGAAGAAGAGGACAGGACAGGCGCCTGTCCTGTCCTCTTCTTCGCTTTGTCTTGTGTCAATTTGTGCGCTACCCAACGATGAATTACTTCTTTGTGGAACATCGATAAGTTCCCAATACCGTATGGGACATTTCGGCCGTATGCGGTTCCCGCCAGGTTCTCTTCTGCGGAAAGTAAAAAAAAATGAAGAGGATGTAACAGAGAAACTTGAATATGTACGAAGGTCATGCAAAGCGGAGATTAAAAAATAAAGTATAATGAAGCGCACTCACTTGCCGTATCGCATGAAAGTTCCCACGAGCACTTACATCTGCGCCGAGTGCGTTCATCGAGGGAATTCATGTCGCTAAGCAGCACCTTGCTTCGAAACGACAACCCTTTTCTATTGCGGGACTTCATGGACAAACAGTGGATGGTAAATTTATGCTAATTTTTTCATTATGGTCCCGCCAGATAAAACATTATGGTCCGGTCAATGAACAGTGACTGTTCACGGACATTCTGCATTATCATCCTCTTTCCTCTCCCCGCTCTATTTATAAAGTAATTAAAAAATAAAACAGGGACCGGGAAAAATTGCGTTAGTTGCTGTCATATTCTGGAGATCCTTCTCTAAACAAGCTTCAGCACAGTGCCAGGAATGTGGGGATATATAATAATGCTGGAGAATTTTTACAGATTAAAGGACGAAGTGGTGGGAAGATATTCAACCGCTTCCCCCCCCTCGTATTTCCTGCTTTGAAGCTGCACATTGTTAACTTTCTGCTGTATGAAACTCTGGAAGATCATTCATCCCCCCTTAAACGAGAGGAGAAGCAACCCCAGGCTATGCCTACGTGCTGGAGCTTGCTGGTGGGGTCTTTCGTGCCAATCGATTGTTTCTCAGAACCCTCGCCCGTCGTCGGCAGAAAAGGGTGTCCTCGACCGAAATTGAAATGAGCAGCACAATAGAAGAGGGTGAGTGGCGTGCGCACCGAGTACCTGACAGTGATGGGGCAACGATTTGTCACGTTACCGCAGGACCATGGCCAGAGTGAACCAAAGCGCGTGTTGAGAATGGAGGGAAAGGTACACATATGTTTTCTACACTCGAGTGCTACAATTAATTGTTCGCACTAAGTGATTTCCAATGAACCAGAATGTTTGCTATCATTCCCCGAACATTTACCTCCTTTACGCCGAGTGCGTCCTCACGGCGATCGATCTGTGACCTTTCCGCATGGTTGTAATGCATCACACAATTGACAACAGGCTAGTTCGCTTACTGCTTACCATCCACCAGTAGCGCTTCTCTCTTTGCATGCTTGCTAAAATACTTTTTTTTTTTGCTTCGTGATGATTCGTGTCACGAAACTTCGCAAACACGCTCCGCTACCAACGGCGTTGAAGGTGAAAAGAACTCAATCTTCACACAAAAGTCAGGGCTCCAGGGTTCTTTGACTCTGCGCCGACCGGCTCTCCTTAAACTCTTACGAGGTCGTAGTAAATAGAAAGAGACGATACAACTAAAGCCCACGTTTTTATTATGATGAATATGATGGTTGTTATAGCATGAACTCGAGACAAGGACAAAAGGCACACCAAGAAAAGCGCTATCTTCCAATCTCCATTGAAATGCGACCGCCGCGGCCAGGATTGCACCCGAGTATCGCAACTGCTACATTACCGCGGCGGACATTTCGTATTTGAATCGCTTTGCGATGGGCACAGTCAGGCTTCACATTACCATCAGTACATCGTTAAATAATATCTGGGGTTTAAAGTGCCAAAACAACGGTAGGATCAGTACATTGTTACTTTCCTTTCGAATATGCAGTAATACTCGTTGTCTGAGAGCCATCTCTGTGATCACGTTGCATTATTTCGAGTAAGTTTTCCCCCTGCATTTGTAATTTATCATGGTGGTTCGTTCCTTAACTTTCTAAACCATGCTAAAGAGCTGTCTTACATGAAAGCAACCTGGGGAAAACAAAACTTCTATAAGTCTGAATTTCTTCACTGGAACAACAGAAATATGTTTTAAGGAAAATAGAAATTCGCGAGAATCCCTAATCACAGTTTAGAGAAACATTTTTAGCATCGTCGTCATTTTCAAAATTTTGTCTTTAATGTGAATGATAGACGTGTGCGTATGATAATTATTTTTTGCGGTGCGACAAAGAGAGGTAAAATAACTGCTGTAGTTCCAGTCTGTGTCTCTCTGCAGCAATGGATGTGCATCTGCGTAGTGCTACTCTGTAGGTTGTGTTCTCTTCTTTTTTTGTCATTAGCTCACTTCACATGTTCAAGTGAATTTCTTTTCTGGAGATGGTTAAGTAAAATGTATAGATGATGTTCAAAGATTTTTTTTTGCGAACATGATAACTGCATCACCTTAAGACGAGGAATTGATATCTTTTGTAAAAAAATCGGCGTTTAATTAGAAGAAGAGTGTTGCTCGGGGAAATGATTACAAATGACTTATGTGAATAAAAATGTTACCAAAACCTATTCGGAGATTAAGGTTATAGGGCTTCTTCCTAGACCAAGTGTCTTTTACAAGTACCTATCAAAGCAAAACAGAAGTTCAGGGGAACATGGAAGTTTGATGGAATGAGAAATCGTTGAACTGGGCATGTCGCTGGAGTAAACGTTTAGAAAAGTGGACAAACGGCCGAAGACAATTCCACATGCCGAAACATTAACTCCAGCGACAATGCCTGTACAACAACTTCTCAATAAAAGTACAAAATAATTTTTTGTGAGAACGTTGCTTTATAGCTTCTGTATTTTTACCTCAAATTAATTACTAATGCATAACTTAATTACTACTTTAATTACTATCTTGCATAACTTAATTACTGCTTTATTTACTATCCTGCATAAATTAATTACTACTATCAACGGGTGATGCCAAACAGTGGCAATTCTAATGTATTATGTGTCAAATTAGCAAAATGATCCCAAGCTCGCCGCAGTGAAGAACTCCGAGATATATTGTTCATTTGAGGTTCTGTGATATTCACCTAAAACAGATTTAAGTGTAATTTTCATTTTCTTTCTCCTGCTTTCACTTTATTTCTAACAGCGGATACTCGCAGTTGTGATTGATACAAAGCCGTTATTCTGAATTGTTTTTCATTTCAGCGAACATCGTAAAAACCTCTTAAACTAAGCATCACATGTTACAGCATCAATGGCCTCTAGCAGTACTTAATTTTATTCTCTCTCGCTCTCTCTCTATTTAAAATTTCGTGATTTTATTTGTATTGTGGTATATCTTTAGGCACCCGATGATTTTCTCCTTGGTCAAGGACTTTTGTATAGAACACGTGCTTTTGAAGTGCTGCTTTATTGTACGTTCTTTTTTATTTTAATATAAATTTTCAGAAGTATTTTTTGAGATGACACGAACTTTGATATTTTGAGTGCTTTTTCACTTGACCTTTCAACGGCTGTTGGTCGACGCTGGCGCACAACCCGAGAGGCAAATATTACGTGATAACCTCTACACAGTCACCATAAAAACCAAATATCTAAAACGTGAATCTCACACAATGATGCTTCAAACAAACATGCCCGCAACCCCGAAATCTTATTTCCACGTCACTTAAAACCTTACGACGAAAGCTGCGCCACATGAATACAGGTCTATGAGAAAAAAAATCTTTCGACTTGACCCCGTAAGGCTGGCTGTTTGCGAAGACATGATCCAGTTTTTAAATTCAAGAACATTTACAGTGTGCGGCCACCAAGGATATACAACGCAAGGACGTGTAGTAACATTGACCAGCTTTATAGTGTCGACTACTACGGGTCCACACCGTGTCACGCACGTAAAAGGATTTTAACTGTCACCTTTTTTGAACGTGTCTTTTGTTCCCTAAAATCAAATTTTATTGTAAGCAGTCACGATGAACGGCTTGAACACTTCACTGGTGAGTACAAGCACGCAACCAGGGAAAAACGCGCCGAGGTGTACGACGTTATTAAAAGAGCAGATAAATTGTATGACCCTATATCAAACATCGTGCTCTTCAAGGGTTGTACGTAGCTCGCGCCTCCACTGAACGTTGTCTATTCATGTATGTGGGAAGGCTAGGAGAAGTTTCGACACGACCAAAGCCAATGTTCAATAAAAAAAATGCCCCCCACCTCCCCGAAGGGAATCGTGAGGAAATGCGAATGCATTTCTTGCGCCGAGAGATTTCGCCTTCACCGACTTCTGCCATCACCCTGAGAGGCGCCCAGCCAGCGAACGGTCGAGAGTGAGGCGCGAGCGGACGGGAGAGTGGGGCGCAGGGAGGAGAGAGAGCGAACGGCGAGAGAAGGAGCGGCGAAGCACTGCACCTACCCTCTCCTACACTCTCTCGCACCACATGCTCCGGTTGCTAGGGGCGAGGATAAGCGCGCGCGCCCGCAGCTGTTGCTATGGGAGAGGGAGTGAGAGCGGAGAGATAACACCTGCCGGCGCGCGGACAACGCCGGATGCCTGACATAGCCCGACTAAGAAATGCATTCGCATTTAAAAAGCCTTTCGGGGACATCTGCACTAAAGAGAAATAAAAGCTTCCTCCTAAATGGCGTTTCCACGGTTCATGTTTCGCGAGGAGTTCATACTTATGAATAGCGGACGTATAAGAACCTATTAGGGCGGACATCCTAATATTATTGTGCTTGACAAACAACGTATAAAGAAGTATTTGTCTTTGTTTTTATTCTTAAGAAAAATCTGAGTAGGAGAATGCTAATAATGATGTCCTCGCTTAAAGTTGCACGAGAAATCCTCTAGAAGAGTAAATGTACCTTTACATAAAAGAAACGATTAGTTGTAACTTGGATGTTGTGTGTTGCTCCTCTCCACATGCCTTCTGGGATATCCTAAGCCTTCAACATTTTATTGCCCTGCAATAAAATCAATAGCCAAGTTTGCTATTATAGAGAAAGTGGCGTTCTACGTTGATAGGCTGTTATCAGGCCAAAAGAGAATGATTAAAAAACTATTCTAGCCACGTAATATAGCAAACGCTTGAACGTTTTTTTCTTCACAACAGTAGTGTTGTACAGCTAGTATCAGGCAAATGTAAATCGGAACAGCTTATGATCAATAACAATATCGTCATACACGGCCAAATCCATGATTCCACGCTGTACTCTATATTGTTTGGAGAGCGTGTCGCTTTCCTGCTAGTCATCACCGGGCTAATAAGAAACAGGAGAGACAAGATAGGAAAGAAATAGGACAGACGAGATAGTGAAAGTTTCGACCTGAAGTATCGAAACCGACACAAAGCAATAGATAACGGATTGAATTGCTGCATATGTTCTTTCTTAACTGTAACCCCCCAAAATCTGGAGAGACCTAGCGAGACCTGGCGAGGTTTCGTGAGACTCGAGGTTTCGTGGCGAGGTTTCGTGATTATGCTAAATAGTGCATAATCATAAAATGGGAACTGTCGGCTTGCTATGCCTTCACCTCAATGTGAAGAGACCGAGTGCCTAACATGGCATTCCGTGATCTCAAGTGTTACTACAGCCTAGTTTAAAGACGCTATTTTTCTTTGTTCGTCTACAGCTGCATCACCATGCACGAGAATAGTAGCGTAAAACGAAACTATGCTCATGTAGCGATAGATGACATAGTATTTGCGCCCACTAGGAGTTCTCTGACGTACATCTACAGCCAAGTGCATGGAAGCCAATGGCTAATCCCTCATTGGGCATTGAACCGACCTCTTCCAGCTCCATCTTAGCAGCCCATTTTAGCCGGTGAATACACCACAAAGTCAAAATATAGACGATAAGCTTTAAGCGTAATAGAGATTATACCAGTTCATCTACTGCATCTGAGAACATGCCATGATCTACTGCATCGGATAACATTACAGAAACAATTGCGTTTTTTTTACAATATGTCACATAGAAGCTTAGCGATAGCCGATCATGTATAGCACGTTTCTACCACATAATAAAACGTTTTTTGACAGTTCGGAAGTTTTCTAACTTCATATACAAGAGTGTGTACAAGCCCTATTATGCCCCCCCCCCCCCCCCCCCCCAACAGTCACCTAAAGAGCCCTCTCCTAGACACCTGAACATGAAATTTCACTATTTTTAAAGATCCCCAACAACTACCCGTCCGAGCGTCGGAAGTGTGAGTGCGATGTACAGTGGCTAGGCCAACTAAATAGCGAGTTGGTGATCGGCTTTGAGTTGTCCCAGGTGCATTAGCAGCGCTTTTCAGACTTTGCGATGCGTGTGACCCGTGTCACAATGGATTTTGAGGCATCATTGGGAGCTGTAGTTTACTGGGAGGGTGGAAACGAGCTGTAGGAATTACCGCAGCGCTTACTTAGTGCCTGCAGTGGTCCTGCAGCCGTTCCTTTGAGCTTTTTGTATATATATATATATATATATATATATATATATATATATATATATATATATATATATGTGTGTGTGTGTGTGTGTGTGTGTGTGTACATTAGTACATAACAAGACAATGACCTGTTAACTGCGTGCGGTCATTACTTTAAGATGCTTACTGCATCACAAATGAAAGTTATGGTTTACTGGCCGGACGAAGAAAATTGCAAGCACCCGAGGCTTTGGCTAATTAATGTCCTACAAGTTATACCACCAGCTACGTCAATTTAAGGCGGGATCGACAGACTCACGCTGTTTAATTGAACTTTGATGGGCTTATTATCTATGAGGTCAGCAAGTGACTCAGCAAGTGACTCAAGTGACTCAAGCTACGTCAATTTAAGGCGGGATCGACAGACTCACGCTGTTTAATTGAACTTTGATGGGCTTATTATCTATGAGGTCAGCAAGTGACTCAAGCAAAAATGCTAATTAATAATGGTATTCTTAATGCTATTACGCGCCCATATGCTATTGTTTGTTCTAGATAACGTACAATGATAGAAGCAC
Organism: Rhipicephalus appendiculatus; assembly: GCA_030522465.1. Taxonomy (NCBI): domain Eukaryota; kingdom Metazoa; phylum Arthropoda; class Arachnida; order Ixodida; family Ixodidae; genus Rhipicephalus; species Rhipicephalus appendiculatus. The sequence continues at coordinate 4,539,616 of JALIZH010032927.1, read as the reverse complement.
TTTCTGCCAAAACTACGTTAACCATCTGTTTAAAAAAATAGTTCTTTTTTAGCTACTAGGGATGCTGTTATTGCGCCCACTTGGTAGTTGTTCTCAAAAACATTTCTGTTATATTATTTAGCTGTATGAAAGCACCCCTTTTTCCGACCCTTTCTAAAAATAAATTTCATACTAAAACTTTAACAGAAGGCATCTGTTAGGAATTCGACAGAAAGGAAGCCTTATGTGTACACTATTCCTACAGGGTTCTATATTTTCCTTTTAGAACAACTATAGTTTACTTACGTCTTGAGGTAGAAAACAGCCATAGCTACTTGACTTACATGGGTAAAGAATTATTCTTCCGATGACAGAATAAACACAAAGAGCTCGTTTCATATTTTCAAAGGTACTTATTGCCGTTGGTAGATGTCGCGCGGTGCCTAGGATTGTTTGTCCGACTGATCTGAAAGATTCATAGTTTACAACTCTTTCAAATGTGCACATTCCAACTTTCTCCGCGTTCTTGACGTTCTGTCTTGAAGGTTAGTGCACGTATAACCTAATGCAACATGCAAGGTTGTGTTATAACGTCATTCGTAGTTTACGACATCGTATTGCCTATCGGTGCACCAGCATCGTAAAAAACCACACAGTTCTGTATACATCCGAGCTGCGATCCTCACATCCCAAGCGTCCCATGCGGCCGGATGATGATCCTGAGACACGCAACCTTGTTACACGTGCTCAAAAGTTATCATATAAGTTCGAAGGTTCACAATAAAACTTCAGCACACGGAAAGCGACAGGGTAAAAGACGAGACAGGTTTAAGTGCTGTTTCGCAGTGCTTCGTCCTGTCTCGTCTTTTTTCCTGTCTCTTTCCGTGTGCTGACGTTTCGTTATGGATCTCTAGCAACATGCCCAACTGCATACCCTAACAGGCCTAGGAACCTAATCTCGTCACCACTGCTCCCGGACATTGGTAAAATTTAGGAAACATGCATAGATCATCCTTTAGTTTCACGAACATGATGATTATGACCTTTATGCTCAAATATTTTGCGTAACTACTGCGTAGATACACACAAAGTGGTAAAAAGAGCTGCAGTTGGCCAAATGATCAGGTTCGTCAGCCTTTCCGAGTGAAGACCCGAAGCACGTGCAAGCCGCATCGTAAAAAGCTTCATGATCCCAGCGGCCTTATCAGAATAACCGTAATAAATCCGCAGTACGCGTGTTATTCTGCGCGGTGAGCCACAAACGCATGGTATTAGCTCTACAGCTAATACCACCGGCAAACGAGCGCGAAAATACCGCCCAATGGCTAATGGTCCCTCTTTCCGAGACACCGAATGCCACATTAGCGTTTGTGTAATCCTCTTATTCAAATCCTCATTTTGGAAGCCAACATATGACCGTTTCAATTAACTAAGTCTAAGGTACCTAGTCGATACAGGTGAACGGATAAGTACTGTAGTCCCAACAGGACGTTGATAACTGCTTCTTCTTGGTAACAGTGTTCCGTCACGACAAAAGTGTAAATCCTCATCTGCATCGGAAACGTGTCATGCGGAGCAGCTGAGCGGATCGTGCACAGTGAATGTCAAGTGTGAATTCATGGTGACCAAAGTCTTCTTTTCAGCGAGTAAAATCATCGTTACAACTGATAATATCAATAAAGCACTCCGAAACTCCGTAATAAGTAATATTCATCAAACTTTGGTATCACCTCATGCAACTTATTCATCATTTGTCATTTAGTTAGCAACTTGAACTAAATATTAACACTGGTCGACATTAGCGATTATGTCGCAAACGTAAGAAATTATTTCATTTCGTGTAGCCAACATTAACTACACTCGGTTTCAAGCATCAGGTGCAACGCAGCGGAAGCTATATGCAAGCAGTTCGGTCAGCAATATGTATAACTCCGCAAATCTCATGGCCGGCTTTTGTAGTTGTAAACTCTCGCACGAGTCTCCGCGCGACGCGTCATGACGGGCTGCAAATGAAATACGAAAAAACGAAAGCAACAAGACGCTAAGCAATCTAGCCGCATAATAACAGTCGTAAAACAGGGTTCGTTTATTTGTAAGGCACTAAACATCTTCATCCTAAAAACGAAAAGGAACAACTATTTCTGGGTTTTATTAACATTGAACTATTTCTTAATGCGAACGCATCTACTGCAAGGAGTCTGCTAGCCATCACAGTGTTGCGCCTGATGTTTGAAACGGAGTATAGCATAAGCCATCATTTAAGCAACACTAGCTCACGCTAGTAAACCTAACCTGTGCTAGTAGTGTACAAGTAAGCACAAACAGCCTCAGCGTTCTCCACTTCATTAGCAATCTCAGAGGAAGAAAAAACCACAGCATATCCACGGAGTGAATGATGATGAGTGGGCGAAGCTGCGGAGGTTCATCGGTAAACCGTGAATCTTCCGTGAATTCTGCCCGGTACATCATCACCGACGTGAGATCGGGCGAGTTTATACTAAAGGGTCGATGAGAGTTATGGTGACTGAAGCAATCATGGTTACACCTTGAAATCTTGAGTGGTTTCGCCCAGCAGTAATCAAAGCGATAGCGTGTGTGAAATTTTATTCAAACTTCAACGACCGGTCGTCGTCCATGGTCCGCCAAGCAGCACGATCCGGGAAGCGCACTCGTACGGCGGTCCGCGCCATCGGAGAGCAGCTGCACCGCCAACGCCATCTAGCGTATCTTCACCCAACCGCCATATTGTACGAATGTCTATAGGACAGCGCCCTCTCGGAAACGAGACGAGAACTGGAGATGACGACACCATATCCACGGAGTGAATGATGAGTGGGCGAAGCTTCGGAGGTGCGTCGGTAAACCGGTAATCTTCCGCAAATTCTGCGCAGTACATCATCAACGACGTGAGATCGGGTGCATTTATACTAAAGGGTCGATGAGAGTCATGGCGACTCGCAGCTCACTTTAATTTTACATGTACGTTGTGAATTTTTTTTTATTGTTTAATCACGCACAGGAGACATCTCACACAGGCACTACCTTGGATGTCGAAATCCAGTGCCTACTGGCTACTCAGGATGTTGGACCGCCGAGGTGATGCCATAAGGAGCTTCGCCCCTAAATATACTCATCATATACAAGTACCGCCATCTAGCGGGCATTCCAAGAACCGTTTTACAAAGAGCTGTGCTGTGAGCACGGACAACGCCGCACGCCGACAAGGCTCGGTCTTAAGGTGCTTCGCCCCTAAAATATCATATTATCAAAAATATTGTGCAGTGGAAGGGGCATAGAGGGTATTTAGGTGCCACTTGTTTTCCCGCTACGTAATGATAGAAAACAGAGCCTGCTGTCAGCACAAATGTGAGGGTAGTAAAGATTGAACTGAATTAAATTTATTTGGTATGCGTACTATATATTTTTTTCGGTGTATTCAGCAAAGCCGAGACAGAAAAACCAGCTAGAGAACATAGCGCTCTAATTCGCTCGTGCTTCTTACAAACACCAAATCAGCAGCAAGACGTCGTTGGTCGCAACAGCACTTTGTTAAGAACGGGAAAAGGTTAGCATGGCTGGCACAACGTACCACGAACGCAACGACGATGTTTTCTGAATTACCTTTCAAGGTCAAGCCTACTTTGTGAATCCCGCAAATTCAGTAGCCTGGCACTACAGCCATTAGGCCACACCACACGCATACTATATGGTAACAACGTCAGCCAATTCCTGCGACACAATTAATGTGCCGCAGCAAATCCGCATGAACATACGAACGAACAAAATCGCATGCGCACCAGTTTAAAATGGTGCGGGTTTTCACACGAGCGCTTTGTGGCATTTGAAAGTTTTGCATCTTCGGACAGCGCTGGCACTCTGGCGCGTTTCTTCGCTGGTTTCATTAAATATTAAAAGTAGTCTTTTGTCGTTGAAGACCACGGCGCGTCTATTAATCATATGTACATTATGTATTGCTGACACATTACCGTATATTCAGCTACGCTGATCCGTACAGTTCGTGAAACGTTTCCTTATTCCTGTCGTTGTATTTATTTCGCTACTCAAAAGCTTTCTAGATTCACGCCTTATTGCTCCCTTCTGTGACAATGTTCTCGATCCAATCATTGTGCTCTCTTAAAAACTCCCGAGGGAACGGAAACCGTTTTTGTTATTTTATTTTTACTCATGGTATACATGACCTCCTTTTCAATCCACTTCTCATGTTCACTTTCCTGATAAAGGTCTCAGAGCATCCGCCCCGTACCGTGACGGAACTACGATCAGAGAAAACACTCCGCATTGCCCGAGACGTGAGGAGCATGTGTATGCCAATCGAGCTGCAGTCGGCCACCACTTTATTGTTTACCACAATGAACTCGACCTAGTTGAAGATGAAAGGAGCCTCACACTGCGGAAATTACTTCGGCAGAGAGAAGTCAATATGAAACACTGCGTATGGCGGAAGAATTGCATCCACAGTGCGCTAAAAGCTAATGCGTTTTTCGTAACGGTTCTTTTGAAAATGTAGAAGCGGCGCCAAGCAAATTCTCCTGAGTTCATTTTTGGTGGACCAATGTGTTCGTCGAAACCGCGGAAGACAAGCTCTTCAGGAATAGCTACTGAAGAGAAGCTGTTTTGAAGTGAGATTGCCATAATGTTTAAAATATGTACATAAATCACAACCGTGGAAGCAGAAAAAAGGGGGGTGTAGGAAGTTTTCGTAATTGTTCGCTGATGAATCAAATTATTGCGAGAACAGCGCCTTCCAAAGCGTATAAATCGCCAATGCAAAACACATTTCGGAGTCTTATCATCACGTTCTTATCGAAATAAGCGTTGTAGTCTAACTTTGAAGACACTGCAGTGATCAGATTAAAGTGGAATCGCACAACGTCCCGAGTACCGCTCAGCGGAAAATTTGCGTCATAATTCAATTTCCGGTTTAGGGCTGATTTACGTAATCATCATTGCAGACAGGATGTCGACACTAGATTCGAAGCAACCCAGTTTATGGATTTGTCTCCTCCTTCACAGATGGTGTTATGGCGCTGCAGCATTACTGAAAGTTCGCTCTTCCGCTGCAGTAGAGAGCGAGCATACGAGCGCACGCAAACTGTCGACCTGTTTTAAAGGCTCCTAAACAATCCCTGAAAATAAAAAGACTGACCACGTTATTCTCTCCCAGCGTTTCCCGACTTCTCGGCACGCGACGTCAAAAGAAAACAAGCTCTCAATTGGTTCATATAAGAGAGATATCAACCGTGATTTGTACCCTATCCTGCTTTTCCATTCAGTCGCATGCCCCTTCTTCCTTGTCGCGAAGGGCCATCGTGCGAGATGAACTCATTTCACTTCATTTCGTGCATTTCCGACTGCGCAAGCGGAGATAATTGCGTTTTTTATTGGGCGATGGCAATCTTACTTGGTTGGTAACAACTTTATTGTTAGTCCGGCAGAGCTTTCGCCGACCGGGCCTTAGGTCTCCCACGTGGGGACGTCGAGGCCTTGCCTCACCGCCGCCTCGCGGCAATCTTACTCCGTGAATTTTTTTTCTCAGTCCGCGATCGCAGTGTTTATAAAGCGATCTAAAAATTTCGCAAGCGCTCACGGAAAAAGAGTTGTATTGAGTCAGCAGATTGCACACTGCTCTTGGTAATGAGCGACATTTTTCCTCTGCGCCGAGGACAGCGACATGAATAATGTTTGCCTTGCCTCCCTGAATGATGAATCGCAAGGTTGTTATTTTCCTTCCACTGTTAATTTCGAGTTCAGGCTGTTGCAGAAAGCAGGCAATAGTTCAGAATTCATTGGCCTTAGTTTACCTGACGTGCCGTAATGTTCAAGTGTCACCCTGGTACAGGCTGGCGATCTTTAAAAGCATTCAAACTAGACGCCAAAGATGTTCTAGTATTTCAAGCATGATTTAGTGGGAATAGCAGCTTACCCCAAAAACATGTAATCGGGTAATACTAGCACGTGCGCAAGAACAACGTGCGCAAATAAAATGTAACGCTGGCTCCGAGTTGCTCCGCTTCTTCACACTCATCGAGGGTTGCAAAGATCAATCCCGGAACGACACCCACTTATACCACATCTTATGTGCTGACACCTGTCTTCGGCTTATCAGCAAAAGAGGGAGAAAGTAAACAAGAAGACAAAAGGCACTAAGAAGTTATAGAACGAACGGAATACTTCAGTTCGTGTAGCTGTGTCTTCTCTTCGCTGGTAAGGATGGACAGGAGTACGACAACATCCGGCTGTAAGATGCTCCAGCGGTTTGCTTGTAGTCCAGAATGTGACTAAAATTTGCGAGACAGCTGCACACAAATAGCATCTACCACGGTGGTCTAGTGGTTATGGTGCTCGACTGCTGACCGAATGTCGCGGGATCGAATCCCGGCCGCGGTAGCCGCACGAAGGTGATGGGATAGAGGGCCCTGTGTTTCGATTTAGGTGCACGTTAAAGAGCCCAGAACGGTCAAACTTTCCGGAGCCCTCCACTACGGCGTCCCACATAATCATATCGGGGCTTTGGGACGTAAAACGCCAACAACCATACATCATATATGCACATGAGTGGACAAGAAAAAACGAAAGGCAGGCATCAGAAATTATAAGAAATGTTCTGTCGGGTGGAACCAGTCTTTTAGACTCCCATTATTTTAAAATATGTAAAATGTGGAAGAGGACGAGCAGAGAATAATACTGGAAGATTTTTTTTCTCTTATTGCGAAATGTATGCGTTAAAGACGTGCACTTAAGACAATTAACTAAGAATGCATGCGACAACGAAATGGTTGCGTACCATCTGTCACGGTCTGTCACTAGTTAGCATCGACACGAAGGCAACCGACGGAATCTGAACCCGGTTGGTCGTTCCGTACTAAATTGACCAGAGTGACGGGGTTAAATTAGAGAGTAAAAAGAAAGAACACGTTAATCGACTGAGAGACATAAAAAAGACAGAAATAAAAAAAAACGTGACAACCAAAGGCAAAAACAATGACACATGCACTTAATATCAATCAGACATGACAAGAAAAATGTTGCCAGCAAATAAGAACGGCTCCAACATTAGGACAAGATGCGGGTCTACTCTGATAAAAAGTGTAAAATAGTAGGCTGTAAAGTTCAATGGAATAAAAGAATGGCCCACAAATAACGGAGTAACAGCAGCAGGCCATTAAACTATGAAATCGACGGCAGAACATTCCAGAAGAACGCTTGCAAGTCTTTTTATATAGATGCGGTTGTTGAGCTCATCGTCCAGGGAGTCCTAGACTAGTTGTGACGATTTCCCTCGAGTAGGTTGAGCTATTTTAAGGAGAAATACCGACTTTGCATGAAGACGTTATTTTGTCGTCTCTTACGTCAACTACTCGTTAAGTCAACAAGCTCATTCTCGTTTCCTCATGACGCTTGTCTACGACCACGATTTGTCCATCTCTTCCTGGATGTGCATTGACACTGTAGCCACTTTGTGCGATATACCTGCCGCCCTTATTTACTTTAGCTTCTTCCCTCCCGTTTTATCTTGGGTGCTAGCTTTAAACTTCACATGTTGTGGTATTTCAAAATTTAGGCACCTAATTTATCTTAATGTGCGCAAAAATATGTCATGACTAGCTCGAAGTGGAGTGCTGCCGCCTTCACTAGCGTGCAGAATACCGCTATTGTCTAATCTCAAGCATTTGCCACAAGGCCGTGGTAGGGACACGCAAGGATGCAAGGGATGCCTCACGTATCACGCCTGTACGCGACAACGTAAAGCATCTCTATCGGAAAGAAGCTTGATTATTGTCGCGCGAGTGATGCAATGAAAGTGGAATATTTGCTGTTGAGGATAGAAGTCTTTAAAACAGCATCGCTGTAATCAATGAATACATCGGAAGTGACACCAGTCTTATACACCTTTGTTGATGCAAGTGCTGTTTCATGTCCCGTTCGTACTACCACCCAGAGAGCTTGCCCGGCAGCAAGAAAACAAGCAAGTGTTAATATCACAAGACGAGGCTGGCGAGAAGCGCGGAAGAACCATCTCTTATACTAAAGGAAGGTTGCTTTACGCTGTCTTTCTGCTATCGAAAAATATTGTGAAGAGGAGTGGCCGATGGGAAGGGTGGCTGCGGTAAGAAGGATAAAAGAAAGCAGGGAAGAGTGAGTAATCGGAAACTCTAGCCCCGAGGATTGTTTGGGTAAAGCCGGAAATGCCGTTCGCCAAGCAGTCGCGTCGCTTGTTTCGATGGCATATCCAGCCAGCACTGTGCTGATGTACGCAGCAGGAAAGAGTTGAGAAAGGGGCTAGACTCGACAATTCGCTCTCGAGTGCCTTGTTCTGGATAACCCGAGAGCTCAGTGTGTCCATTCATTCGATATGCTTGTCTTTCCTGCAAAGCAAACGCATGCTGGTCAACCGTTCAGCTTCTATAGCACTGCAGCCAGCCTGAATCATGCTCATGTATTAGAGCGACAAAGCACAAAGTACTCTACAGCTCAGAATTATTCACCGCACTTTAACGTAGTTCTTTGTAGTAGGCATTAATCCACGTGCTGTTAAAGTTGCTCTTATTTTTTTTTGTTTTTTGCTTCACCCACGTTACGTCGATCCTTGCATCGAAGCGTGACAAAACCACAGAATTGGCGGGGATACATTAAGAGATCTTTCAATGTAATGCCTAAACTTACTAGCACCACTATTTCGTCTGCTTATTGGTGTGCCGTCCTGACACGTGTGTGTTGTCGATGTGAATTTTTCCGGTGTGAACGCTCATGGGAAACGAAATAAAATCTGCGAGAAGTGTCAGCAATGAAATCGTGCAACGAAGACGGTGTCAGCTGCGTAAACTTTGACGCACTTCGTCCCATTCAGTGGCGTAAATCCAGAAAAATCACAAGGGGGGGACACAAATCAGACCGTGGCGGCCATTTTGTTTTTTAAACTTTATATATAATAATTAATTGATGCTTTAGAATAAAATTTAAAAAACGAGCATGCTGTCCGAGCTCGAGTAGTTGCATGATGATGATGATGATGACGAAAACTTTATGTTCAGAGAACACGCAGGGGAGACCCCGCGCCACCCGGCTAGTCCCACGTCTTCCTTGAACCGGTAGAGCGGCTTTTGCGACTTTCATAGTCTCACACAGCTGAGGGGTACACATAGGTACACACAAAAAAATAGTCAGCCTTTAAAAAATAAGTTGAATGCGTTTTACTAAATGTCAAGTGACTCAATTATATGATGCTTTAAAGCTAAATCTCAAGAGGGGACACTTGCAAAGGGTGTCCCCCCCAGCCCGAACACAAGGGGGGGTCCGGACCTCCCTGACCCCCCCCCCCATAATTTACGCCAATGGTCCCATTTTTTACTTTCAAGACAACGATAGCAATAAATCTACACTTCACTTGCGCGTAAGAAATGACAAATAATAAACCTCGTGCAGAAGTGGAGCTTATTTATCTTGTTGATCAATTACGTCATTGCTGCCATGCTATCAGTAAATTCAGGAAAAGTCTTGTACAATATTTTCAAGTGCTACCGTGTGTAATATAGCAAATCAAGTTTTTTTATGAAAACCTGCATGCGCCATTGGTTGATTGCATATATCAGGTTGCAACATTAAATAAATCGAGCAGTGCATTAACATCTCCGCCCCAGCTGCAATTTGTTTAAAAACTTCTATGTGTGTAGCTACTTCACAATGGCGTTGACTCGGGCTAGTTGGTTAAACATGATCATAGAAATAACAGCGCAAAAAACGACGGACTAACACACAGAGACAAACGAGCGCTGACTTCCAACTGCTTTATTTTGAAGAGACACAGAATTTATAGCGCTGACACATCACAAGAAACATGATCACTACATGCGCAGAAACTCCTTTTCTTTATCAAGGAGAGCTATCGACGGAGTGCTAACGCACTGATCATTCAACTTGTCAATCAAGTCTGCTTCTATAATCTCGCGCGTGATCTGCTCCCGGTTTTTAGACACGACACTCGACTTGGCATACAACGGAACACACCCGCAGCGAGAACAATGATGAGCTAGGTGACCTTGCTTATATTTTTCTACATTATACTTGTGTTCAGCTAATCTTGTATTAAGGCACCTGCCCGTCTGTCCTATGTACACTTTGCCGCACGATAGGGGTACACGATACACAACGTTTACTGTACACTGGACAAACTTAATCTTGTGCTCGACAGTACATGCTGCAACTTTTTTGCGGTTCGGGTCAGTGATCCTACAAATCTTGGACAACTTGTCAGGTGCTGAAAACGCAACACGAACATTAGCTCGCTGAGCCAGTCAAGCGAAGCATAGCTAAGCTATGTTTTACTAATGCGCTCAAAAAATCATGTTCTCACGCAATGACAGAGAGCCTTAACAGGCAAGCCCTTCGCCTAACAGACGCGGGGTTCCCCAAGTTTTTGTTAACCTCTGTACTTGAGGGGTTACTCAGAAATGAGCACAGGTCGCAGCAATCGACTTGCAGGGCACCTGCAGAAAAGCAAAAAACTGCAGTAGTTCCGTATTTGCATACTCTTTCCCATAATCTGAAAAAAATGGCTCAGCGAGCTAATGTTCGTGTTGCGTTTTCAGCACCTGACAAGTTGTCCAAGATTTGTAGGATCACTGACCCGAACCGCAAAAAAGTTGCAGCATGTACTGTCGAGCACAAGATTAAGTTTGTCCAGTGTACAGTAAACGTTGTGTATCGTGTACCCCTATCGTGCGGCAAAGTGTACATAGGACAGACGGGCAGGTGCCTTAATACAAGATTAGCTGAACACAAGTATAATGTAGAAAAATATAAGCAAGGTCACCTAGCTCATCATTGTTCTCGCTGCGGGTGTGTTCCGTTGTATGCCAAGTCGAGTGTCGTGTCTAAAAACCGGGAGCAGATCACGCGCGAGATTATAGAAGCAGACTTGATTGACAAGTTGAATGATCAGTGCGTTAGCACTCCGTCGATAGCTCTCCTTGATAAAGAAAAGGAGTTTCTGCGCATGTAGTGATCATGTTTCTTGTGATGTGTCAGCGCTATAAATTCTGTGTCTCTTCAAAATAAAGCAGTTGGAAGTCAGCGCTCGTTTGTCTCTGTGTGTTAGTCCGTCGTTTTTTGCGCTGTTATTTCTATGATCGTGTAGCTACTGTATTGTCAGGACATTGATATATGCAGTAAGCCTCGCTTGTGCTGATTTAAGAGAGGCTTGTGCAACGTCTTATTGATCATTCGCATTGCTCATTAGTTCATCCTAAATAATAAACGCATAAAAGCTCAAAACAAGCACAGACAATGGGATCATCGAGTTCGCTACAGACTGGTGTGGTTTTTACAGTTGATACATGGTCAAATTATATCGGTCACGAAACTTGGAACGAAAAGTGGTCGAGGACATATCGCCACAGACATCAACGCCCGCCGTACGATTGAAGCGCGACTACGTGAGGAGGGGACAAATAACGAAAACGAAAAACTCAAGGGAAATTTTTTTCAAATGCTCCTAATTTTATGTACGCCACAGTAGACTAGAAATTTACTTTACGGCTTATTTGACACTTCGCAAAATAGTTGATTGCCTCGTTTTTTTTTTGAGCGCCATAACTGGGGGCTTATGCAGGCAGTCTGCAACGTGGGATGTCGGCTGATGTGGGCGTGTGTTTAGTTCGGCGCATTGTCGGGTCAACGAGGCATCGCTCACTTTTGTGCGGTGGTTTCGTGCGTGTCTTCCGTAGGTTATTTATTTGCTTATGTGTTATTTACTGGCGCGATATATCAGAGAAGCTGAACTAGCTCACGGAATGTGTAGTTAAGTGCTCCAGTGACTGCAGACTGCTTTCGGTGACACGCGGCCCGTGTGCGCTCGCCTTTCGTGATGAAACGCTGTACTCTAAGCCCGTCCAAGTGATACTCCCAGGCTGCTGTTTCGCTCCAGTAGTTTTCCTCGGTTGGGAAACGTAAGTTTTCTAAGTATTGTGCTCTTGAGCCACTGTATCATAATTTTTTTTTTCATCTGCAAAGTATTTTGGTGTATATTGCAAGTACACTATTTGGCTAATAAAACAACCTTGCTTCCTCAATCTTTCTTGTTGGTCTTCCTTTTCTCTCGCGCACGCAATTGGCGAGCCATGAAGGCGCAATAAAATCGCGAATTTATCAAAAGACATGTATAAGGTCAGCAATTAAGAAATATTTCAATTTCGCGCCATGTAGGGCAAATTCACGACGTCGCTACCGCTTTCGGTTATGACGTCATATTTTATTTTTTATTCTTTTTTTTTTTTTGCTGTTAGTTGTCCCCTCCATACGTAGATGGCGACTGTGGCAACGAGCCGCCAACTACTGGATACATGGGCTTCTATGGAAGTTACGCTACCAGTTTACATATACCTTGGTTGATACATGTGCACACTACGCAAGCCACCTCTTCTCTTCTCAGTCCTCCTTCACATTGAGATGAAGCTATTTCATGAAGACAGTAGCATTACGACAGCTCAGGAGCGTTAGTAATTCTCCAGCAAGAGTTTTATTCCAAGCTCGAGAAAACTTGCTTATTTCACATAACGCGGAAAACTAAACAACTGTGCGTCTTATTTGGTTCAGAATCAATGCAAGCAAAATATATTTACTGATAATCCACCAGTAATAGTTGATAGCAGCTGGTACCTAATTAAAGGAATTCAATCATTATTGTACATATGGACATTCTCATACGCCAAACGGCCCGAAAAGTTTCAAGTCAAAGCAGTATCATCCAATAAAATCTCCTTGCTAAATCTACTGGGCAGTTCCTAGCTTTCAAGTTAGTGCACTGCAAAGTACCATTCGTCGGCAGATATAGGCCGCAATAATTCACTTCAGACACACCACAAGAACATTTTGGCTGTTTCTTTGTTGTTCTTCTTTTGCGTTACACGTGTGCTATCGTTCTGTAGCCCCGACTCACTCGCCCAACTAAAAAAAACAACAAAAAAAAACGAAGCCCTGAGTGGCCACCTCATGTGCCCGATCCGACTGGGAGGAAAGCGACGCTGAAGAAGAGTAAATAAAGATTAACTGACGGTTTCTCAGCTGAACTGAGAGGGGGTGCAAGCGTCCCGTCGCCAACGAGATAAAAGGTAGATACAACTGGCGGCCGGCCGGTGTAGGAGGTGGTAAGGAAGAAAAACTGCATTTGTGATTGTGGAGGCCCCACATAAGTAGCCACACAAGGAGTGCTAAAAGTAACGTACCTGGGGTAATAGAAGAAGAAAGCACGAAATGATTTATACCACGTAAGAACGCACGGGCTTTGTGCATTCAGTTTTCATGTGTTGCGGATGTGCTTCGCGCTCAGTGTACTCAAGGCATGAAATAATTACAGGACGGCCGTGGGCTACGCCGGCAGCCATTGCAATGTGTCTTGACTATTTTTCGTTCATTAAGGCGCAGGGTTGAGAGAAACTAGGTAAAAAGTTTTCCTGACCTTTATGATGGGGACAACGAGGAGATGAAGGTGGTTTAGTACAGTTGGGTCCAGCCTTGGACGGTATGCCTGGAATAAATTTAGGTAGAGAGTCAAGAGAATACGTCCACTCTGTTCGTTTTATGCCCCAACTTACTTCCGCATAGGCTACAGCTATTCGGCTAAAAAGTGCGGAACGCTTGCATTGGCTGGTTGCTCAGATGTTGTGTCGAAGAAGTTTTTTTTATCCTTAAATTGACATTACAATAATACAAAACAAGAGCTCCGCCAGCTAAAGTGCTTCGCACTTAAAAGGTTCACAGTTGTGAGATGGCGTGATGTCACTGCCATACGTTCCGAACGATCCCCTCCTGTCAAGATACTGATAATGACGATATGCTTTTCGCCTCCGGGTCGCATATTCTGTCACCACAGGCGCTGCTCATTTAGCTCCGCGAATCGTTATCCATCTGATGCGCGGAGCTGACCAGCATACTGATTGGTAGCGAAAGCTTGTCCCTATGCCGCATCACTAAATGCATGGCAACGTCGTGCCCTGTGGAATAACTTTTTTTGTACACAAGTTACGATTAATCATAAAGAGCGAGCAGAAAAGCATGCGAGAACAGAGCGTGCCGATGTGGGAGGTTTTGAAGAGGAAAAAAGGTTGTAAATTTTATGGGGGAAAAAAAAGAAGACCAACGCGATACCTCGTGCCATCGCTCATGGCTGTATACGAAGCCCTGCAAGAACAGCTGTTCAATGTGCGCATTCAGGGACCGCAGACATGTCGGCGGCTGTGGATTAATGGGTGAACAAGAATACTAATGATGCTTTGCGAGAGATTAGGATCGCGCCCTCATTTATAACTTCAATGCACGTTTTTGCATCCACCCTACAGCATTTTTCGATGTGCGAAACATAAAGCCATGTAATAGGAGCAACCGTATAATCTAGAACACTCTTCTATAGCAAGCTGAACGCTCACTCAGTTTTCTTTTGTACGTAGACAACATGAAACGAAACCTACAGTTCGCAAAACTTTTTGAAACAAGAAGAGAATAAGCTTCCGATTTCACTTCCTTTTATCAATACTTCAGGAGTGAGGCAAGCTATTTGTTACTATCATCTCAGTTATCTTTCAGACTCACGAAGCATTCCTCCTCACTCTTTATAAAAATGTCGAGCCAGCTTGTAGAAGTCGCGTTTTTACTGCCAGCGCGAAACGCCAAACCGCAACCTGCGAAACCTAAATAAAAATCTTACCGAAACTATCTGTTCATTGTTCTGCATAGGTATTTTGCTTCCCGCAGAAATAGCAAAAGACTCCGAGAAACTCCCCCCCCCTCCCCCTCCCCCCCCCCCCCCAAAAAAAAAGCGCCAACTAAAAAGTGAGCGACACTAAAAGTGTGTCACTTGCTTTGCATAAATGTGTATTTATGGCGAGCCAGGAACGGTAAAAAAATGCGGCAATCAAATAACAGCTATGCTAGCATTTTTTCTTGTCGAGATTCGCTAAAGAAACCCAGCGAAGAAACCCCATTTCTCAAGTGAAGCTCTTCTCACTAAAAGTGTTGAGGCCTAACGACCTGCTTATCAACACCAGAAGGGCTCTGACGAGGCTGTCACCTGGTATTTTCTTCCCGTGCACTCGCCTTAAGCTGCCAAATCCCGACTTGAAATCTTCAACGCTCGATAAGGCTTGTAATTCATCACAAGAACACTAGACAAAAAAAAAGAGTGAAGAAGGAGGGCAACGGCGAGAATCGAAATGGCTATGGGCCATGACCTTGCATAGATTTAGCAGCAAGGTCTCCGTGGCTCAATTTACATAGCATCACGTGGTGTGACGGTGGGGAAAGCTGCAGCCAGACTGGGTTATACGCGGATCTTTATTTTGGCGTACTTGCGTCCGGCAAATGAAAAGTCAAAATACAAGAAATTGATGCTGTGCACTAATAGCGCTGACAGCCTTCGTGGCCCGTTAAGTAATCTGATTACAAGTAAAGCGCGTTGGCATTATATACCTATGGCATCGAAGGTTCCAGTGTTATTGTTGATGGCCGGATGAGTTCCAGAAGAAACTTACTCGTTGCGTGCTCAATCTTATCAGAAGATTCTAAAATAACCTGGAAGGTTTCCCAGACATTCGGGAGCGGCTTACGCAAGGCCATGTTTATAAGTGTAATGGACCGGTTCAATAAAAAATACAAAAAGAAGCTCGCGTGCCTATATCAATTTTTCTGTAAGGGCCCTAAATTGTCACTAATTTATGTTTGGATGCATATCCCAGCCTAAAATTCTTGCTCCCAACGGCCCAGCGAGATGGCGGCAATCGGCACTCGGGAAGTGTCGTTGGGTAGCTTCAGTCCATTGTACATTGGCCCACTTATCTATTGCCCGATCTTGAAGAACACTACTGGTGTAGACTACACGACTGCTCAATCGATGAGTGATGCTCTCAATATGCTTGTCCAGCCACCGGGGAACGCTATGTATGTAAGTTTATGTAGAACGCTCATGAGACGGCAGTGGAGTCTTCTTGCTTATTTCTCGCCCTATCCCACTCAACACTTTTCTTTCGTTCATCAGAGTGCACGATCTCGTTAATCAGGAGTGCCTTGGGCTCACCGCACCCTCACCGCACAATCCCGTGCCACCTGTTCCTAGGCCTGTCATTGCCCCAACATCGCCGACGACGGCCTACAACCTTCCGCAGTTATTCCGAAGCCTCTCGACGACCGGCACAGCTGAACGCGAACTGACTGCCAAATTGTTCAGGTATGGTCCATTCCCCAAACCGCTGTCACGCTCATTTCAGAAAATTAGGAAGACAATTGAGAAACGCGTGAAGTACGACCTCCACTAAACGACGATGATGTCATACTTAACATGTTAATTCGGTCCCGAAAGGCTTGTCCCTCAAACTCAATCCAGCAATGACAACATTGAATCGAGAAGAACAAGCACAGTGGGGAGAACACACTTCAAGACGCATCACTACAGCTCAATGCAGATCATTATTCAGCACAGTGAACGAAAATCTCGCGAACTTAAAGATACTGAGCTTTCACTGAGACTTCAGTTTGATCTCAGCGAGGATGTCCTTAATGATTTGGTGGACTATGAAAATCATAAAAACGCAGTGATAAAAGAGCGCAAGCGTGGCAGACTAGATCGGGATGGGGTAACTGAGCCAATTACTACACATGCAACTATACCGGCGACACCGATAAATGCCACCAGGACGTAGAAACAGTGCTTGCAAGCGTGATTAATCTTTCTTCGGCACAGCTGTCTGCGTCCGAAATCAGCCTCCTTTCAAAGGGCCTAACCCTCTCTCCGTCAAGTGGCAAATTTAATGAATTTCAGTTGTATCAGGATTTAGATAACTTTGCTAGAAACCTTCGCCTACGGTAGTACTTTCATGACCATAAACCGAGCCGAACTACATTCCCCGGTTCATCAGAAGAACGTTGGCCCCCCGCTTGAGCAGCGGGACAGACACCTAGGCATGTATATTTCGGCAGTACAAAAGGACATCATAGCGGCTTGCTCAAAGGCAAAGCGCTATCGAAACAATCTAACTTTGGAAGAGCGTAAAGTCACTGGAGTGCCCAAGCCGCTGAGCGGATTTGGTAATTAAGCCTGGGGATAAGGGTGGCGCAATAGTAATATTACATGAAGCTGACTACCTGAGAGAAGGTTATCGGCAACTGGAGGACAAGAACTTCTTTGCGGAAGTCGAAGAGGACCCCACTAAATTATTTCAATCAAAAACGAGCCGCGAACTAAATTCACTGCATAAGAATGGAAAAATCACGGTCGATATGCTCAAAGCAATGCAACCGATTCAGCCTGCCCCAGGCCGGTTTTACTTGCTCCCTAAAATACACAAGGCCAACCACCCCGGCCGTCCTATTGTCTCAAGCAACGGCACAGTAACAGAAAGAATGTCAAGCGTGCTGGACTTCATTATTAAGGACATGGTTCCAATCTATACCCCTCCTACATTAAGAACACGAAGCCACTTGCTCCGCGAAATCACCGGACTCGAGGTTCCTAAACATAGCATTCCTTGTGACAATGGATGTAGTGTCACTTTACACAAATATTGCCACAATTAGATGGCATTGACGCAACAGTCCCAGCTTTCAAGAAGGCCAGTGCACACTTATGCTTAGATGAGGACACGCTGTCGATATTACTGCGGTTGGTACTGAGTCGCAATAACTTTGAATTTGATAATAAGCACTTTCTCCAGATAAACGGCCCATCTATGGGTGCATAGATGGCTCCTAATTACGCGAATATTTTTTGGAATCTATTGAATAACCCCTTCTTAGGAACCAGTACATTGAAATGGGAAGATGAAACCAGCGAAAAAACCACACGATAACTGCGAAGAACAACCAGACAGGACAAGCGCTGGTTGTTTTTCGCTGTCTCCGCGTAGTTTTTTCACTGGTTTCATCTTCCGATTACTATGAACCAACTGGCCCAGAAAGCTACGTTACAGAACATTGAAGCCTCTAGTTTACAAAAGGTTCTTAGAAGATGTATTCATTATTTGGCACCACACAGGAAAATGCTTGCTTTCGTTCATAGATGATTTTAATTCACCGCACCCATCAATCTCTTTTACATACACCTAATTAAAATCAACTATAAACTTTCTTGATGTCACTGTTAAAATTAATGAGAATCGCATCTGCACAAACCTATACAAAAAACCAGCGAATCGCCATCAATAGCTTCATTTTAAGAGTAGCCATCCGCATCACTGCAAGACAGCCATACAATACTCACAAGGCCCACCGATACCGCCAAATTTGTTCCGGACGTGTCAGATTTCGAAGGCCATGCCAACAATCTTAAAACGGCCCTTGTGACAAAGAATTACGCAGAGAGTATCATCGATGATGCTATTAAGCAGAGCGCGGAGTGTAGATAGAAACGAAATTTTGTCGGGCTCAAAACCATGCCATTCAAAAAACCATACCAACCGTGTCCTCACGTACCCGTCCACACTACCGCTCCTCAACAATTTTCTCATTAAACATTTTAAGATTATACAGCACAGTGCGCGCCTATTCTCAATTTACACGGAGCCGCCACGAGTGGTCTGCCACCGCGGAAAGAACGTAAAAGTCATCCTTAGTTAGAGCTAAGACAACCGGGTCTGAAAACATGGAATCGGGTTGCAAGCCATGTGGAAAACAACGCTGCCAGGTCTGCAAATAAATGACCACAACCTATGTTGTAAAGGCTTTGTCTTCGGACTTTGCATTAAAAAAAGTGGATGCTTCAAGAGAAGACCATTTGCAAAGGCGCGTATGTCAGTCTCAGCTGAAAAGTGCGCAATGAATAACGGTCCAGTGCAAACGACGACTTGATTAGCTTTTTAAGTGTGTAGCACTCGAACTCTTTGAACTTTGAGACACTAGAAGGCGCAGGCAAAAGTGCTGCATTTAACAAGGTCAACAGTCAGCCCCGAGTCAGCTCATTAGTTTCATTATCTCTCGTTGGTGCTCACTTAGCATCATCAAGTCTTCTTTGGGAAGCGCAAGCACAAAAAAAAAAGTTGATGGTGGCACTAAACATTGGACGCGGAAATAGCGCCATATGTTTACGCCATGGTCAGTAAACCGATAAAACGCGTAGTGTTTTGCTGTTATCTTCTCTTTATGCCCGCGCCACTTTTCCTTCCAATTATCCCATCATTGGCGATGCGTAATGAGTTGAAAGAAAAAAAAGGCAGTGTGTGTGCCATGACTGGAAAAGAAGAAATTTATTTAAGAGCATGCAAGACCTTTAGCAAAAATTTAGTCTCAAAAGAGCATGATTATTTGAGAAAAAAAAAAGGCAATAGACACAGGCTGAGCAGTCAAGTTATTGACATTAGACTCTTCACTGTGATCTAGTCTTTCAAGTCACCTACAAAATTTAGTTACCTTAAACTATATTTTTCTGGCGCCACAAGGACGGGTTCCCTTCTAATAATGTTGACTCCAGTAACACTTTGTTTGACGAAATCCGATAACTTCAAGCCAAATCTTTACCCGTATATCTTTCTAACTTAATTCGGGCTCACTTCATTTACACATTAAAATAAATTTTTACGTCAACTGTGCTCGTGATTTGGGTGCATGAATCAGGCACAACATTATCAAAGAAGTTCATATGAATAATTGAACATGTACAGAAAGACGCGGATTCTTGCACGGGAAGTTCGCCTTGAACTGAGGCACTTCGGAAACCACGGTGTTATTAATGTAGCACGTGTTCTGTCAGAATGCTTTCCTAATTTAATTTTATCCCACAAGTGTTTAGTGATACTTCAATTCACAATGTCAACTTTGGCTTGGCAAAACCATTCTTTTATCTACGAAGACAGCAAGGCGACATAACGTATCCAACCACTTTTTGCTGGCAATCTGACATGGAGGTCACGTACTGGCGTACGAAAGAAAATAATTTCTCGGAATCTAAATAGTGACAAGTGAAAGGTCACTTATTATTCCGGTATTGTGTATGTTAAGGGGTAAGACGAATTAGCCAAGAATGAATTCGATATGCTAACGTTACCATTAAAGGGAGCTATTGCCCTCACTTCGAAGACTAAGCGAGGCTAAAAATCTTTTTTTGTGTAACGGGTGATTTCTTGTTCCGCCACGTTTGGGTTGAATAAACCTAAAATAAAAGAAAGTTGTTGGCGGATGGCAATTCTTTCACCTGAAAAAAAAACTATTAACGTGACAGCGTTAAAGAGCTCGTTTCGCAGAAATTCGGGCGTCGGCGTCGGCGTCGGTGTCGGTATCGGCATCGTTGGTTGTGAGCGAAAAATCATCATCTTGTCCATGACCGAAAAATCGAGAATGATGCAAATAAAATAATTAGAAAAATTTCCGCGTCCGAGTGAGGATCGAGCCCAAGCCCTCTGCGTGGCTAGCAGGTGTTCTACCACACAGCCACGCGTTTGTTTTGTTTTTCTTTCATGTTATTTATTAAAGTGAGCATTGGAATGCAGAATAAAGGGCACAAAGCAAACAAAAGTACAATCACATAGAGAAAATAAGCGCTCAAGCGTTACTAAGGAAACAGTCGATGGCTTGCACAACGTGCAGTAGAACAGCGAGAGTTGGCCTCACCATCTTTCCTGTATAACAGCCACGCGTCTGCTTGGAAATATAGCAAAAATAACTTCCTCTGCTTGGAAATGCAGTGAAAATAACGTCCATGCTTTACAAAAACACGCGTCCTGTATACAGGTGTCACAATACAGCATGTAATATTGCAGTAATATTGCGTGGTACAAACGTTCAGTGCCATCAGGTGTCAGAATATGTGAATATCATAACGACATCGTTGTTTAAAGCCGGCCACCCATTACAAAAGACACACACTTTACTACGCTCATTCCCTTAAGACCACGTAGTGGGTGCATAGGAAGTTCGACAACATTTCACGCGCATAATTCCTCGTGGTTTAAAGCATGCTGCCCATTACATAGTATGCACTAAGTGAGTGAAGTACGCAATAGGGACAGGATATCGCTATAGCCTTCAACTCTTAAAGGTGATGTTTAAGGGTCCCCCCAATTTTTCACGTCACTGACTCATGTCATGACCAGGCATACATATTCTTCAAATCCTCTTATTCTCCCATGCCAGCTTTGGTCTACGCAATGCTAAGGAGGCTATCATGAGAGCACACAGACGTTAACAGATAGATAGATAGATAGATAGATAGATAGATAGATAGATAGATAGATAGATAGATAGATAGATAGAAGGAAAGAAGAAAAGAAGGAAAGAAAGAAAGAAAGAAACGCACATAGGGCCATAGGTCCGCTAAGAAATGCTTTGCATTTAAAAAAAGCCGCGAAAATGATATTTGGTTTAATGTCAACCTCCTGCGCACTGAATTCGTATTAATTTCTCATTCAGCGGGCTGCATATTACTAAAAAAATATCCCTTTTCGGTAGACGTGACCCGTTTTGACGGAACGTTTGACGTTCCGCGAAAGACAGCAATGAAGAAAAATATCACTTTTGTTTATTGCAATGCTAACATGGAATTTACCTTGTGCATGTACATCAACTCTGTGAATGCATTTGTTATTCTTTTTATTACACAGTATGATTTACTTCGCAATAATTTTAAGCCTCTCTACTGGAACAAATAGCTATTCACTAAATATGTACAACGTTATGTCCTATCAACTTAAAGTTCTTTAAAACCAAGTGACCAGCGTCTTATGATAAATTATCCAAAATTTCGCACGTTCATAAACAAATCATCGTAATTTATGCCCGAAGAAGTTAGTTGTATATATACACCTCAAAACCATCCAGACACCATCCTTGGTCACAAGAGCACCCCCCGGTTGTTTTTTTTTCCATGCAGTCTTTCGGGTGCATGCACAATTGTAAGATTCTGGCTAGAATCCACACCTGTAGCCAGGAAAACGGGTCACAGTAATACCGCTTCTGGGCAGTTTCTTCGGCAGCTTACAGGACGACAATTTAATAAGATATCACATTCCACTTATGGAGCCACTACATGAATAGACTGTTGGTACGAAGCAGTGAGACGACATTTTATGCTGGTAGGTTCACAACATCCATCCCATAAGCGTTTTTGTCTTCCATATTTGAAGTTTTTTTATTGTTCTCATTATTGAGCCGCACATCATTCGTTGACAACAGAATGATAGTCTGTCACAATGATATTCATCTCTGAATTGATCAAGAGAATTCCATTTTGGTTACATCATTACAAAATATTAAAATGATCGTTATTTTACTAATGGAAGCATGGTATATTTGTTTACCTTTTGTTACTATATAGCCGAAGCTCTTAGAGCTTCTTATTGCGCCGGGTAGTGCGAACAGGAATTATCATCATCATGAATTGGGACGCCCTCGCTCGTTCTCTTCAACTTCTGCTTCGCCTCACAACACTTGCGCCGATTTGTCCGGCACGGAATGCAAAAACTATGATAGGCGAGTCCGTTACGTGACTAAATATTACGTAACATCATGCAACACCTAGTCACGGGAGTGTAATCGCGTAACATCACGTAACATCTAGACATGTGACTAAAATCACGTAACATCACTCAACAACAAGTCAAGTGACTAAAATTCACGCGACACAACTCACGTGACTAAAAAACACGTAACATCATGTAGCTAGTCCCGTGACCAGAATCACGTAGCGTCACGTACTAGTACGCGTCATTAAAAATCACGTAACATAACACAACATCTAGTCACGAGACACCTACTGGCCTCTGTCTAGCACCTTTTCTGTACGAATGTGTATGTTCCGGTGGTGCTACTCAGGCACTAAAGTCTCTTTTTCACAAAAGCTTTATCCTTCAAACAAACGCGCTTGCAGTAAAACGCCCAAAGCAAGTGGGCTTTACTTTTTCATTTAGGTGGCACAGCATTAATGTAGTTCCAGTGCACCATGAAAACTTGATACATTTCTACTTACACTTATCTCACCCTCTTCGTAACGCTGCTGTTCCTTGCTTCTTTGAACAAAAAACGTTATATTTCAGTATCATAAAAACACGTTAAATTTTTTAAGCGCGTCAGCGCAAAGCTTACAACAAATTCGTAACAGAGTACAAACTTTTCTTGAAGTAAATTTGTTAATAATTAATATAAGAGGTACAATAACGTGATGGTCCATGCCGTCACACGCAAACTGCCTGTACGTTACATTCACTTCATGATGCGCTAGCAGACCCGGGTATGAGTCGTAATTAGTTGCCCTCATTTTCGCATCCTTAGTGCAACATTTTTGTTGGTATTGTTTGCAATTATGCGTCTGTTGGTTCAACAAGAAGCCTTATGACCATTGTTTACACGGATGAACATCTCTTATTGTCTCCGTCCTGATTGCGGCATGATTTGAAAAGCTCACAAAAACTTCAATTCTATCTAGAAGAGAGACCTATAAAGACGTATTCAAGCTCACTGGAGAGCCCTTCCCCAAACAATTTTTATGGGGAGGCCAAATTTTTTTTTAAAGAGGTAGTGTTGGCTTGCACTGATGTTTGCCATAACATTGTTCAGGGTGACTGATAATCTGGGGAAACGTTTTTCTTTACGCATGACTATGTTACATTTGCATTCATTCTTCACAACATTTTGATTGAAATTTTATATAGCTTGAAGAAACAAGCACAAGACAAGAGCTCTTTTAGATACGAGTCTAGAAACCTCAATAGTGTCTTTGAGCGTTTGTTCATCTTTCCTTTGTGTCCTTTCTACCTGCATCGTTTTTTTTTTCATTTATTTTAAAGCATTGGAGTCCTTTTATTTTATTTCTTCCATTTTACAACAGTGTTCCCATTCTGATCGAAGCGATTCCTGCCGGCACTCAAACCAGTGGCACGCTTAGTTCTCATCGAATCCGCTGGCCACTATCATGCGATAATGGAATGGCAGCGAATGTGTCGTAAGTGGAGGAAAAGGAAGATAAACCAGGCAAAGCTCGGTGACTGTCGGTAGTATAGAGTGGTTCCACATCACTTAGGCGACAAGCCTTTCGCAACCCACGACAGTTCGTGGTGCACTTTTATCTTCTCGTGAAAAAGAAGAATCCTCAATCCGCTCCGAGCACGTGACTCCGGCCACACTTTCGACACGTAGGAAGGCTACTTTTAAATGCGAAGCATTTCTTTGCGTACTGTAAGCACTTCTGAGTTTCTATCTACGTATCTATCTATCTATCTATCTATCTATCTATCTATCTATCTATCTATCTATCTATCTATCTATCTATCTATCTATCTATCTATCTATCTATCTATCTATCTATCTATCTATCTATCTATCTATCTATCTATCTATCTATCTATCTATCTATCTATCTATCTATCTATCTATCTAGCCGCCTACGTCTGGCTGCTCTCGTGGTGGCTTCCTTAACTTGGCGTAGACCAAAATTTGTGTGGGAGGGTAAGAGGTATGGACGAATATGTCTGGCTGGTTATGACATGAATAACATGAAAATCTCGTCGCGTACCTCGTCAAACTCATTTCTCCAGACATGTGTGGCTCATACCCGTATACCACGGGCCGCGGAATGCGGGTATGCGCCACAGGACTTTGACTTAGAAGAGCGGACTGTTGGGCGAGTTGGTGATACATTACGAGGAAACTGCGCGAAAAAAACGTGGACAAACGTGTTGTGCTGTTGTTTCTTCCTTTGTCCACGTTTTTTTCGCGCAGTTTCCTCGTAAAGGACTTTGACAATTTATATCTACCCAGGAACGGCTTGACAGGCATTGGTAATTTAAATGCGAGATCGTTAAGAGAAACTGACATCGGTGGCGTTAACACTGGTAATTTAAGGGCGACAGCGTTAAGAAAAACGGACACCGGCGGCGTTGACGTCAGGAATACAAAGAATAGAAATCGGAGTCCCAGCAGGAATCGAACCCAAGCTTTCTGCGTGGCAATCAAGCATTGTACCACAGAGCCACATCAGGTCTCGAAACTGTTTGAAAGAACACCCTATGCAGACGTAATGTAGGTGAAACGTATATTGTGGTTGCAGTGCTAGCTATCTAATTTTATAAAGATTATATACGTACTCCTATGACGGAGGAGTCATGTCGGGTTAACGTCAGTCGAATAATACTGAAGCGCCATCAAATGTAGTTGTTTTACGTAGCACTATCCGGGGCTACCGTCCTTACAAGCACAAGCGCTACACATCAGCTTACGGCGTCTAGTGTTGGCAATAGCCATGTTTCTGTTGACATCGTTACACAACTGTAAACAACTGGTTATATGAAACATATGCGACTGTTCAACATGTCCGTGCGTGCAACATTTGTACATATCTTTAGCGTCATTTCATAACGTTTCGCTCAATAAAAAAAATTACAACTCAGTCACCTTACTTCCGGATGCTTCGCATAACATCGATTCCCAAGGTACGTGGGATCTGCCGAATTTTTGTTGAACTCCCGGTAAGTTCGGAGCCCCATGCCCCGCGCATCTCGAACTGTTGGGCGTTGCACAAGAGGGGAGCGATTCTTTCCATCATACTATATTGATTTTACAGCGAGCACGACGTTCAAGTGAAGAGAAAGAAAGAGACCAATGAAAAAAAAAAGCGATTACCAAGAAATAATTATGTTGAGCCATGCCAGGTGCGAAACGGCAAACAGGTAGGACAAAAATAACATAGGGGGAAAAGTCTTCTCAGGCACTGGATTCCATGGCTTATTAGAACTTCAGCCTTTCACGCCAATTGCCTGCAGTAATCACAGCCGCATTGTTGTGACATTTCGCTTTCCGAACAATCAATTTTGGGGTGGCGGAACGTTCCAGCTTCCAACCGGAAGGCGACAAAGGCGTTGCTGAAGTTTCTGCGGTCAACAGGACTCGCTAAACAGATATAACACTCCTGTGCTCGAGTGTGTGTGTGCGTGCGGTTTATTTTAATTTTTTTTTATCTCTTTTCTATCTCTTTTTTATACGTTTTCTTACTTTCTTTCCTTCCTTACCTTTCTATCCCCCCCCATACCCCTTCCCCAGTGCAGGGTAGCAAACCGAAAATTTTCTTCAGGTTAACCTCCCTGCCTTTCACTTAACCTTTCTCTCTCTCTCTCTCTCAAAAGATGCGATGCAAACGAGCATTATCAGGTTTAAATTTCTTTATTGTGCACAGTCTTCGTCTATCTGTTATATACTAGAACGACGGGCAAGTCTTTAAATCTGAAGGGATGGTCAACAACACAAAACGCGTTTGACGGGCACTTTTCTTTTTCCCAAAACGCAACCATTTCATCCACAAGACAGAATTCAACATTTATTTCCGAGCTTGTTTTAACTAACATGCCAAAGAAAGATAATCATCCTTCATTGCAACGGAATGCGTGGTGGCGCACAAAACTTCATGCAATATTTCAGATATTGGAAGTCCTAATTTAAACAGGTATGAACAATACGGGCAGCCCCCTATGTTCGTCACAGTCTTGGCTGACCATTAGAGGCTGACATTTTCTGTCATAATGAACATCTATGATAATGGCCAGAATGGCGATTGTCTTGCACTACCGAGAATGCAGGTACGACAGTGTGTCTTTCTTTATACTTCAAAGGCATGTCTTGCTCGAAGCGAAAGAAGCAGCGCTATTTTTAATGAATGCATGAAAAAGATCTTCATAGCCTGAATGCATCATGCTACCAACTTCACTGATTACTTTTCATGCCTTGAATATATTTGTTCCTCCGTCTCTCCTACGGGGTTCACTGAATATTAGGCAACTCCTTGCTCTAGGTCAGAAAGGCGAACTATTAGGCGTACTCTAAAAGTTTTCCCGCTGCCACGGCTTGCTTCCGAAATTTTCTGTCAATGTATCTTCGAATGCCAAAGCATTCTAAACCCACAACATTTTGCGTTTTTATCCATACAAATCTTTTCTAATAAACAGCTACTGTTGATTTTTCAGAACTGTGTAAAATACGAGGCATGGTATGTGAAGCTTCCGCTGATTCTTCTCTTTTTTCTTCTCCCCTATGATCCTAACATACCTGTTTAACTACGTGATTTTAACGTAACCAGAGTACAATTATGAAATATGGTAACAGCAATCTACTCAAGGAAGACACTAGAATATACAAACACAGGCGCTGTCTATTCTAGAGTCGTGATTGTTTTGATATGCGCAGCCACATTTTCTCAAGAACAAACTATCGCACCAGTACATCCTATGCAATATAAGATCTCCTATATATCTGCATTTGAGGAAGAAACCTTGATGTGAAAAGGATAAACAAACGCACACTGAAGACTCCCCAGTAAAGTTTTGCAATGAATTATGCATGCACTGAAATATTCAGGAGTGAAGAGGAGATGCCTCAGAAATGATTAGCTAAATCTAGAGAGAAATGAAGTAGCACATACAGCAGAATGTAGTTTCAGGTTTCTCCTTCTGAATAGTGTAATTGCATATACCAAAGAAATTTGATTTGAGGCATTCGGGAGCGAGAAACAATAAACAGCAAAGTTTAAGCAGTCTGCGTGAATAATTATAGGGATCATCTTACAGTATTGAACACATTCTACTGCTTTTGGCAACTAGTACGATATTGTCCAGCAGGTCTTATTGTGCATCGTCATGGAATACAGTGGAAACCAATCGAGATTTTCTACAGTAACACGACGGTACCGTTGCAAGGGTACAATGTTATTGCATAGAATATCCGAACATAATATTTTTATCCACTCACGCAACAGTTATAAATTCTAGGCATCGCGTTGCCGAAGATACGTGCTGGTCTAGATCACTTGGTGAAGCTACACTAGCTAGTAATATTGGAAAAAATAGCTGGATTTTTACATTACATTGCCGGCCCACCAAATAGCTCTGATTTAAATTTACCCGATCGTTTGTAAGCTATGGCGCAAAATCATTTAAGATCTGTTTAAGGCTTAAGATCTTTTAGTGAGCCGATCATAGCGTTCGTCATTGATTTCTTAAACGTCTACACTTCTTGTTTGTCCAGCATAAACTAATGAAAAAGATTGTGACACGTCTCTTTGGAATCCTCAAATGCTACAAAGTGAGATGTTTAGAAAAATATTAATTCAAAAAAGTAATCCAATAGCAATATTGCACAATTACGGACGTCATGGCGCGTCCCACAATCGAAAGTCAAAGTGGAAAGTTTTCAATAAATACTTCGCCTATTTAAACATCTTTAATTGTTTTCTCAGGAACTATACATAAGCATTTCTTTTGGCTCGCATCTACTTTTACGTATAAACCAAACACGAGCTTCGAGAAGACAAGCTCGCTTGTCCCGGCTACAACAACTTTTATATGCGTTATAACATAATAGGGGGGAACACAGTAGCATGGAATAGTTAACTGTTTCATAGATTCTGAAACTGCGTTCTAGCAGCTGTACTCAGCGATGGGACATTGCCTTCAGCATTACACCCTTAAAAAGCATGCGTGATAGCTAATGTTCGACAAAATCGCTGCCCATATTTATTGTCGTCCCTAGTCGACAATGCCGACTGTCGTAAAGAGCAGCGACATGTCCCATCTGTCGTTCATAGTAGCCATGGAATACCCACCGCTTCTCTGGTACCCATTCATGTGCTGCATGTGGAGAAGAGGAGAGGAGGAACACAATGACCGGAGAGAGGAGAGATACATCGACTGCCAGACAAAGCTTCATATGGCGTTATGCTGCTGCGATATTTGTTAGTTTATTGCGGAACGAGCAACGCCTTCTCGTACGACTGCACTCCTGGTGGTTCTAACAGAACTGCCTGATGCAACTGCTACTGGAAGAAGGGGCACTTGTGAACAATGTAATATAACCTGATCACATTGTCACATGG
Organism: Rhipicephalus appendiculatus; assembly: GCA_030522465.1. NCBI lineage: Eukaryota > Metazoa > Arthropoda > Arachnida > Ixodida > Ixodidae > Rhipicephalus > Rhipicephalus appendiculatus. The sequence goes on along the minus strand of JALIZH010032927.1, from coordinate 4,510,794 downwards.
CCACCTGGGCCATGAACCTGATGCGGTTTCATGAGGTGGCTCAGACCGAACTCAAATACTCAAAGGGTCCTTTATGCATTCAATTAAGGTGACTCGAACGCAAAAGCCATCTTCTTTTTCCTCTCAGCCATTGTATTGATTCTGTCCCGCCAACCTTCCAAAGGTTTCTTATCGTGAAGTTGTTTTGCACTGTATCTCACCTGGTTTTTCACTGCTTCAGTGATCGGATCACCTTTGATCAAGCTGCTATGCTATGTGATGACGTACTCATGTGACGTCACGTAACTGTATTGTGACGTCATGGTGACGTCCTAATGACATCACAAATTTCGGTTATCTGTGACGTCATCTTGTGATGATTTTTTCGTCACTCGTCCCACACGCAGCGGGGCGCGAGACGCCGCTGGCGCGGGACGCCGATTGTCAAACTTCGCGTTTGATGAGGCATGTAAGTCTTTTGCTTGAGTATTTTTCTAGTTCAGAAGACCTGGTAGAGGAACGGCAGCGCAACCACACACGGACAGAAGAAAGAAAGTACACGAAACACAGCGCTGACTGACAACTTAATCTTTTATTTCAAAAACGACACTTGTATGAACACCCACCCTAAGCTTCCCGCATACGCAAACTGAAGGAACGCACAAATAACTGCGTATTAACAAAAAAGCCAAGTTAACATAAAAAAACATTGTACCTCAACGTCATACGTACTGGTTTAAAAATTTATACTCACAATCAAGTAACGTCACCGATGGTTAACTGACGCAGGTGCATGTACATGTGACATTGATGTACAACGTTTTCTTGTGTTAACTTTTTGGCTGATATCCAGTTATTATTGCGATAGCTGCCCTACATCATGATTGACCTATTCCAACTCGCCCAACAAGCAACGTTGCTTGCGATAGCAGTTATATGGACACTCTCGGCTGCTTTTCGCCGTCATGCTTCGTATATGTGTGTGTATATATATATATATATATATATATATATATATATATATATATATATATATATATACAAAAGCCACGAAGAAAGTGAGATGGCGCAAAGTGCGCGCACCCCACTTGTGATGCGTTGGCTCCCCTTGCACTTTGGCCTGCAGGGCGTAGTCGCCTTTGCCCGGGCGCGCGCGGGCGCTTATCTTGGGGTGGGGGGGGATGGGGACAGTTTTACGTCGCGTGCTTTCGTCAGAAAGACTGCGTTTAGGTTACAGAGCGCACAAAGGTCACTTTGCTCGCTGCAGAGGCCCCGTTTCCGAAAGAAGCGTGCTGTTCAAACACAGTGAAGTAACAACTGTGACACTTGTTAGTTCGCGCTCGTCCTGTGTATACCTGTGCGTATGTTTTGTGCGTCCTTTGCGCTTGAGCAGTGCGCTCCAAGTTTCGATCTGCTTGCCATTCTTCACGTGAAATGCCAATTTATTGCTATCGCATACATTGCTTCACCCCTGCTGCGAAACTGTGCCTTTTTTTTGTGCGATCGTTGCTTCAGTTTGCGCATGCGGGAAGCTTACGGTGGGTGTTCTTATAAGTGTCCTTTCTGAAATAAAAGATTCGGTTTTGAGTCAGCGCTGAATTTCATACGCTTTCTTCTGCCCGTGTGTGGTTGCTCTACCATTCCATTCTGAAGTTCGACCAACTAGCCCCAAATTCAGTCCTGTTACAGAAGACTTGATACGCTTATTTAGCTCACATGATAACAAGGGCAACGAAATATGAGTGAGTTGGTGAACGTCATCTTCTATCGAACCTTCAACTCTGTCAAACACAAAGCACCTCATGCATATGGGTTTTAAATGCGAAGCATTTCTTTGCGTACTGCAGATACTTTTGCGTTTCTATCTACGTATCTATCTCTCTATCTTTCTACCCGCCTATATCTGGGCGCTCTCGTGATCACCTCTTCAACTTGGGGTTGACCAAAATTAGTATGGGAGGGCAAAAGAGGGTTTGTCGATTATGACTGTCTGGTCGTGGCATGACTAATGTGAAAATCGCGTTGGGTACGACGTCAAACCCTTTCCTCCGGACACGCGTCGCACATACCCGTATGCCACGGACCGCGGTATGCATACACGCGCCACATGCGATTGCCAGTTTATATCTACCGAGGAACAGCGAGAACAGACATTGGTAATTTAAACGCGAGGGCGTTAAGAAAAACCGACATCGTCAGCATTCACCCGACGAATGCAAAGGATATATGTTATAGTCCCAGCAGGAATCGGACCCAAGCATTCTGCGTGGCAATCAAGCATTCTACCACAGAGCCACGCCAGGTCTCGGAACTCCTTCGGAACAAGACCCTATGCAGGCGTAATGTTGCTGAAACGTCAGTTGTGGTTGCAGTGCTGCCCATCTAATTTTATAAATATAACATATGTACTCCAATGATCCAGGCGTCACGTCGGGTTAGCGTCAATTCTTCTTAAGCGCCATTCATGGAAGTTTGTCTACGTAGCACTATCCTGGGCTACCATTCTCGCAAGCACAAGCGCTACATTTCAGCTTACCGCTTTTTGTGTTGGTAATACCCATGTTGCTCTTGGCATCGTTCCGCAACTGTAAACTGGTTTTATAAAACATATGTGACTGTTCAACATACATGTCTGCGCGTATAACAGTTGTACATATGTTTAGCGTCATTTCGTAAGATTGTGCTCAACGAAAAAATTAAACCACAGTCACCTTCTCTCCGCATGCTTCGCATGACATCGAGTCCCATAGTACGTGGGATCTGCCGAATTTTTTAACACGTGTGTCACGCCTGGGGACTAATCTAGAATCCTGCAGTTGCCATAGCATGCTCTTGAGTGAGCTGCAGACTCCGAGAACGTGGACATCTATGCAAGTACTGGCTTCTCTTATCCGTGTAATTTTCGTTTAGTCATCACTACGACTCGGCTCCAGCCCCCCTTTTTCGCACCTTAGGTAAGGAAGGCCAGAGCGCTGAAGTCGCGTAGCTCAAAGAAAAAAATTCGGCAGATCTCACGTACCTTGGCAATCGATGTTATGCGAAGCATGCGGAGGGAAGGTGACTGTGTTGTAATATTTTTATTGAGTGAAACATTACGAAATGACGCTGAAGATATCTACAAATGTTGTACGCACAGACGTATCCTTTACAGCCGCATATCTTTTTTAAAACCAGTTCTTTACAGTTGCGTAACGATGCCAACAGCAACATTGGTATCAGCAACATTAGAAGCGGTAAGCTCATATGTAGCGCTTGTGCTCGCGAGGATGATAGCTCTGGGCACTTCTACATAAATCAACTTCAGTGGAGGGCGCTTAACTCCAATTGACGTCAACCCGACGTGACGGCTGTATCATAAGAGTACATATGTAATGTTTATGAAATTGGATAGCGAGCACTTCAACCACAACTGACGTTTCACGAACATTAGGGTCTATTTGAAAAGCATTTCCGAGACCGGGCGTGGCTCTGTGCTAGAATACTTGGTTGCCACGCAAAATGCTGGGGTTCGTTTCCTGCTGGGACCCTGATATTTGTTCTTTGCATTCGTGAAGTCAATGCTGCCGATTTCAGCATTTTCCTAATGCTCTCGTGTTAAAATTACCAAAGTCTGATGTCGCCGTCACGGCACATAACTGCATACCTGTGGCACATACCCGCCCGTGGTATACGGGTATGTGCCACACGTGTCTGGCGGAAAGGGTTGGACGACATACGTGACGGGATTGTCACGTTATTCATGTCATGACCAGCGAGTCATATTCGTCAAACCATCTTACCCTTCCAAGAGCAACCAGACGTAGGCGGCTTGATAGATCGATAGATAGATAGATAGATAGATAGATAGATAGATAGATAGATAGATAGATAGATAGATAGATAGATAGATAGATAGATAGATAGATAGATAGATAGATAGATAGATAGATAGATAGATAGATAGATAGATAGATAGATAGATAGATAGATAGATAGATAGATAGATAGATAGATAGATAGATAGATAGATAGATAGATAGATAGATAGATAGATAGATAGATAGATAGATAGATAGATACGCTAAAAGTGCCTGCCGTACGCAAAGAAATGCTTCGCATTTAAAAATGGTCTCGGGGAGCAATAGCGCTACTTCTGTGAAGTTGCAGTTATCGCCTTCTCGCTATTATGCTTCCTATCCCGATTCCCTTGCCTACAATGCAGAAGAGCAAACCACGTGTTTTGCTGAGCTTCCGGCCTTTTCCCTCCTGGCTCTCTCTCCTCCCCTTTTTCTCTATGCTCGCATGTTAGCAGATTTCATTTTGATTGAATATTTGCCCAATAGGAGTACATTGTTAGCTGGCATCCGGAAAAGCATGACACTCTGCTACCCGCCGAGTCAGCGAGAAAAATGGATACTTTTCTTTCCTCTTCATCAAGCTCTCGCCCGAGAAGTGTACCACATCTCAGGTGTTATTCTTGAATCACGTTCTTTGAAATATTGCCGTTATATAGACTCCCCGTGAAATATCTGTTAAAATGTCCTTTTTTCTTTATTCAGTCTAAGCGTTTGATGATCACTCCCTCTCGAGATCGACGAACCATCATCGTGCCGAGAAATCGAGGTGTCTTAACCGGCCATCAAATCCTCGACTCACTGCTGTCGAGGAAAATTGCACTCGTTTATTCTGTGCGGCAGGCGGGCACGAACTAATCTGGGATCAGCAGGACACGCACCCATATCCACGCGGCTAAACGTGGGAACTGCAGAGAGCATAGTGGAAACTAATGAGCCTTGTCGAAAATACTTGGCAGGTGGGATTAAACGCGAAGAGCGAGTGCTCAAGCGCGAGCGATGGAAATATTACAGTGACAGTTGAGGTGTCAAGAAAATGAGGAAACAAGCAAAGCCATTGAGACATACCATTCAAATACGCCACTATGTTATGCACAGTGGTATGTAGCAAAAAGCCACTTGATTGTGCCGTCATATAAGAGGGGCGTCAGGAACGCCTGTTAGTTTCTATATTGCACGTTATTTTATGAATTGTGCAATCCAAGCTCGGAGAAAGTTAGCCAATCAACGGTCAGTGTGTCCAGTTTGATTGCACTGCTCAAGCTGCGGGTGCGAAGCTGTTTCAAGAAGCCGTGTAAATTTGAATTCCAACGAATACAGAACAATATTCTAAAAGAGCATGATATCACGAAGTCGATGCCGTGTCATCACAACTTATTTTGATGTCGCTGTCAGTATCTTCTAATGGCAAACATTCACAAAGCGGTCGTGCCTCTCTCATGATTTTGGAAGAGAGGAAAGACAAACGTTCAGGTTTCGAGTTCATTGATAGAGTTTATTTTGGAAATGAATTGAGTAGCATAGATTTCGAAACTTTATTCTTCTGTGGGGGAAGGTGACCAATCGAACGACCAATCGCCGGTCCAGTGAGTGAGTGAGAGAGAGTAAGTGAAAGAGTGAGTGATTTAAGCATATATATATATATATATGTATATATATATATATAGAGAGAGAGAGAGAGAGAAAGGAAGCAAGTAGCGGCACAAGGAAACAAGCTGGTTAATAAAGCTTGACTGGGCCCTAGCGACATCTCTGATGAATCCCTGTTCATCAATGGGGATTGCAAATTGAAGGAAAGCGTAATTAACAACGCTGGCATTAGCAATATTCACGGTGGCGTAGTCTTGCATTAATTGCAGTCACGCGCTGTGAATTCACAGTATCAGTTTGCGGAAGAAGCTGCCACAAGCATTTCTGCGATACATATTAGGTCACAACATTACAGCTGTCATATTCGCACTGTGGTCGAGTGCACGAACGCCCTCTTTTAGCGCGAAAGCGTTAAAAAAACTGGTTTGCATAAATTCCGGTGTCATTCTTGGCGGCGGGTTCTCTGGTTGTGAGCGAAAAATCGGCGTCCGTGAGTGAAAATTCAAGGTCGATGCACATAAAGAAGAAATAAAAAATATTCGGTGCGAGTGGGGCCGGGGATTTGAACTATTAACCCCTTGCCCCTTGGCGCGATGAGATGGCATAAAGGGCCCACGGCTGAACTTTCAAACGGCATCGCCCCGCCGTGTGGCCGTGTTTCGTCGCGCCACATGCATGGATATTGGATCCGGAGGGCGTCCGCGCTTTGGCTTTTCTTGCGGCAAGGTTTAGGCCTCCACCAAGAAGCGAAGCTAGGCTAGCGATTGGTAAGGGAATACGAACACGGTCCGATTACGCTATTGCGTTCTACTTTTGAAAACAAAGCTCGAGCATTCTCCAAGTTTTTTATCCCCTGGCATTAATCAATCAATTGCGAGCCGCTCACATTTACAGCGGAATAGCTCTGATTATTCCAGCGCCGCTTCGGCTGCAGATTAAAGTGATTGCGAAAGCCCATCATCGTATGATGTTTCTACCACACGATGCTGTTGTGTAATTGCGGTGATACATAAATTGCCCTACCGTAGAACAGAGACGCTTCATCTCGTCATTATAGGAACAGCCATGCATTATGGTAAATAATTTCTTTCTTTCTTTCTTTCTTTCTTTCTTTCTTTCTTTCTTTCTTTCTTTCTTTCTTTCTTTCTTTCTTTCTTTCTTTCTTTCTTTCTTTCTTTCTTTCTTTCTTTCTTTCTTTCTTTCCTTCTTTCTTTCCTTCTTTCTTTCCTTCCTTCTTTCTTTCTTTCTTTCTTTCTTTCTTTCTTTCTTTCTTTCTTTCTTTCTTTCTTTCTTTCTTTCTTTCTTTCTTTCTTTCTTTCTTTCTTTCTTTCTTTCTTTCTTTCTTTCTTTCTTTCTTTCTTTCTTTCTTTCCTTCTTTCTTTCTTTCTTTCTTTCCTTCTTTCTTTCTTTCTTTCTTTCTTTCTTTCCTTCTTTCTTTCTTTCCTTCTTTCTTTCTTTCTTTCTTTCTTTCTTTCCTTCTTTCTTTCCTTCTTTCTTTCTTTCCTTCTTTCTTTCTTTCTTTCCTTCTTTCTTTCTTTCTTTCTTTCTTTCTTTCTTTCCTTCTTTCCTTCTTTCTTTCTTTCTTTCTTTCTTTCTTTCCTTCTTTCCTTCTTTCTTTCTTTCCTTCTTTCTTTCTTTCTTTCCTTCTTTCTTTCCTTCTTTCTTTCTTTCCTTCTTTCTTTCTTTCTTTCTTTCTTTCTTTCTTTCTTTCCTTCTTTCCTTCTTTCTTTCTTTCTTTCTTTCTCTTTATTTTTCAGAATATAACAACATATCACAATCTGGATGGTCTCCTGGGCTACAAAAGCTGTAATAAACACCTTGACTGGGACCCAGGAGACCAATTGACTGAAACTTGCACGAATGCGCATTGACGAGCTGTTCAAGTATTTAGATGAGTTATTAGTTTTGAGTTATTTAGCTCTGTGGATTAGTTACTTTAGGGTTTCTCTTGTGAGAAAAATTACAAGACAAAGAGTTACGTATGCATTCGCCTAAGAAGACTCGAAGGGGAAAGACATCTGGTTCTTGTTGTCATTCGTCCTAGACAACTGATTGTCCTAGTAAATTGTGTTTTGAAGGAGACGAGGAAAGGTTTCAATGGTGAAAAGTGGCATCAAACAATTAGGTAAAGGAAAGAAAGCTTCAAGCATACTCAGTGAAGAAACGTTTGGCTTTAGCTTCATTCGCAGCAATAATGAGGAAATAACTTTGTTTGTACTAAGTTTGCATGCCTGAAACTCATTCCCAACACACAAGCATTGCAGCTGCTCGCGCCTTGCTAGAATTTTACCATTCAGTACGTGCGCATGGCCTGCACTGGGCACCTTCTCCGAATACGCCCTTCATAAGCGCGTATGCGGGCACGAGTAACCACAGGCGGACATAATATGTTTGGATTTCTAAACAAGATAATGAGTAAAAAGGAAAGACAGTTCCTACGATAAGGATGGGGGGCGAACCTTTACCGGGTGGATGGAAATTCATAAATGCAAGCGCCACTTGAACGGCAACACAGGCCGTCACCAAATAACGCGCGGCTCGCGTGAGCCCGAGCAAACGTTCGCACTCTAAGTTTCTTCTTTCAACTGATACTTTCCATCGGCCGATATACACCTTGCCGCACAATCGTCGCATGGCGAAAAATCCCCCCCCTTGCCCCCCGACCCCATTGTACCTTTCATTTGGGGGAGGGAGATGGGGGGAAGGGAAGTATGATGTTCCTTCAGCGCATGGGTACGTCCACGTTCTCCTGTTCTTACTTTCTTCTCTTTTTTTTCTGTATCTCCATACATCAAGAAAGAAAGCCAGCTGCCTTGTCTGCGGTAACCCATTTAAACACACTTTCGCCGTCCCAATGCTTCTGCATTCTCCGATGGAGCGCCCCTGCCTTCTCCTCGAGGGTGTCGATAAGCGAGCGGCAGCCTGGGCAGCGAGGACATCGACACAAATCAGAGCACGTCCGTATGGCTGTCTACGCCCACTTGCATCCAACGAAGGGCGAGCATCGGAGTTTCACGCCAGCGTTATCGATGTCCATTCGGGTGTCGAGAACGCATCAACCAAGACGCTCCGGTCACATTCATTGACTGTTACTTTCGAGATTTTTCTACTTTGCCTCATCTTTTCACCATAGACAGTATTTTCACTTTTTTTGCAGTCAATCCTATTGTACTGTATCCTTTTCTCTTACTCAAATTTATTTTTTATACTGCATATGATTATTTTCTTCTTTCCGCCATACTTTTGAAAAAACCGATATGAGAGGGCTTTTAATGCATAACAGAGATTACATAAAAGTGCCATTGAATGTATATGCCGATTCAATTTCACAATATATTACATTTCTAATTCTTTTTTTACGAGCTATCCGAGTAAAGCCTGAAAATAAACATTAGCATTGCCATAATATTGATTGAGTTGCATTTTCTTCATACCGGCACCGTATTCAGCATCTAAACTGCACCAGCATGTATTTCCGTGTAAGTGGATACTTGTGCCACATATTTTATCCCGCATTGGCAGAGTCTAGCAGGAAGAGAAGAAGAGGCCATCGTCAGCGTACATCTGTACATTTTTTGTGATTCTTCATTTACAAGGCTCTCTCTAGCTTTCAGCGCAACGTATAGACAGTAACGTAAAGCTTGCCTTAGTTAGGCTTCTACCACAACAAAACAGTAATAAATCGCACTCTTTGGGAGCTTCTAAGTAACATGCAAAATCCAGAAGCTTCAAAAGGTGAATATTAAGCCATATCGGCACCTACGCGTACTTGACGCTAACTAAATAAACTTCTTCATAACTCGTTTTCCATAAGGCAGCAACTTACTCACAAACCTCATCAAGAAACGCAGCCCAAAGACCACATGCCTAGACCTATTAGGTTTATCGTCGACTCTGGTTTTACTCAGACACGGGGACTTTTCTTCGGGGCACATACAGCACGTGTGACCCACGCCTGCGGATCATAATTAAAAGGTAGCAGAGGAGGAAAGTTGTGCGAAGGCGTTATAACGGAGTTCCTGCAGCGCCGAGATAGCGAAGACTGCATGCGTCTCTCAGCCAGGGTTTCTTAATTACGGCCAAGGAACGGCCTGGGAACTATAGGATGTCTAAGCAACAAATCTGGTCGGCTACGCAAAGTGCCACTTGGCAAACTCTGGTATGCTAGATTTTTTGCATTAAGTACACACAAAAAAAAAGAAAGGTCGCAATGCATCCATTTTTTGGATACGATTCTGAGTGCAATGTGACTAGCAGTCCGTCTTATTCGTAATTATGTGTTTTTATGTTATGATGAATATTATGAGGAACAAGTAATGACGATTACAACTTTGAATGACAGAAAGTTAGCTAGTTGGTAAAGATTCATCATTAAACAAAAAGTCCTTGTGCAGACACGGACCTGACAGAAGAGATCAAGACAACAGGGTTGCCGTTGGGTGTACTTGAAAAGGAGCCAGAACTCAAGCCAAAAGTAGCCAAAAGTAGCCATGCCATTTAATATTATCGCCAAATTTCTAGCTAAGTGGAAAGAAGTGGTATTATGAGCAAATTCTTTAGTATTGATCAATAAATAATACCATTTTGAATAAGTAAGAGCATAGAAAGCCACCGATAAGTTGGAAATAAATTAAGTGAACGAATTATGATAAATTCATTACGCGCATATATTTTATGTAGAAAATATGAGTTATTGCCAGACACAAAGTTATATTAGAATATTCCAGCCAGCAAGTCAGAAGGAACATGTAAAGTTGAAACAAATTTTCGTTGAATCTGCAGACCAAATTCTGGTTGTAGATGAACAGGCCAGCTAAATTTTGTTGAAGATGTCTGTTTTCCCAAGTTTACGCGAGAACACGCAACGCATCAGAATTATTCGTAAAACTTGCGCGTAGCATCATAATACATGGCGGGAAGCTTGAGCACCGAGCTGGCCACGTGTTCGTCACCATGCACGCAACTACGCCACTCCGTATTTGGAGACGCGCTAAGCGTCGCGAAAGGGTGCCTCTCGATGCGCACCAGCCTACTGGTGGGTGGAGGACGACCGTACGCATCCTCTGAAGCGAGAGAAAAGCTTAAAAACAATGTGTTTCGTCTGCAAAAATGAGAAAAAAATATGGCTACTTAATGCGCCAAATCAGCACTTTAAAAGTAGCCAGAAGATAGCCATGGCGCCAACGCAAATTTTCGTCGCCAGACGCGGTCGAAAAGTAGCCAATTTGGCGCAAAGTAGCTACCAACGGCAACCCTGCAAGACAACACGAACGCCGAATATCAAGTGAAAAGGCGCGCAGTGGGGGGAAAACAAGTGTAAGTGCATCGCTAAACTTTGGTGTGTGCGCAATTTTATACAGCTACAGTAAAGAAGAAACGCGTCTAATGGTTGTGGAAATTTATGAGAATACAAGGGCGCGCACTTTGCCAGAAAGCCTCCATAAAGCGCATTGCACGAGGTTGAGAGATTTTAAAATTATTCATGGCATCCAGCTACCCACTCAGGCAACCCGATGAAGGCGTTTAATTAACTCATTATTTATTAATAAGTAATCGATTTGATTTGCATACACAGATACAAAAGGGAAACTGTACGCAAAACAGTCCTAATCACTGGCCACTCTGGGATGCCGGAATGACGCCAACTTCCGGCTGCATTTTGGTCTCATTTTTTGCCAGCATTAAAAAATGAAAACAAAAGCACCGAGTAAAAAATAAAAAAAAAGAAAAGCTCTACACTCGGCACATGTATTCAAGGCTGTGGAGGACGCGTGGCACCGCAGCCGTTAAAGCAGCGGAGTTCAGCCTCTTTTGCATTCGCATGTTCGGAAGCCATTTTCCTCTGCCGAGACACGAGCGCCGTCAACAGCGGCGGTTGGGACGAGCAGCCGAGACGACAAAGAGGGGATCGTTTCCACCTAGAGGAAGAAATCGCTGCAGCCGGAAAGGTGTTTATTAGATACATTCCTTGTCCTTACAGAGATTACGTACAAAGAGAAGAATGAAAGTTAGACGGAAGTAAGAGAAATATTTAAAGAGTATATATGTAAACAAAATACTAGCCTAAACACAGCACAGGGATGCCTTTCCAGAATCACAGGTAGCCTTGGCAAATGACAGATATCCATGGCATGTGACTGCGTAGACGAGGACTAGTAGACGTAGACGAGGACACGCCATCTACGAGACATCGTCGACGAGACATCTACGTCCTCGTCTACGAGGACGTAGACGAGGACACGCAACTGGTCATGCGCAACGCTATGTACCTGCAATTTCGGAAACTTTCGAAAGACTGAAACACTAGAGAAGAAAGGGTACAACGACGCTGTCTGATGTGGCGCGAGAGATACAAAAGATGAAAAATAAGAAGCGGGTCGGAAAGCAAAACGAAGGAAACAAAGGAAAGGTTAACATGTTATGCTTCCGTAATTTCAAGGCTCGACATTGTAGTTTTAACTTTACAATCATTATACTCTGTCATGCTCACGGCCGCCCAGCGGGCCCGCGAGGTGGCCCGCAGGCTCGGCTTGCCGCTCCCTACGGGAGACTGAGCCGGGTGCGCGATCCCGTAGCGTTCCGCAGGCATAAAGTTGGTTCATTTCAATTCAATCTTTATCACGCAGACTTTCATCCGATGGCGGCTTCTCGTACGAGGTACACTTCTAAATTCGGAAACACGGTAAAACACTTCTTACGTACGCGCTGCCATTTCCTTATGCTGCTTTTCTATTGCAGGAACAAAGGAGAAGCAATGTAGTCGCCAAATGGTAGACCGAAACACATATTCTAATGGAATGCGAGTTAGTTTGAATTATTTTTCTCCATTGTGCGCGTCAGGTTGAGCGGGGTGTAACAACCCTCATTTATTAACGCAATAGCATGAAAGAGGTTATCTCGCAGAAATAACGTTGTCCTCGTCGGCGTCGTTGGTAGGGAGCGAAAAAATTGGCGTTGTGCATTAGCGAAAATTCGAGATATCTGCAAAGAACGAGAGAAATAGAGAGAGAGAGAAGGGTTGAGTGAAGGTCAAGAAGGTTAACAAGAAAAAAAATTATCCGCTTTGCTACCCTGCAATGGGAAAGGGGTAAGGAAGAACAGATGTGTCAGGAAGCAAAAAAAGAAGGTGAGGAAGTAAAAGAGAAAGAAAGGGTTAAAAACTACAAAGAAAAAGAAAAACCCATACACACCAAAACACGGGAGTTTCATAGTCGTTTAGCGAGGCCGGTTGACCGTAGAAACATCTGCAGCGCCTTCGTTGCTTTGTGGTTGGAAGTTCGAACGTTCAGACACTGTAAAATTGATTGATCGGAAAGCGGCTGATCGTCGACGCGTGGTAACGTTGTTGAGGACAGTTGACACTGGGAGGTGCAGTGACGACAATGACGAAGGACGTGTGCAATGGTTTCCTCGCTTCCACGGTTATTACAGGCAGCACTGGCAGCCATTCCAATCTGATAAGCAAAGCTGTTCGTGAATGTCACTTCAAGTCACAGGCGGCCGAGGACGATTGTTTCGGATGGGACAGTCTCGATGGAATTCGAAGTGGAAGTGGTGGATACAGACCAGTGATGACGGGTATGCGGAAAACCGGATTTATTCCACACTGAATATGCTACACCACGTGCGAGTGAGCGAATCTTTGACGCTGCATTGGTTCTTGATAATGGAATGGCTTCCTGCACGCCACTTTCATGAGCATTCCTTCCAAAAAATTATCGGCATGTTTGTTGTCGTTGCAAATATATAAACAGAGGCAAATATATAAACAGATGCAAAGATGCAAATATATAAACAAAAGCTTACAAGATCTTTATGCAATTCACTATCCTATTTTTCATCTCAGTCAATGTGTCGATCCTGCCCCGCCACTTTTTGAAAGCTTTCTGCACCTAACGTGGTTTCGCACTGCCTTCAGAATCGGAGGCACGTCTCCTGGTTGTGCACTGGCTCCGTGATCTGCCCACCTTCGACCAAGTAGGGACGTCACGTGATAACGTCACTATGAGAGCTCACATTATGTGACGTCACAGTGACGTCATAATGACGTCACGAATTTTGGTGATCTGCGATATCACGAAAATTCAGCTGTTATCGTCGTCATCATCGCTGCTCATGCCTATGGTCTTGAAATAGCCCACAGTATCTTTGAGGCCAAACTTGTCACTTTTTTTTGCAGGTTACTAAAGAATCAGAAGACGAGCTTCACTGGGACACATTTATTTATTTATTTATTTATTTATTTATTTATTTATTTATTTATTTATTTATTGGTATTTCTTTATCGCAATAATAACATTCACACGGGCATAAAGTCAAAGCGTGTCTGGCCATCGTCCAGTATCACTTAGAGACATGCTTCATACGGTCGCGTTCGTATCTGTGTAGAGTGCGTTTCGATATCTTCTTTCTCTCATTTTTCATTGTCATTTAGGTGAAGAATATATAGTTTCGAATTAGGGGTTCTGACACAGCCTAGCTTCCAGTGTTTTCTTCTCTCACTAAAAAAATCGTGAAGGTACATATGTAATATTTGAAAGCGCTCTCACTTCAAGAAAGGCTGACGTAAACGAATTGTAGATATGTGTCCTTTCCGAACCACAGCAGCTGCAGCTGTTCACCAAGAAGTTAGGACCAAATATTTTTTTAAACCTCCTTGGCTACGACACTGTGTAACAAAAATTCTGAAGCTATTGAGGTGACCCAGTCTAGCATCCGTATGTAGAGTACACGTTGACATTTCTTTGCTTGCGTTCTTGTTTATTTTTACATGAGCAGTGTATATAGAATTTTACAGTAAGCCTCAAGAAAAAAGTTTCTGATCTTCATTATTCATTATTAATTGTATCACAGCTTTATTATAACATCTTCAGACGACAATAATTATAACTTCTATGTTCGCGAGAAGAGTGCCACTTTTACAATGCACGACCCAGCTATCAGAAGAGAAAATTCTCAAACGAGATATATACCTAATGTTTCCCTATACTGCAGCATAATGTGTCTGTTAGTTTTCATTATTATTGTGTCTAATAAAGCAAACGAGCCCTTAAATTTACACCTCTTTCCTTCAGCCTAATGTGATGTTATTTTTCCAAACGAAACACCATCTGGTTTTGTAACAACAAACAATGAACATCAGGTATTTTCATCTTACAAGAGCCCTCTAGGCAGAAACAAAGCTCCTGTTTACTGCGCGGCGTAAGATCCTTATAGAAAATAAGTAAGCGGCGTTTTTCCGGTAGTTGCCTGCCTTTTAAGTGGTCGCATTACCTTTCAGGAAGCCACTTTGCCTTCTAGGAAGTTCACTTAGTCGGCTTTGTTGCGAAAGGCTGAGAAATGCTTTCCTTGTTTGGTACACACATTGTTTTCTTTTGAATTTCGTGCAGCACTTAAGGTTACACTCGGACATGAAGGCTGAAGGAAGTTCCAGTACCCTGGTTTTTTTTTGCAAGAACAATTCTATGCCCCTTGGGAATGTCAGCAACTACGCAGAATTGAAAACTAAATGTCGGCCAGTTGCATGTGCGCCGACCCTTACAGGCTTTAGTTTTGTTTCCGTTTGTGAAAAAAAAAGGAAGCACTGCATGGCTCAGACGAAAGGAAAGGCCAGCCCTGTATGATGTGTTTTTCTGTTGTTATTTCAGGCAAGTTCGCACGAATATCCCCAAAAGACAAATGCACAGGCTTGAAAATGGTGTCTATGGACCATGGCATGCTTACTTACACCTTTACAATTTCTAAAGAGCAGCGGGATGTATTTCAACTCAGTTCTTTTTGTAGCGAGAGCTACATTGGCCGTATTCTCACCGTTACGTCGTGGCCGGTGGCCGCGCCGCGATCTGAGCCATTGCCTAGTAACCGCCGCAGCTGGCAGCGCCGCTCACCACGCCATCTGGCATGACGTCAGAAGAGGAACCGGTGAAATCACTTTGCAACAACACACGAGGAGCCGGCGTTGCATCTTATATTAGAAGGGGCGGGTCGGTGGGATTCGCCGGTATATATAGAAAGTGAGTCGGAGAAACTGAAAGAAGCCAGGATTCGTGATCGGAACGAAACCAAGAGGAGGCAGGGAGCCGACGAGACAGAGAAAGAAATTGTCGCACGCCTCGAGAACCGTCGTAAGTACAAAGCCGCCAGGCGATTGCATCCAGATGAGGATGGCTCGTCGTCTAGGCAGCAGCAGACCCCAACTGCCCACAAAGTACTGTGTCGGAGCCATTGAGACGACTGCTTGCTACTTCACCGACCATCGGGCCGTCTTTGTAGCAATTGATAAACAACAAGATTAAGACTTTCAAAATAAATGCGTTACACTTTAAATAAAAAATTTCTAGTCTTTAATGTAACCATAATTAACGAGAGGTAACAACCAAATCAAAATATTCAGACGTATGAAGCTAAACGATAAAGATGTAGCCATACAGAGAACCTAGCTAAACAATAGGATTAACCGTACATTTCGCTACGCACACCCAGGCATAACTGAGTTAAGTCACAGCCATTTTTTTTTCTTTTGAGCGCAGTGTTTTTCGCTATTTTATCTGCTTTCGAGCTGTGCACTTGATTATAGCATGGAAACTAGCCTGGTCCCTTAACCTCGTCACCGTCTAGCAAGTTATTCCTAATGTCATGCGTGATCCTCAATTTACGAAACGAGACTCACCGCTTACCACATTCTCGTAATTTCATTGTGTTGACGTAACACTTCTCGCACGTCAACGTTCAAAACACCGTCCATTACGGGAAAATGCGGCTGGGGGAACCTAGAGAAACGAAAATAGACTCATTAAAGAGGACTTGTTTGGGCTACAAATGTTGTGCACTCGATTTATTTAGTACTTTTCTACCTGAGTGCTTCCAGCAAAGCAAAAGAACGGATTGATTAAGGGAAAAAAAATGAGATTTATGCGAAATACCAAAAGCAGCAACAAAAGGCGTATATCCGAAACAGAATGAGTGGACATCGGAGCCTCGACCATTTTTTAGACAGAACAGGACAAGTACACTTGTTGAACTTTAGGTCAGCTTGTTTCGCTGGTTTAAAAAACAACACATTTTTACATATGAAAAATAAAAGCATGCGGAGGGTCAGGAGATGCACTAATAAAGCATCGTCATGCATTTTGAGCCGGAATTCCGAGGACAACCGGATTTTGTTTTTGTCGAATAAGCCAGTTTTTTTACCTCAAGCAGCAAATACTTGGCAAGTCGAGCTTGGAAAGCAGGCTAGTCGCGCAAGTATCACGAATTACTTCCGCGCTGTTGATGGTTGCTTAGTTGGTACATGTAACCTCCCCTCCACTCCTTTCTTCAAATATCTGGAGTTAGTCTTTTCTCTCCGAACGACCACACCACCCGGCTTTCCTTGTGGCTGTGGTGGTCGGTGTTGTTTTTGCAGTGGGCAGCCGAATGAAATCTGCCTTTTGGCTATTACGTTGAAGAGTGTACAAATAAAAAAATTTGAAGGACACTTTGTACATTCCAAAGTGTGTTCGGCGAAAGCGTGTGGCCATTCCACTGATTATGCCATGTCTTTTTTCTTTTACACTTTCGTAACACCTCAACATAGATATTCAGTGCTTCTGGGTCATCACATTATTGTACGAATAGCTGAAGCTTTATTTACTTAATACAAATGATTAAAAGCAGCACTTGGCATCTGTGCATGGCAAGAAATATTAAATTTTTCTACCATCCGTGGTGATGAAACAGATCGAAAGGAGAGATGGTAAGACGACATTAAGGACATCACGAAAAGTCTTATCAACTGCCACTTTATTGAGTCTAGATATTTCTTAAATGGTGGCTGATGAAATTAATGCACGTACATTTCAGCGAGCTGAGAGCAATTTGGCAATACGTTCTCCTCTCTAAGCACCCTAATGACCTCCACTCAGAAAGTCTTCTGAGCTAATGAAAACGTACTTGTGCTTGTGCGCCAGTCGTCATTAACAATGGCTCTTATTGTGTAGAACGCATGGTGTTCGACTTCATGAACTGGGTTATTTACTTCCTCCTTCTGAAACACACACTTTTTTTGACAGTTTGCGAGACTGCAGAGGTCATTTCAGTGACGTTTGTCAAACACCGCTAAATATTCCTTGATAAACAAACACAGCTAGTAGTTGACCTACAAGCAAATAGATCATCTGAAACCTTGTAGTAATTTTAAAAGCAAGGTAGCATCGCTTTGACGTGTTATACGCCATTCATCTGGTTCTCCGTAAGATGTTCATTCTATGAATTACTCACTTGTACTATTTGCAGCGATCTCTCTTGTATTGTATGCCAGCGAGGGTGCACGTGTATGGCAACGAGTGTAGTTTGTATCCAAGACGCTCCTGTCACTTTGCTGATAATGGCTCTGTAGAAGGCTTTAAGTAATGAGCGCGGATGTAGAACTTCGTTTTTGAAAAAGTAATAACTATGGAGTATGCCACAAACCTTTTTTTTGTTATTGATATGATATAAGGTAATGCCCGCTACTTCTCAGCTCTTGAAGGGATCGAGCACACAACTACAAGGGGGCAATCAAAGTTTTTGACCTACCTACCTTAAAATTATATATCTAACAACATTCTCACAGCAAGTCCAGGAACACCAGGACGCTAGAAAAAGGCGCAGGTTGCATTAAGTTGCGCAAGTCCTGAAACAGTTCAACTGGACGATTCTCACTTCTAATCTGGTTCCTTCTGGGCTGTTGCTAGGCTTAACCTAGGTTAGCTAGGTTGTTTATAGGTTCATTCTCAGCGCAGAGAGGTTCGAGTCAAACCACAGACAGCCACAGACACTACACGGATGTCCAAACTCCAGAGACAGAAACTCGCGCAGAAACAAAGCGTTCGCTTCTCTACGTGGTCGTTGGCGTACGGTTTTCGTCACTTCGGGGTCTGTCCGCAGCCACCGTTGTCTTTCCTTTATTCTATTTTTTTTCTAGTATTCTCTCGCTGTACGTCCTCGCAGTCATTTCTTGGGCTAACTGTTGCCTTCTTCATTTTTGGCGGACCAATTGTGATTAGTTGGATTAGCCCAATTTTTATACTACGCGTGATGGTAGACATTTCTTGAACTAACCGCTGCCTTTCATCTTTAGTGAATGAGTCGCGCATATAGGGATTTCCCCAATTTCTGTGCCATATTCGTTCATGATGATGGTAGTTTTCTGGTGATGGCGGCCATTTTACGGCTGAGTATAACCGCTTCGCTGTTAGAAAATGCATGACAGACAACGTTCTCACAGCAACATCTCACTGTTACAACAGCTACACCAGCACAATTGAAAATTGCACATCTGAAAAAAAAAACATTCTCATATTGAGATCAGCGCACAAATATTACGTGGCACATACAATATACAATTTATGTAACACCATGATACTGCAGTCTGGAAAGTGCAATTAATAAAAATAATAATAATAATAATAATAAATAAAAGTGCACAGTAGTGTCTCTAGTCGGCGGCTACAAGTCATCGCCGTCTCTTGCAGCTAATGCCGTTGGCGCATACCTCGCGGCCAACTTTAGTCAAGGGTACATGAAGCAGCTTCTTTGAAACTCTAATTAGTTCAGGTGCTGTTTATGAAAAGCCGCAGTGACACGTAATAAAAAAAATAGTAAGATCGTGAACCTGCACAGAGTATGGCAAGCATCCAATGCTCTGTACACTACATAGATTTGTGCTCTTGCGCTGTTACCCACATGGCTCCGAAACAACGATGACATCAAGACGCCCGCTTCAACCTCCTCCTCTTGCTTTCCTTTTCCTTCTAGTCACCTTGGTGGGGACCGCACCGGCTGTGTCCCCGATTAGCGCTCGCTTAACAGCTAATTAGTGAGCGCGTCTTCTCGGGGCAAATTTTATCAAATTCGTTGCCTTTGCCGTCAAAAAGCCTCGTCTCCTGTCTGTACCATTCTGTTATTCATCCAGCGAAAAAAAAAGAAACACTTCGTTTCAAAGTTAGACACATAAACATGCATGGCATTTGTATACGCCAGCTCACCAGCAATTCATTTTGCTGACAGAATCAGCACTTTTTATCTCAATAAGAAATGTATTACAAGATTTATTCATTGAAATCAAGAATACTACCCGCCTCGCCAAGGAAATTCCTTTGGTTTTATATGTTTTTCTTTAGACACAGGACCTGTGTCACGCCTACTACTACTACGACGACGGCTAAGTCAGCTTCGCTTTTGAAAACTGCTCATCTTGTGGCCTGATATCAGCCGGCAATCCCTTATTCACAGATCTTTATTTGTTCCAAGCAGCACCTTTTCTGCTTGTGGTTCTTTTTCTTGCCACGCAAAGCGATTGTCGCATTACTCCGAGAGGAGGCGCCTCACTGCACGCTTACTGAACGTAGGCGATCTCAGAGGCACGCTGGAAAGACGAATAAGTACTCCTACTCGAATCCACCGTATTGCAATGTCATCCTTGTCCCTTGGATGAGCCCTGCTGCCGCCAGCCTTCCGGGACACTTATTCGTTTGACGTTCCTGGCTTTTCTCTATTTATTCTGGCTTTTCTTTGCCGATTGCTGTACATGAATCTATCAGTATGCATGCGCATCTTGCAAAAGCGGTGCGGGAGAGAAATTACTATTCCTGGTCTTGTGTTTAATTTACAAGTTTATTTACTGTAAGTCACGGAAAGCCTTGTCCTGCATGCTGATTCCGCGCTGTGCTAAACAAGATGGGATTGAGCACTGCATATCGAGTTCTGCTCACATCAGGAATAAGAGGACGAACAAATTAAGCAATTTTAAGCGATCGACTGTGTTACCTAGGCGGATATACTCGATAGAAACACACGGTGACCTATTTGCTGCTCATTTTTGGCCCAGTCTCGTATTGCCGTTCCGTCGTTATTCGGAAGCTTAGGTAATGATGAAGGGCGCGTGTTGTCACTGAGAGAATGAATTAATGATTTAGATTGAACAACAGACATTTTCATCAAACGAAAATCGTTGGACGATAAAATTGCGGTCGTTAAGTTTCAATCTATTCCTATAATCGTGACACTTGTTACAACCATACCTTTTTGCACATTGTTGTAGTCATTTAAAAGAAAAGATCGAACCTATACAGATACAGGTTATACTAATACACGAATATATGACATTTAGTCCCACACAGGATGTTTGAACAGTCGAAGGGGTGCAATATATAAAAATGGTGGTTTACTTACATTCCTGATAGCAAATAATATAGTGCAGGCTAGTTAGCTAGTTATGTTTTAAACCAAGATTAACAGTGAATATTACAAAGAAACGAAGCACAAAGTGTTCCGAACAATAATCTACCTCATCACTGTGTTTTCATTCGCAACTTCCTTCTCAAGCAATAAGTTGCACGTAAAAGCTAGTGTGTGCCTGTTTCTTTCACAAGGAAAGATTTAATGGCAGGCTTGTTGGTATAGATCCACCAAAGAAAACAGTGTAATCAAAACACGGACAAGCTTGGAGAAAGACAAGACGAGCGCCCATCCTGACTCCGTCCTTTCCTGTCTGTGTTTTATTATAAGTGCCAAACAGGAAGATGAACAATAGCTGATGACTATATTGCAGTACAAATAAAAATATCTCGTGACAAGATATCTGGGGGGGCACATATCCTGTCGCGAAATTGGCTCTCACGAAATTTTTTGTGAAAACATATCTGGTGCAGTTATAGTGCGGCCCTTAAATTTGACTTTTTACTTATTATGGGCAGAAACAACATCTCAGCGGACTTTTATTTTTTTCTGTGTAGACAGTTCATTTGTGTGAATATTTGTGTTTTGTAAACTTTTGTGCTGAATGGACACTTTTTTTTTCTTCTACGAACACTCAAGTGCCTGAGTATTCTTCTTTGTGCCTTTGTACAATTTTGTGCTTGATCTTCGCTTTGCGAAGTCAGCTATTATGCCAAGAGAAGACGAGCAGCCGGTGCCATGCATTGGAAACAGTCACTACTTATATACATTTAATGATAAATACATGTAAAACATTAGTACATAACCCTATCACGACGAACGAAAACGATGTTGTGTTGATGCACTTGAACGGAAGTAGTCAAACAAATGGATTTGCCATCACTGCATATCGAAGAGAACAGTAGTGAGCCGGTCATCAATACGTAAACGAGATATATTTGTCACTGCTTCGTTTAGGCTTGTTCTCTCTTATTTTCGCTTCAAGCAACGACGGGTCCGCAATAAGTTGCACTGCATCGAAAGGACACGCGGTAGTAAGCACTTCCTACGCTCCATTAACATTGATGTCCGCTATCGACCCAGCGCCGAAAATACACCCACGTCCCCAAGAATTCCCGAATTGATTTTTTTCTGTTTCACTGGTTTTTTCATGCAGGCCCTGGAGTGGGCCCACACGTGTTTGTTCGAGCGCTGGTCTCAGTGCTGCGGATTTTTTCTAGTTTGATATCTCTTTTTTTTCTGCATTGTACATGTGTGCTTCAATGTATGGGTCCTGAAGCATTGATCATCGCTCACACACTGAAAGCTTATTTGTTATTGACGACGGCTTTATCGAGTCTTCTGACGTTGAGACGTTGATACACTATGGTTTCGGTGCTAATTATAGGGTTCGTGTACAAATAATAAAGTGTGTTAGAGAGGCACAAATCATAAAGAATAATTTACAACGGCAAAATAAGTAGACACATTATCGAAATATGGTCAAAGCTGACACCTTGACGTATAGGGCATTCAGCTCGTTGCAGGATGCTGCTAATTAGCGAAGTATCAAGGTCAATTGACTTTCTTGTTTTCTTGAACTGGCCTCACTGCTACATAACGGCTTTTGGTGACGTTTTTAACCAAAATAATAACCGAAGGAATACATATGTCAGAGTTCGTGTCTTGTGTTTTGTGAGCGTGCAGGCTCTGCATGCTGCGCAGCATAGCGTTTTAATACAGAAATATATTTTTCTTTGCTTTCATTTGTCTTTACCTTTATATAGGAAGTAAAAATGTCGGACTTTGGGGAGAAATAAACGTACTATCGGATGGCAACATATACAGAGAAAGAAATGTATTATTTAGATAATCATTATACGACACTCCAGGCGTATTTTTGTAGTCATCATCATTATCCA
Organism: Rhipicephalus appendiculatus; assembly: GCA_030522465.1. Lineage (NCBI taxonomy): Eukaryota > Metazoa > Arthropoda > Arachnida > Ixodida > Ixodidae > Rhipicephalus > Rhipicephalus appendiculatus. Next base: position 4,488,293 of record JALIZH010032927.1, on the reverse strand, counting down.
TAAAAATAATGGTTAGATAAATGAGTTCACTCCTCATCACTGCAAACTCGCATCGACAGTCCCAGCAATGGTGCATGCAGCAGGTCTTGCGCAAGATTTTCCTCAGCACTTCTGAAAGGGACGCTCTCAGAAAGCAAAAAAAAGTTCAAGAATTTATGCCAAGAAACAAAATATGGAGAGAAAATTCTTGTTCATAATGACTGTAGCGAAATAATGCGTTCGCACATTGCGCCAAGGCAACTACTGAATCTTTAGTGATTACACAATACGAGCTACACGTCGGAACCTCAACTTTAAGCCTATGGCCTTCAGCTTATCGCAGGGCTTTGAACGAGGACGTTTTTATGTCGCTCCGAAATGAAGCAACAGTGTCCTTTTTTTACACTTGAGTCACGTCTTCACCTATCGCCCAACCCTCCCCTAGGTGTCCTGTTGCCAGCACTTGCAAAGTCTCTTCATATGTTAAATCAACATATGAGATTAGACGCAAAGTTGCCCATTGAATCGCCAAGTTGAGTTACGATCTTAGAAATTCTTGTGTTTATACATTTGAAACGCGTTCTATCCTTGCGAAAGCTTCGTACGACTGCATGGTACGAAAGAAAAGTACGGAACTTCGACAATCCTTAACTCCTTTCGAGGAGTTAAGGCTTGGCTAGGTCGGAACCATGCACGAGGCAAATATTATGAAAACAGAAATGCTATGAGCTAGTTCATGCATATAACAGGTTCAATTTTCTCGCAGACCATTTGCTACAAATCTTCATGCCAACGTAAGTCGTTAAGCAGCGAAGTTACGCTAGTCCAAACTGCAATAACAGCGTTCTCCTTCCCTCACGTGTCCCATATCATGAAAAATGAAAACAATATATTGGTAAATAAGAACGAATAATAACTGGGTGAAAGCTTATGCATAAAAATCTTGCGCCTGTAAACTTGAGCTGTAGCAATGCCGCCAAGGAAGCGCACAGAAATGGCTTGATGAATAGAAAGCTAAAGGGAGGTTTCGGAATGTAACGATGCCACGTCTTATCAATTCGTGCTTCAGTTGAATTACGAAGAACATCTAGAGTCTTGCCTCTGAAAATACGCTTGTAAGCTAAGCAGAGACCGATTATAAAAAAAACCATATTCGGTAGCTAGCGCAGAAAAACAATATATCGCATTTACGAAAGTGTGAATAAATGGACGATTTTACGGGATACTGATATGACAATCATCGCTATTTCTTTTATTAATATATAGGGGCAAACGGCAAACTGTGAAACTCTGTTGACGATATTGTTTTCGTGGTCTACATATGCATGGATTTAGAGGATTTCACATCAGCTTCTGTCTTTAAGCTTTCCCTTCGGCTTGTGTGTATTATTGTGTTCTTTTAAACTTCCTCGTTTTAGAGTGTCTCAAAAGTGTCCTAAAGGAATACGTGTACTTTCACTGCTGCTTAAACTTGACGTGCTCTCAGATGTATGCTTGTATATGGTACTCGTAACCTGTGCTTTTACTACTACACAAAGATCGCTAAAAAGAAATATCTGTACTAGCTGTAAAGATGTAAGAGTGACCATACGTGCTTGTAGCAAATACAACTACAGCCTTAACTTGCAAGCGGAAAGCCCCGCTTTCAGTGCTTCCTGTTTAGTATTTGTGGCGTCGATTCTACATATACTCGTGACCCAAAACAATTTGCCATCCACAAGTGTTGAAGATTGGGTGAGTTGGTTTGTCCTACTTTAACTGGTCCAGCGCATAGCGGGAAAGAAGAAATAGCCGAGCCGACCAACAAAAAAGAACAGAGCGCTTGCTTCCAACTGATTTTTATGGGCAAATTGCATCAATTATATTGTCTTGCGCAATAACGCAAAAAAAAATCACGCCATATCCACGAAGTGAATGATGATGAGTGGGCGAAGCTCCGGAGGTAATCTGGTAAACCGTCAATCCCCGTAAATTTTGCCCACTCGATCATCATACAAAGACCTGACACACAAACGCGGGGGTGTGGTGTGATTATACATACAGTATATACACAATGTTTCAATATTTGCATATTGATAAAGTATATACACAATGTTTTGTTATTTACATATGGGGTAGATGATGATTTTGTTCGAGAGCTCTGCGGACCACAAGGAGGGGGTTCCCCTGATTTTGTTTTCTTCATATATGACGTTAAGCTGAGGGGAACGTTTGTTGTCGGCGTTGCCGTTTTGCCTTTCGAGGGCGAGAGCGCGTTCACGATCGTTTTCATCCATGGTAGAAAGAGAATGTGTAGTCTGGAACACGCTAATAGTTCATGGTCATCAGCGTCATCGTCATCACGTCTAGTGGGTACATTCCACTATACTGGAACGCGCTTATTCTTCATGGTCATCAGGCGTCATCGTCATCTTTATCACGTGGAGTGGGTACATCCCACTATACGTGGCTACCTACTACTACTACTACTACATACTACAGAGGAGGGACAGACAGACCCACAACCTAAGGAGCTTAGCCCCTAAAAAAACACCCAACTGTAACGCCAAGATAAGACAGCACCATCGCAACGTGACAGACCAATGTTTCATAGCCGGTTTGCCTGAATAAAGAAGGTCATTTCATATTATGTAAGTCCAAGGAAGGAGCGCTTATATACATGTGAATCAAGCCCTTGCTATAAAATGCGCTTCTACAATTTCTCGCGTGATTTGTGACAACACTAGAACGCTAGTAAGGCATCGCAATATTTTTGGGAGCGGATTCTTTCTTCTTTGATTTTTGCAAAATTCGACGCGGTTACAAGGAATGCCGTCACTCATGATTCAGCTTGTGTCCTTATTTATTGCGTCACCGACAGTGCCTTTCGAAGGAATGCAATAATTATGGCAAAATGTGGAGGCTTTTGCCTGCAGGCTACATGTGTCGCGTCTTTGACATCATTTTCTTCGTTGGAACCAGCTTCTTTAATAACACCGGTATGTGCAGCAGGCACTTCGACTCATGTAGAAGGAATGGCTTAATATTGTAATCTTCAGTCTGCCTATATTCACTACCACGATACACATCAGCCTGTCTTTGGCTTTACTGGGCTACACATACATCTGGAATGCTCTCACGTCTTGTAGATTGCGCACTGCGTTATTTTGTGTGGCAGGAAAGTGGTTGGTAAGAGCCGGCTGAGACTATACACACAAGTTGCACATTCTCATTGATATATTCCTTAAGTAGGACGTCCCAAAGTAATACTCGCTACAAGGGACGTACTTGCGGGGGATAATCGAATACGTTTGACCGCTTGGTTCTTTGACTGGCACCCAGAACATTCTACTTACGAGAGCATACTTTGTTTTTGTTGCTTTCGATAATGCACCTGCAGCGTTGGCGGCTGGTCAATCTTCACAGCAGCAGAACGCTTGCAAACCTGCACAATGCCATGGCTACATCTGCACCACTGCGAATGACTTGCAGTTTACTATATATTAAAGTAGAAGGTCACTGTAGAATTGACGCGTCATTTGCTCAACAGTGGATGAACAGCGGAAACTTCCAAGTTGAGGCTTCCTTTCTTGCTTATTTCGATACAGTAGAAAAACGTAGAACAAAGCGTCACAACGAATTCTAGCGCACCTATTTTGAACCTCAATTAATGATGTGCGCAACTAATTCTTTGCAATACGTTCACTGACTACGGCATCAGTTTTCGAGTGCTCTCTTTTTTTCTTGCAGTGAATAAAGCAAATAAAAAAGAAGAAAAAAGTGCGGCGAAGTAAAAAATGCAAGGTAACATCGCACAAGTGGTAACAAGCCTGAAGGAACAGCGGAGCTGGGCTGCCTTACTTGTTTCTCTTTCTTTTTTTCTCTCTTTCTTTCTGTAACCTTCTATTTCTTTCTTTCTCTTTATGTCTATTTTTTGTCTCCCTTTCTGGATCTTTCTACTTTTCCCTCTTCGCCTGTCTCTCTCTCTCTCAATTTCTCTCTCTTCTTTTCTCGCTTTTTAGTTTTTTATTTCTTTCTCTGTCTTTCTCTTTCTTTTTTTGCTCTCTGTTTTTTCTACCTGTTTTTTTAATCTTTCTTTGTATCGCTTTCTGTCTGTGTCGGTTTCTTTGTTTCACTTTCAATCTGTTTTTTTTCCTTTCCTTGACTCCATTTCTCTCTCTATCTCATTCTTTTTCTCTTTTTTTTCTCTATCTCTCTCTGTACTAGTTCTCTCGTCCATCCGAGTTACTGCATCCAACGTAGGACAACGCGGGGCAGCTCGACTGCGCGTGCCGCAGCAGATGAAAAGGAAGCGCAGAGCATGCGCCGGCCGAGTTATTGCGTTGCATGCGCTTTGCGCATCTGTGCCAGGCGCTTGGCGAACGCGAGATACCGTATATGGTAGAGGCCTTTCATGATGATGATAGATTTTATTAACATCTCGTAGCGAACCTCGAGCATAAACAACTCATTTGTCAAAACTGCACTCTACCACAACTATACATGAGAACACGGTTGTGAATATTTCGAGCTAATTAAAATTTATGATGACAAGTCATTACGGTTCCGAACACCACAGATGCAATGTCTGTGGTGTGCCAAAGCTTCACTCCCAAATTTGTGGTGTGTGCACAAGCAGGTACTTTTGTGGCTACCAGGGGGCATTCTGCTGAAGTGGCGTTCACCTTACGCGATGCAGCTGTCGTTTATTGTAATACCATGATATCCCCCCGTATATTGTCACGTGGTCGTGACGTCGACGAAGGCAACAGTCGGCGAGTTAAAGAAGAAACTCTTTATTTTGGCCGAACTTGTGGCCGGGAAAAATGAAGGTCAGACTACAGCAATACACGCTGGCACTGAGAGCGGCGAACAGAGCGTCGGCCGTCGATAATCTGAACATCGTTGGAGCGCGCCGGCTTTTATGCATCACGCGTCGAACATTCTAGCCTTATCACTGGTCATCGCGCAAGCTCAGGAATAATCTCGAGTGGTCGCGTCTTGCGCGCAATCTTAACAGAACGATCTACAATAATCGCGAAGGTTCTAGAACAATAAGGCGCGGTTTGAGCTGAGCTTTGCTGACGGTCTTTGTGGGCGAAAACCGAATACAACAAAAGTGAATATAAGAATAGCGCGTGGCAATGCCCCCCTCTGAAAAGGCATCGTCCCGATGCTTAAAACAGAACACGGGGGAAAATGCATGCAACAATAAAGAAAGAAAGTTCAATAATTAAGCAATAAGTGCAGTCCTCTGGTTTGCTAACGCGCGTAATACGGCTTGAGGCGCACGACATGGACGACTTCAGGTCGCGCACGGCGCCGTTGAGAGTTCGTTATGCCGTCCGGGACGACCTCGTAGTCCAGTGCACCGAGACGTCGAAGCACCTTGTACGGCCCGAAGTATCGCCGAAGGAGTTTTTCACTAAGTCCACGTCGGCGTATCGGTGTCCACACCCAAACGCGGTCGCCGGGCTGGTATTTCACGAAGCGTCGTCGAAGATTGTAACGACGGCTGTCGGTCGTCTGCTGATTCTTGATCCGCAGGCGGGCGAGCTGTCGTGCTTCTTCGGCGCGCTGTAGGTAGGTGGTCACGTCGATGTTTTCCTCATCGGTGACGTTCGGTAACATGGCGTCGAGCGTTGTTGCCGGGCTCCGTCCGTAGACCAACTTGTATGGCGTCATCTGCGTCGTTTCTTGCACGGCCGTGTTGTATGCGAAGGTCACGTACGGAAGGATGGCGTCCCACGTCTTGTGTTCGACGTCGACGTACATGGCCAGCATGTCGGCGATGGTCTTATTTAGACGCTCGGTCAGGCCGTTGGTCTGTGGGTGGTAGGCGGTGGTCAGGCGGTGACTTGTTTGGCTGTACCTTAGGATCGCCTGAGTTAGGTCCGCGGTAAAGGCCGTACCTCTGTCGGTAATGAGGACCTCTGGGGCGCCATGGCGCAGTACGATGTTCTCGACGAAGAACTTTGCTACCTCGGCGGCACTGCCCTTGGGCAGGGCCCTTGTCTCGGCGTAGCGGGTGAGGTAGTCAGTAGCTACGACGATCCACTTGTTTCCGGAATTCGACGTCGGGAACGGCCCCAGTAAGTCCATGCCGATTTGCTGGAACGGCCGGCGAGGTGGCTCGATGGGTTGCAGAAGTCCGGCTGGCCTAGTCGGTGGTGTCTTCCGTCGCTGACAATCTCGGCAAGTCCTCACGTAGTGGGTGACCTCGGCAGTGAGGCGAGGCCAGTAGTACTTTTCTTGTATCCTTGCCAGCGTACGGGAAAATCCAAGGTGTCCAGCCGTCGGGTCGTCATGCAAAGCATGCAGAACTTCTGGTCGTAATGCCGAAGGTACTGCGAGGAGGGAGTCGGCCCGAAGTGGCGAGAAGTTTTTCTTTAGCAGAACGCCGTTGCGCATGAAAAACGACTCCAGTCCTCGTCTGAATACCTTTGGAGCCACGGTGGCTTTGCCCTCGAGGTATTCCATAAGGCCCTTGAGTTCCGGATCGGCGCGCTGTCGTTCGGCGAAGTCGTCGGCACTTATGGTTCCCAAGAAGAAGTCATCCTCCTGGTCATCCAGCGGCGGCGGGTCGACGGGGGCGCGAGACAAGCAGTCGGCGTCAGAGTGTTTTCGTCCGGACTTGTAAACGACGGTAACGTCGAATTCTTGAAGTCTCAGACTCCATCTTGCGAGACGACCGGAAGGGTCCTTCAGGTTAGCTAGCCAACACAAAGCGTGGTGGTCGCTCACAACTTTGAAGGGCCTGCCGTAGAGGTAGGGGCGAAACTTTGACGTTGCCCAGATGATGGCAAGGCACTCCTTTTCTGTTGTGGAATAGTTGGCTTCCGCCTTGGATAGCGACCGGCTAGCATAACTGATAACCCTTTCCACGCCGGCAGTTCTCTGGACAAGAACAGCGCCGAGTCCTACGCTGCTTGCGTCGGTGTGTATTTCCGTGTCGGCGTGTTCGTCGAAATGCGCAAGTATTGGAGGCGTCTGCAGGCGTCGTTTCAATTCTTGAAATGCTTCGACTTGCGCCGCTCCCCACGTGAATTCCACGTCGTTTTTCGTGAGCTGAGTTAGTGGCTCGGCGATGCGTGAAAATTCCTTGACGAAGCGTCTATAATAGGCGCACAAGCCGAGAAATCGGCGAACGGCCTTCTTGTCGGTGGGTGGCGGGAAGGCAGCGATTGCAGCTGTTTTTCGTGGGTCGGGGCATACTCCAGACTTGCTGATGACGTGATCCAAGAACAGAAGTTCCTCGTATGCAAAGCGGCACTTTTCTGGCTTCAGGGTGAGTCCGGAGGCCTTGATTGCCTGAAGTACAGCTTCTAGGCGTCGGAGATGTTCGTCGAAGTTTGAAGAAAACACAACGACGTCATCCAAGTACACAAGGCAGGTCTGCCACTTCAAGCCGGCCAGTACAGTGTCCATAACACGCTGGAACGTCGCAGGTGCCGAGCAAAGACCGAAGGGCATGACTTTGAACTCGAAGAGGCCATCTGGTGTGATAAAGGCAGTCTTCTCTCGGTCTCTCTCGTCGACCTCGATTTGCCAATAGCCGGACTTGAGGTCCATCGACGAAAAATACTTCGCGTTGTGGAGTCGGTCCAGGGCGTCGTCGATACGTGGGAGAGGATACACGTCCTTCTTCGTGATTTTGTTCAGGCGGCGATAATCGACGCAGAAACGGAGGGTTCCGTCCTTCTTCTTCACTAACACCACGGGTGACGCCCAAGGACTCTTTGAAGGCTGGATGATGTCGTCACGTAGCATTTCGTCGACTTGCTGCTTCACGGCCTCGCGTTCTCGCGTTGAAACTCGGTACGGGCTCTGGCGGGAGTGGTCTCGCATTTTCCTCTGTTATGATGCGATGTTTTGCGACTGGGGTCTGTCGAATTCTTGACGACGACGAGAAGCAGTCCTTGAATTGCAAGAGCAGACTTTTGAGCTGGTCTTGATTGTGCTTCGGGAGGCTCGGGTTGACGTCGAAATCTGGTTCGGGACCTCGATTCGTCGAAACAGGTTCGGCAGCATCGAAGAGGGCGAAAGCATCGCTGGCGGCCACGCATTCTTCGATGTAGGCGACCGTCGTACCAATGTTGAGGTGCCTATATTCGTGGCTGAAGTTTGTCAGCACTACCTTTGCTTTACCGTCACGCAGCTCGGCTATACCTCTTGCGACGCAAATTTGACGGTTCAGGAGTAGGTGCTGATCGCCCTCGATGACGCCTTCAAGGTTCGCAGGGTTTTCGGTGCCAACGGAAATAATGACGCTGGAGAGTGGCGGAACGGTCACCTGCTCTTCTATCACATTCAGTGCATAGTTCCCTGGCGTCGCGAGGGGTGGGAGCGCTTTGTCTGAGGTTAGTGTTATCGACTCAGACCTTAGGTCGATGACGGCGCCGTGGTCACTTAGGAAGTCCATTCCAAGTATCACATCCCTGGAGCAGTTTTGTAAGATTACAAAGCTCGCAGGATAAGTCCGGTTACTGACGGTGACTCTTGCCGTGCAGACTCCAATAGGCGTTATCAGGTGGCCTCCAGCTGTCCGGATTTCGGTTCCACTCCAAGCGGTCTTTACTTTCTTCAGCTTGGCGGCGAATGGCCCACTGACGACGGAATAGTCGGCACCAGTGTCGACGAGAGCGGTGACGTTGTGACCGTCGATGAGAACGTCGAGGTCGCTAGTCCGTCGCCTTGCGTTGCGGTTAGCTCGCGGCGTCGGGTCACGGCTGCGTCGATTTGTTGCGCTGCTTCCATCATGCTGCGTCGTCAGATCTAGCTCGGTACGCGAGGTTTCGTCGGCAGGGCTCTGTCTGCTTCGCGTCGTGGTCAGCAGGTTTCGTCGCGGCGTCATCGTCGGCGTCGGCGGAGGATCTTCGGTAGTTCGACGTACAGCAACCGCACCTCCATCGGTTGCTGCCCTTAGTTTTCCGGGTAAGGGCTCGGAGATCGGCCCCGAGCCGGACTGGTGTACTGCCTGCGATGCGGTGAGGTGTAGCGGCCTGGCGACGGCGAGCGGGAAGGTCGTCGGGGTGTCCACTGCGCTCCTGTGAGGTAGTCGGCGATGTCACGAGGTCGTTCGCCCGGCTGTGGACGCGGCGCGTTTACGGCGAAACCACGCAGTCCCATCTCCCGGTACTGGCAGCGGCGGTACGTGTGCCCGGCTTCACCGCAGTGGTAGCATAGCGGGCGGTGGTCAGGGGCGCGCCAAACGTCGGTCTTCCTCGGAGGGTAGCGCTGGCTGGCAGGTGGGCGGTATGGCGCCGGTGGTGGCGGGGGCGGTGTCTGGCGGCGGTACTGCGGCGGCGCGGTGTCTTGACGTGGGCGTGGAGCGGGAGCGTAGCGTCGGGCCGCAGCAGCGTAGCTCATGGCTTGCGGCTGAGGCTGTTGCGGTTCAGGGGCACCCAACGACTGCTGGATTTCCTCTCGAACAACGTCTGCGATGGAAGAAACTTGAGGCTGGGATGACGGGAACATGCGGCGAAGCTCCTCGCGCACTACGGCCCTTATGGTCTCGCGCAGGTCCTCTGAGCAGAGGGATTGAATGTCGGCGTAGCCTGGCGTCGAGCGGCGATTGAATTGCCGGGTGCGCATCTCCAGTGTCTGCTCGATTGTGGTTGCCTCTGTCAGGAATTCATGAACGGTCTTGGGTGGGTTCCTCATCAGTCCCGCGAAGAGCTCCTGCTTGACCCCTCGCATGAGGAAACGGACCTTCTTCTCCTCGGTCATGTGAGGGTCGGTGTGTCGGAAAAGTCGGGTCATCTCCTCGGTGAAGATTGTCACGTTTTCGTTCGGGAGCTGGACCCGGGTTTCTAGTAAAGCGGCGGCCCTTTCTTTGCGTACGACGCTTGCGAACGCTGCCAGGAAGCTGGTCCGGAAGACGTCCCAGGTTGTCAAGGTAGACTCCCTGTTCTCATACCAGGTCCTGGCGCTGTCTTCCAACGCGAAGTACACAAAGCGCAACTTGTCGTTGACGTCCCAGTTGTTGACGGCCGCAGTCCTCTCGTACGACTCGAGCCACGTTTCTGGGTCTTCACATGATGATCCCCGAAAGATTGGCGGCTCCCTTGGCGGCTGCATTACGATCGCGGAAGGTGGCGCAGGGGCTGTCATCGTTGCCGCAGTCGTGGTCATGGTCTTGGTCGTGCGAGTCTTGACGGGTAGTGGGCCGTACTCCGGTTGTAGACCTTGCTGCCTACGGCTGCTTCGACTTTCCGGGTTGTCCTTTCTGTCGTCTTCCTCGCGGGTTGGGCTTGGGTCAGTACCTCGCGGGGGCGTCCGGAGCATGGACGAAGCAGCACCTCCACCAGATGTCACGTGGTCGTGACGTCGACGAAGGCAACAGTCGGCGAGTTAAAGAAGAAACTCTTTATTTTGGCCGAACTTGTGGCCGGGAAAAATGAAGGTCAGACTACAGCAATACACGCTGGCACTGAGAGCGGCGAACAGAGCGTCGGCCGTCGATAATCTGAACATCGTTGGAGCGCGCCGGCTTTTATGCATCACGCGTCGAACATTCTAGCCTTATCACTGGTCATCGCGCAAGCTCAGGAATAATCTCGAGTGGTCGCGTCTTGCGCGCAATCTTAACAGAACGATCTACAATAATCGCGAAGGTTCTAGAACAATAAGGCGCGGTTTGAGCTGAGCTTTGCTGACGGTCTTTGTGGGCGAAAACCGAATACAACAAAAGTGAATATAAGAATAGCGCGTGGCAATATGCAACAATAAAACCATGATACGGCTGTTAATATTTCATTTTAGCGTAAACCCAGTCGACTGCATTAATTTATGCGTGGGGTACGCCATCGCTACCACACCTCTTTGCAAATTCTGAGTTCAGAAAACAAACATGATTTTCACGGTCGCATGTGAAAATAAAAAGATGGAATAAGAGTGGTTTATTGTTAAAAACGTTCATCAAGAAATCAAAGCAAACCGGCTCATTTTATATTCAAGGTCATTCAGTAAAAAATGTTAGTCCACTTGCAAAAGACAGTGTAACAAATATCGAGAAAGCAAACAGTTAAAATTTCATATATTGAATATGCAAAATAGTCCTCGTGCGCATTTTATGTTTTATAGCACGCATAGCGGATAATTCTAGAAAACTGTCTGCTCCGTTGGCATCTTCAAGTCTGAAGAAAATTACAGGCTGGTTGCCGTGTTGCTGCGAGCTATCAAGTACTCTAAGTCTATAAAAAACCATAAAACTAAACAGCAGAAATGATTAGAAAGATTTACTTTATATTGTGAAAACTATTACGGAAACTGGAGCGTAGATATATTTGCGGCTGAGTACGTGACCGTAGAAGACCGCAAATCTTGTGACTGACCTTAAACACCAGCGCTACTACAGATTTACACAGACAACAATGGGTTCCTAAAGAAGCGATGAGGTTTGAAAAAGCTGCACCAAAAGTCGGGCTGGTATAACGAAAAAATACAAAATTGGTTTGTTATGTTTATCAAAGCACGTTAAGCAGTGTATAATAATCTATAACTTTCTGTCTTTTTTTTTCCGTCTCTTCTATCCTCCATCGGGCTAGTCCGTCAGCGCGAACCATCCCATTAGTGAAGGACCTAACGCGTATATAGATAGGAAAGGATACGTAAAGTTGAATTGAAAGGAACAAACGGGGGTTAAGGATATTGTCACGTGGTCGTGACGTCGACGAAGGCAGAAGTCAGTAGGTCCAAAATGAAACTGTTCATTAGGCTGAACTTGTGGCCGGTAAACAGAAAGTCAGATTACAGCAATACACACTGCACTGATAGCGGCGAACAGAGCGTCGGCCGTCGATCAACTGATCCTCGTTGGAACGCGCCGGCTTTTATAAATCACGCGTCGAACATTCTAGCCTTATTACTGGTCGTCGCGCAAGCTCTGGAATAATCTTGAGTGTTCGGGTGCTGTGCGAAATGTTAACAGAACGATCTACAACGAACGTGAAGCTTCTCGAACACTCAGGCGCGATCTGCGCCGAGCATTGCTCACAGTCTTTGTCGGTTTAAACAGGGCACATCAAAATAACACGCGTGGCAATATCATAGTTGAAATCAAGAAGAAGAAATGGATATGGGCCGGGCACGTAGCACGTCGGCAGGATAACCGCTGGTCATTAAGGGTAACTGACTGGATTCCAAGAGATGGCAAACGCGTGAGGGGGGAGACAGAAAATTAGATGGGTAGATGAGATTAAGAAGTTTGCAGGTATATCTTGGCAGCAGAAAGCACAGGACCGGGTTGATTGGCGAAACATGGGAGAGGCCTTTGCCCTGCAGTGGGCGTAGACAGGCTGATGATGACGTAAAGTTGGCTTTGCCCATTGGCTTTGGTACTTCACAAAAAGAGTATGATTTACAGGTACACACTTGACATTCTTGCACATTGGGAAGCTTAAAGGAGTAGATAATATCTTTCAGTATCTACCAACGCAAAGCAACAGATAAAAGCAAGAATCGAAGCCTTTACTGGTGAAATAATCTTATCTGGCGGCAGCCGCATTGCTCTTTCTTCAAGTTTTCGGTGACCTTCCACGCTTAAGCACCGTGTTTAGATTGCGTCGCTGCTTTAGCACCTTGGGGAAGAGGACTATTTGAGCGTGGGCAAGCTTTTTTATACGTGATACATCACGCTTTGTAAAAGTCACATACTTCTCACGTTAGGTTTTCCTTGCCGGTTTGTGCACTGGTGCACCAACCTAGAGGGCTCATGAAACAGTTTAACTAGGAAAAAACTCTAATGCTGCTTGTTCGAATAAACATATATGCTGTGACTTGCCGTCTCCTCTGTCCTTCGCAGGAGCGGATAGTCGAGAAAATCCAGCTAACCAACTAACGGCCTCAACTGCATATAGAAACCGAAAGCATTTGTAAAGTTATCTTTGCCCAGCTGCTCACTAGCCTAGCAGACAAAGCACACTTTACAGGCACACACTTGCCGTGTTTTCCATATACTAGGCTGAGCGGAACAAAATATCTGACATATGCAAGAAATTATTTTGTGTCTGGCATATATATATACATATATATAAATATATATATATATATATATATATATATATATATATATATATAAATATATATATATATATATATATATATATATATATATATATATATATATATATATATATATATATACATATATAATAGTCTGCTTTTCTATGTACTAAAGCGAATAATTTATTTAAATAAAATATTGGAACTTGAGGGAGGGATATAAAGTATGGTTACTGTAAATTTCCCGAACAGAAATAAAAATATTTCTCTCTCTCTGTTTAAGAAGCAGAACTTTTAAGGCACCCCAATCGTTTTACCAAAAGCTAGAACCTGAATTTAAAGGTTCGAAAAGAAAAGCTATATGCGAATGCTGAACAATTTAGAAGACACAAAAAAATTCTGAGGGCGCTTTTACGAAGAAACAAAGCGCCCACTGCCTTATCCTTTAAAAGAAATCCAGGTCTCATTAATAAAGACCTGCAATAAAGAATTCATGTTGTAAGCTCAAAGCTAGCAGATTCGGTTTTTAATGTCCTTCAGCGTACATTTGGGGTAGAATTATTTAGGCAAGTTCCCAACAATATGGTGAAGCATAAGGTGCGACAAAAATGTTTTTGCCAAAGATGTTTGGTCGAGCCCTCATCTAATGAACTATTGCTTTCAGTCGACCGCTGTAGGACGGCTTGAGGTTTTCGTTTGCAACTCGAACTGAACAATTTCAAACAGATCGGTCTGTATTTTTATAAACTCGAACGTACGTTTATGCACGTATGTTGTAATCTATATAACGTGAAGGTATAGTCAAATTCGTTGTTTGTGTGGATATAAAACGAAGAGCATGTAACTATCCTAGCTGTACAATACAGCTTTCCAGAAAAGTTGCAACTGGCAAGAAAGCGGCAAAAGCACGAAAAAAAAAACGAAGCGACAAGGAGCGTCCTACAATATTGTGCTGACTTACGCAGCAAGGCACTCTTAGAGGTATGAGCATAAGTAAGATTTCTTCGCATATAGCGCATTATATCACACAATGTTCACGTGCTCAACTCAAAAGACATGATTTTATTCAGGCACTCTTTGCTGACTCATACAAGCCAATAGAGACACTAAAAGGTAGAAACTGAAGAAAACTTACATTAAAAGCCATTAGATAAGAGCAACATTTGTTAAACATTACGTTGCGTAATTTGGTAATTATGTTACAGCCTGATCACCCTGAAATAAAGCACAATTCATGGATATATGAAAATAGTTTTGGTAAGAGGATTTGCGAGTTATTTACCTGGAAGTTTATGTTTCGCCTTGACATCCAAATAGAATCTTTCTCACCCATTTCAAAAAAGAAAAAAAAAACATATCGTAATACCCTGACATCTTTGTACACTGTGCTCTACTATCCCTTTTTGTATTCTGTGAAACTCGCATAGTAGCCGACATGCTCCAAGGAAACGTACCTTGTTGTTTTAGAATTATGAACACGCAAAATCCACCAAACATATAGCCTGGAGAGTACTACGCAAAGCATTTATTTCATACTTGCGCATTGCCAATATCTAGCCAGCTCTGCTAATTATGTATTCAGCATCATGATTGCCTATGATTTGCCATTATGGAAATTTGCATCACAAAAGCATTTTGGGATTCGCAACAAAAAGTAAACGGTTCTGCGCAGTTCAAAGGAATCAAAGCAAAACGCGGAATCACATCTAAACACTAAAGCGGAAGTAGTGACGCTGCGAAGCTGAGAGCTAAAAAGTTAACTGCGAACTTTGTCTGTTTAGTACGCAGCCATAACCTAGCATGTGTTCCGAGAAATACGCATTTGCGCAAATGTAAGCAGGAATTTGATTAATGTAACTATTTAAAACTAATTTAAGAAAATAAATTGCATATACACAAGGTAAGGTAGTTACCCTGTAATCTTGTGAACTGGGGGCATCTTGCTTTTCCATTGGTGGTAGTAAGGCGCCGCTGGTTGGAGACTTCATACAAAACTATTGCCTGGACATCAAATTTACGGAGTGAATGTGAAGTCCATTCATGAATAGAAGATCTCATATAGAACACGGAGAATTGATCTATAGGTTTGGAGATGGAAGTTATAAACGTGGATATTTATAGACACTTGAAAGTTACAAAGAGTGCCACTACAAGAAACATCGCTTTAGATGCAATCTTTTGAGAACAGGACTTATTGTCACATCATAACGATGACGAGTCGTTTAGTTCAAAGTTTAGTTGAGATATTTCTCGAATGTCATCGATCATTTCGCCCACATCATGTAAGAAAGTGTCTAACGTCTTCATAGTGCAGGGCACAAAGGAGGCCCAGATGTGTGGTCAAAGTACATGCGTAGGCTCAACCCCTGCGTACGCCAAGAGGTTCTTTTGGTGTGTAAAATCTGTGCAGTGGCAGATTAGATGCATTGCGGAGCATAGAACATTGTGCGCTTGGTCCAGTGTGCTATGGAGATCTTTATACAAGACAGCATAACGAATGTGTAGGTTGTTTATAGACATCACTATTAGTAAAGCTCACACTGACCAACCCGCTCATTCTGAAAAGAGATTTAGTGCCTTTCCTTTCTTTTATTCGGCGCTTTCAGTGAGACCTTGAAGAACGAAGTATGGCAAACGAGAAAAAAAAATCCGCTAATGGCTGTTTTGTGCAGAAATGTTTCTTCGGAATGGCCCCTTCCGGTTTTTCTTGAATCCCACTGGAACGACAACGTCTGCATGGCGCCGTAGAGGGCGCCATTCCGAAGGAGGGCAAGTAGCTCAATAGACGCTAATTGCCCACCAAGGAAGAAGGACTTCCGCTTAAGCTAGAACGTCTTCTGCAATTGTAGTGCTTCCGTACCACCTTCCTCTTGGTAACCCTTGTTTCATTCTTCTAAGTAATGACAATAAAGCGCCACCTAGAATATCTATAATAATAATATCTGGTGTTTAACGTCCTAAAACCAAGATATGATTATGAGAGACGCCGTAGTGGAGGGCTCCGGAAATTTCGACCACCTGGCATTCCTTAACGTCCACTGACATCGCACGGTACACGGGCCTCTACCATTTCGCCTCCATCGAAATGCGACCGCCGCGGCCGGGATCGAACCCGCGACCTTTGCGTCAGCAGCCGAGCACACTAGCCGCTATACCACTACGGCGGACTACAATCTCTATAGAATTATAAGTTTTGTACATGTGTTATCACAAGCGCTTAGGTTATCCATAATGTCTTTAATTGCTGTTTTTTTACGTGAACCTATTTGTGGACAGTACAGCGGAAAATAACGTATACTAGCTGTCCTCCGACAAAATCACCCCAACATTCCAGTTGCTTTCTCGGAGACAACTTCCCCACACAAACACGGTTTTTTGTGTTGCTTAATAACGGTATTAGGTTGTTCATTTTTAATTTTATAGAGTTCCAACTTGCAGAGTAGCAAGGCGCTTATAGACATTTCAGTTGAGACAATATTTTCAGGTCTGGGTAAGCTATAGCTGTGACTAAAAAAACTGTCTATGCTGACACTACGAAATACAGGGCAGAAGCACCCGATGATTCAGGGACACATACAACACCAGGAGTGCATGCGCCCACAGTGCATTAATATTGCACAGATCTTTAAAGTAAAGGCCATTGTGTAGTTCTCTTCGGTGACGCACTCGTGCTTTATGATTATGAGAGGCATGACATCTCCATGCTTGAGAAGTTGCACGGCTAAGTGTTCCTGGCAACACCTTATACGATATACACGGTGAATGTCGCACACTCTGCCTCTTGAACAAGCTCAAAAGTTAAAAGCTCCTCGTTTCAGTGGTTGGTGCACTTTCGCAACAAAAGCCATGCGCTTCATGAAAAGCTAGCGGAAAGAACCACCATCCCTTTAAAACACGTTCCTCAAGTTGTGTCTTCGGGAGCACACACTGTCTGCCTAAATACCGTTCTGAAGAACCAGAGCATTGTCACGAAAAATTTGAGAACGTCTCCTTTTCTCTTCTTTTTTTCTGCCTGTCAAGAACAGAGGACTCGTTTGTTCATGCTTGCGTTATAATGAAGCGTATCTGGTGCGCCAGGCTCATTAGACGGCGTTTCAATGATATTGTGCAACATGTCTTCAGAGTTCTTACATCGAAATTGGGGAATCATGTTTGATCATTATATAGTCCGTGTGACAAGACTAAGCCGAACTGCTCTGAGACTTGATGATACTCGCATGCGCTTATTTTTTCACAGTGGTACTTATATTTGACTCGCGAAGTACATACGTGAATGCTGATGACCCCACCAGTTGCGCATGTCCTTGACCATTATTACGAAGACGAAATAAAGAGAATCGCTGTTGTTGCAAAAAGCAACAGGTGCAAATACTGACATGGACAGAGCATCGCACTGCGTGTTGCGCAATGCACAGTTGGTCAAAAGTTGGGAAACGACAGCTTACATATTAGCACGTATATTTCATATAATAATGAGCCGTTTGCGTCAGGTGAAGTAAATTCGATTACGTTTTGTATTAAAAACTACTAACGTAGAGTAACTAAGATGTGCTAATTATTTTTCGTGTTCACGCTACGCATTCGACGTGCACCTAAAAACAAATTGCATTCTAAACCCAACTGCGTACAAGATACGAATATAATGCAATGACTTTTGTAACAAAGTGCTGATATTGTCTTTTATTGTCTGTCATTTCAGAGCGCAGCTCTTAGGTGCCCGTTACTGCGTTGAGTGCCGTCGGCGTCGCCGTTGCCGTCACCGTCGGTGGCGTAACCGACAGACACGAAAAAGTAACCGACAGTGATGAAAAAATAAAATCAGAAAGAAATGCACAGGATCGAATGGGATTTGAACCCGGGCCCACCTGCGTGGCAGTCAAAGACCCTATAGAGGCGTCATGTCGGGCGTCATGTTAACCTATGCAATATACCGTGGCAGAAGTGTAAAATAAGCAGTCCTCACACAATGCTAAATGCGCAACTAGTGTGTGGTTTAATGCTTCCCACCCACCGCAAAGATCTCAGCCATAATCCTTCATAGTCATCATCCACACGCAGCATCAACAATGTGCACGTAATACCTTACAGATGTGTGGCGGGTACCTCGCTTATCCGTAGAAAGACGATTGGCGTAGTCGGTGCTGTCCTACTTCCAAAAAAATATGTCGTGGCGTAGTCGATGCCTCAAACAAAGTTGGCGTTCCCCCCAACACAAAGCTGCGCTCACGATTTGCGTTAGCCAGTATCGTAATCATGGATGAATTTTTTCTTTAGTGTATCAAAACATGTAAACGGACGGTATCAGATAAAACCTATTGCACCGAATGTGCAGCTTCGTTTTTGCGCTTTTGTGTTCGTTTCTAACATTCTCAATGTTATTTGCAGTGTACTAAGTCAGATCAAAGCACACACCAACTCAAAGCAGCATTATACACCTGGGCGACTTCAAATGAATTCTACAGCCCGTAGCAATATACGTGGCAGTAAAAAATTTGCACAGTTTAAGCATTGACGTGGAGATCGAATAGATGCTCATTAAAGGAAAAAAAATGAGCACTTAGTTCGACGCTACAACAGTAACCTGCGTACACCTGCGATGTGTAACCTGCGTAGTAACATGCGATGCGTACAGTTCCATCGCTCCCAACATTGCACTAAGGCAGTTTTGGGGGTGATATACCTAACCTATTTCTTTGTATTTCTACTCCAAGCTGTCTGTCCTATATTGATAACAGCTTTCCCGTCGGCTAGCAATTTTCTTGCCCCGCTCTTGCTCCTAGCTACACTGAATGGTTTAGAAAATCTACTTAGAAGGCTGTTATGTCAGCTTGCGTACTAAGGGTGGTTATCACATTATAAATGGCTGTTTCCGCTTGTTTCTCTCTTTCTTCGCGGTAAGAGGGCTAACTTGACATTTTTCTCAAAGCCACTTGTACGCGGTTATAATTTAACGATTTTCACAGGTTCAGTAACACTTTGTGGTCTAGTGGTTATGGTGCTCGAGTGCTGACGCGCAGGTCGCGGGATCGAATCTAGGCTGCGGCGGCCGCATTTTCGATGAAAGCCAAAATGCTTGAAGCAAGTTCACTTAGATTTAGGTGCACGTTAAAGAACCCCAGGTATTCAAAATTTCCGGAGCCCTTCACTACGTCGCCTCTCATATCCATATGGTGGTTCTGGGACGTTGAACCCCAACAATTATTATTATTAAGTTCAGTGCTGACAGAAGCCAGCAATCTTGCGATAAACGTGCATCTAAGCAAGCGTGCCTTCGCCATGTACTTATCTTGGTGATATTGTTTATTTAGTTTTAGATTACACTCGGGCGCGCTTGCCACAGCATGAAATTGCACAGCTGTTGTTTCCGTTCCTATGTGTGACCATTCATGGCCATTCTACGTTTTTGTTTTATGTCCCAGTAAGCCTAATACCATAAGCTGATTTGGCAAATCAGATAAAAACTTGGCAAGATTAGAAAAGATGAAAAATATTCCTTGTGGACTTTATATCTGTAACTTGTTCACGAACTGTTTCCTTAGGAGATTCTACGTCCGCATTATTTGGGCGGTACAGTGGCCTGAAAATCAGATTACGCCGAGACAAAACGCACGCTTCTTCCAAATGCGCGTTTCAGATTTCTTTAGTTCAACTGAAAATACCACCGAGAAATGAGTGGAGGCTTTTAGCGAAAGATGAAGAGCGTCGTGCTTGAAAAGTTCCACCACCACATGACGTATCAGCAAGCGCGAGAGAAAGAGCACGCGAGAGAGAGAGAGAGAGCAGAGTATAAAAAAGGTAGACATTGAAAAAATGTGTAGATCTTTTTCCTGTGGGTGGCCGACATGAAACAAAGACTGTAAATCGTGGGAGAATTCACGTGTTATGAAAACGCCAACAAAATTGTTTATTTCATTTTATATTGCTTTTATGTTGTCTCTAAAGTAATTTACCCCAACAGAATTTTAAGGCTAACAAACGACCATGTGTCAATTTTACGAATGTAATTTTTTGCTTACTAGAATTTGGGCTTTCAGTTACTGGAGAGAGTATTGCTCTGCAAGGTAGCCCTGAGCACTAGTGAAATCAAAACAGTACGTGCACTCACGTTTTTTGTTTGTCCTTATTCATTGTTCAGGTTGTTATTGTATTTTTTTTTCTGTGTGTTTTTCAAAAGGCCCTAAATATACTGCGATTCAGCTAGGCTGGATAGTGAGTCAAGTGCACATATAGACAAATCAGCAAAAAAAAATTGCAGCAACCCTCAATATCAGTGCCTCAGGACTCAAATAAAATTCTTGTCTTGTCATGTCAAAAAAAAAAAAAAAACTCACAGGACCAGACATGAGGTCGTGCACCGGTTGTGCTAGGAGGCCAGCAGAAAAAAAAATGTTTGGAGAGGGAAAAGGGTGATGATATTTTAAGTCTTCAAGCCCTTGTTATCAGAAATATGGTTGAAAGGTTATTTTTCTGAAGACAGACATTGTTGGCCGTGTTAACGAGTTGACTATTGTAGAAGTTGCAGAGAAAAATCGGAGCACAACTCGTCCAAGTTTTTTTTCCTTCCTATGGCAGAACCACTGATATTGGCTCTTTCGTTCGTTAGTGAACAGAAATGAGCAGGAGACCAACAGCCAGGAAAATGTGCGTGGGAAGAGATAACACCGGCTCGAGATTACCAGACGTAGGGGGCATGTACTGCGACCTGAAGAAGAGCGCACCCGAAGGGCTGTGATGAGGTCTGTGATAATGGAAATTCCATCTGGTGTTCATGGTACTCAGAAGGCAAGAACGAAAGCGGGTGCTGCGCGAAAGTACCAACACTATAAACCCCACAGACACTGCAGAGTAAACTTGCAGAGAGCTCCGTGCTGCAGATAGGCAAGTCAGAGCAGAAATACAGACTTCCAAGAGTGTCTGTGAAACGAAAGACTCTGCTTTTTTCTGACGTGAGCCTGTAGGAAGTCATTCCAAGGGAGTAGCATCCAACACTCGGTATGCTGTGTGAGCGTAATCGTAGTTGGACACCTCATCGCCGTCAACCTATCCCAGCCCATATTATTTCAGAGAGTTCTCATAGTATTATAAAGTTGGACATCGTTTACCTGTCGTGAATTTCCCTTTGCCTAAACCATGCGGAAACACCTTTGGTTGAGTGCGCTTTACGCATGCAAAAAAGGGCTTGTATTTAGGTCCTTTACGCGATTATAAAAGGGCTTCAATAATTACACATAGTGTAAGATATCGAGAGAAATAACGACCCCCCCCCCCCCCCGACGCACTCTTGAATTGGTACCAGTAGCTACTTTTCATAACTGTTCTTCTGAAAAGAATGCCTGCAATATGTATACACAAGGAGTTCGACACACCCGATGCTGTCTACTGTCCGCGCTGCGCAATGTGAACAAAAGCATTCAACAAAAGATATTTTAACTGGCCTTCGCAAATGTGGTATACTTCGCCCGAAGAGCATTTTATTGTAGCATTTTCTTCTTTTTTTTCTCTTATATCTATTACTGTACGTTTGGCCGAAGCGAATCGACAGAAAAGAGCTCTGAGCATATCCTGAACGAAAGACCAGTAACGTAACATGTCCTGAAACGAGTACTACTGGAGCTAACAGCAAGGCACTCAGGTGAAAACCACGTATGAAGCCAACTTCTCCATTCCATACTTTCTCCCAAAGAAGAGCGATCAGTTCGCTATGATGTCTGACGATCTCTATACATTTTGCAACATTGAATATACGGACTCATAGTGGTTGCTCTGGACGACACTTCTCGGGTCCTGGAAAGCAGCACAACGATTTTCGCCCGCAAGCAGCCAGGTTAACACCACCGGTTGGAGTGACAGCTTCGATTCTGTCGCAGTGGTAAAAAAAACAACAAGCAGGCAAGCGGAAGGCTCAAAAGAACTTGCAACACGTAATTTCCTATCCGTAATCAAATAAGGCCAGGTAGCATGAACTCACGACTAAATGAACTCCGTAGAACAGCTCATTCAATTACCGGCTCATTAGGGTACCAATGCTCCTCGACAGAGCTTTTTTCGTTCACTATTTCGCACTAGGTTTGTGTTAATTTGATTTGTAAGTTGCGTAATTGCACCTTACGTACTTTCTATGGGAAACTTTCCCTGTTTTGTGCATAACATTTACTAGGTATTCTACGAGGACGAAAAAATATCACTTGTTCTCGACTAGTTTGTTGCGAAGTTGCAGCTTTTTTTTTCGATGTGCAGTGCTGCAAAGAGAAAAAAAGTCTGCGGCAATCGTAATTACGCAGTTTTAATGGACTATCTATGCAATGTCATTTAGTAGAAAGTGTTCTTTTCTTTCGTTACCTTTGTTTCAGATCGCGCGTACTTGACAATGTTAGATGTTCAGAATACTTCTTGATGAAAGAATGTTTTTTTTTCATCTCTAGTGATGCTCGTTTATTTAATTTCAGTAACGAGTCGTCTTACTATGTAAATTCGGCAGAGCACGTGCGGCAGGGTCTCCCGTTGGTATCCGCACGTCCGGCAACGCTGGTCGCGATCTGGAGGTCCCCACATCCGAGCGCCGTTGAGAGGTAGAAGGTTAAGACGCGCCCGATGAACGAACCTCCAGTCGGCGAAGTGCGTGTACGTGCCGGTCCGCATAAAGTGGGAGCTGGCTCGATCGGCTGCCACACAGGCCATGACCTTGCCCTGGTTGGGCTGGTCATGTAGGGCCCGGTCGCGCTCCGCCGCGAGGACCTCCCGCAGCGACCGCATGACGCGGTTGCGAAGGCGAGGCGTCACGGTGGCGTCTCCGCAGGTGATGGTGACATTGCCGGGCTCCAGGGTCCAGGAGACGTGTAGACGGCGAGACGCCTTGCGGGCCTCGGTCCACACGGACCGGAGCTGTGTGGCAGGAGTCCGGAACGCGCCCTCGATCTCGCCGGACAGGTACGACTCGAGCTCGAAGCGAGTGGCCTCCCAGCCGAGGCGGGCGGACGCGATGGCGTACGCATCCGAGAGGGCCATGTCCCGGAGCTCGACGTCAGGCGTGGTCAGCAGCTTGTAAGCGGAGTCCACGCGACAGATGTCGCTCAGCTCCGCTGCAACGGGGATCCCGACGGCCCCTCCGGGGGCGCTGCCGTACACGTAGTGTGTCGACGCGTTGCCCGGGAGGTAGAGCGTCCTCTTCACCAGCGGGCGGACAGCGTTGTCGAAACGACGCCAGTCGGTCATGGTGAGTACCCCGCAGCGCATCGGGAAGTTCAGCGCGGGGTACACGAACGTCTTCAGGGCGTCGAGGCGTTGCCACGGAGCTAGCATAGATGACAGGATGAGACGGGCGCGATCGATGGCCGCATCGATGACGTTCCCGGACGTCGGTAGAAGGCAGAAGCCCACTGGACGGCCGAGGAATCGTTGCGGCTCGCCGTCCCGCAGTGCCGCGATGGTGATGCCGGAAACCGTGAATCGAGTCGGGCGCATCCCGACAGGCGACCTCCCGCTCATGTGCAGCGAAGAGCACTTCGCCGGGTTGAGCGAGAGGCCGAGACGCGAGGCGACGGCCTCGATGCGGTCGATGCGCCGTTGCAGGATCTCCGGCGTCGCCGCCACAGGGGTCAGGTCATCCGCGTACGCAAGGATGTTATGTTCCGTGTCCTCGCCCTGGACAGCGCGGATGACAGGATCCACGACCATGTTGAACAGGAGACCGCTGAGGGGGGCAACCCTGGCGGAGACCTGCCTCGATGGGGATGGGATCGGTTAGTCCCTCGGCGGCGATGATCTCGGTGCGGTTGGCGGAGTAGAGGTCTTGGATTAACGAAGTAAAGACGTCGCCAGCACCCGCTCCGCGAAGGGCGTCCAGTAGGGCCATGTGGGGGGACCGATCCATACGCATTAGTAAAGTCGAGCATGGCGGCGCAGAGGTCGGGACCGCCGGAACGGGCCGCGTCCAGACGCCGCTGTAGAATGAAATTCAGCTCGAATACTCCGTCGTATGGCAGAAACCCCTTCTGGCACTGCGAGAGGACCTTGTGTGTCATGATCCAATCTTGAAGGCGTGCGGCGAGGCACTTGGCATACAGTTTCGACGCCGTCGAGCCCAGCGCGATGGGTCGCCAGTTGGACGGCACTTGGACGTCACCCTTCTTGTGGATTAGTACCGTCCTTGACGTCCGCCAGGCGTCGGGGGTGCGTCGATGATGTATACAGGCGTTACATAGTAATTGTAAATGTATTCAGAGTTAGTGACACTTTAGTGCTTCAGGTCGACATTTTTAGATTGGTTTCTTCAGTCTTTCTAAATTTAATCACAGTTGTATTTTCTTTCGTGTTGCCGTTTTATTTGCCCAATTTAAAAGAGACTTTCGCTTTAAATGGGACTGCCTTACCGTGAGTTAATTTAGAGCCCCTTCGTTATTTTTAGCAGGCTCTATACAAAGATTCTGAAAGTATAATTAATGGTGTATCCTGTTGCCATTCTCATAAAGTTGATCTTGCCTTTCCTTGACATTTTACTATTTTATTGTGTGTTTCGAGTAAATAATATATAGCAGTGAATACTTATAGTAGATAAAACCACAACGATTTAGGGTGAAAAGTGGCAGAAGGATTTATATCATGCTACTGCAGATTGTCATGTGCGTCGAGTCTACTTCAGTTGCATCAGACTAAGGGCTTTCTTCGGACTAAAGTTCTATTTGGATGAATCAACGGAAGCGTTTACAAAATAACCAAGGGTCAGCATTGATATTTAAATTTTTCGAGTCTTTTGGAGCATTTTCTAACAGCCACTGAGGGCTGCTAGACATACGCTCTATGTAGGTTTGTTAATTGAAAGCTTCTGTAAAAGTTCGCATGTAAGTCCTTCCAATGTTTTTTTTCGTGCCTATCTGTTGTGTTCGAATGTTTAAGTGTGCTTTGAAATGACGCAACTTTTGAAGAAGTAGCTTCTAACAAAAGTGATGCAATTCTGAAGCACGCGTGCGTACTTTAGCAAGAAGTGGGTAAAAATTGGGGGTGTAAATAGAACTTCCGGAAATAGGAAGCCACTGTATTCGAGGGACCAAACAATGAGCCGCAGAGAAGAACGCTAGAAGCGCTGTCGCAACGGAAATTACTTATCTTGTAAAACATCAGTTTGAAGTATAAAAAGGCGCAGATAACGCTGCAGATTATGGTAGATGGCTGATGAAACAAGGCAGGGCGAATATACCAGGTTTTTCTTGAAGAGTCGACGTTTCGTATGCGATCAGATGGCCCTCAGATAATTCATATTTGGAGTACGTCTTTTAGAAAGGGTTCCTGCACACAAATAAATGCATTGTTCCATTATGATATATATATATATATATATATATATATATATATATATATATATATATATATATATATATATATATATATATATATATGTGTGTGTGTGTGTGTGTATTGCCGAGATCACTCATCTTCCTTTCAAATACTTATTTTCTTTTTCCTCGCTTTTCTACAACTTCTCATACTTCTCGAATCTTTCTTGGAGTATTTCATTTGGATTGTTTACGCAGCTACTCTTTGAAATATTGTTACTTGTAAATAAGGCAGTTCTGCCCACTGGGTGCTGACTGACTGTTCACGTCCGTACTTTCACTCTTTTTTTATTATTTCTGTTACTCGTTTCATCACTTCCCGTCACTGAAAAGCTATTTGGTGCTCATCGAGAAAGCTTCCTGGCTCGCACCTAATGTATAAGGCAATTACCACGTTAATGTCTTCTCGAAACATTTATCACATCTCGAACCAGTTACTCCCTCCTGATGCTTCCACTTACAGCCAAACAATTAGAAAGAATACCGTAACTAGACCCTGGCAGCTTGCACTTAACATCCTTTCATGGGTGATTTATTATAAGCAGAAAAGAACAATATTTCTGCAGTAAAGGTAAATGATATCCTGCGGATTCGCACCACTGTAATTTGAGAAGGCCTTTCATGAAGATCCTAATTTGGTGGCATTGATGAAGTTTTCTTGTTTGCTCGGCACCGCAAGGTAGCATTCAGAATTTTGGTTTAGTAAGAACTTGGTATGATTTCGTTAGCGTATTTCCCGGTAAATGCTGGAGAAATACTATGTTCATTCTAAGCTGCAGCAAACTAGTGCAAGTTGACAAAAAGTTGAGAGGTGGTTTTGAAGGACGTAACCCGTACACACTACAAAAAAAAAACGAAACAAAAATAATGCACTGAACGTGCGAAATAAGGTCCACTCAGATTTACAACTGTCTTTAAGAGACTGAGAACCACTACATTTTTAATTTATAGGAGCGAAATATGCTGATTCAATCAAATATGCAAACGTTCAGGAAGCAAGGACGGAAACAGGAAGGTAAAAGTCTGGGTGTTTTCACCATAAAAGCGTCTGGTGATCTGTGCCACTATAAAAATGAGAGAGAGCGTGTGTGAGAGAGGAGGGAAGGAAAAAATTCGGCAGATTCCATGCATTGTGGAAATTGGTTTCATGCGAAGCACTCAGCAAGTAGCTGTCTATGCTGGCTTTTTTTGGCTTTGAGTCAAGCGTTACGACGTGGATCGATGTTTTTTTGTAAATGGAGTAGTTGTGTGCGCGTCCTGAGCTTAAAAGGGACGCCAATTACACTGACCTTAAAAGGTAACTTGTGACGTAGCGGCAGCACTCATGTTAGTGCACATATGCAAGTTTTATTGAAATGAAACGTACGCCTATGGTGCGATTCACATTCCACGGGCGATGCTGTGAATATCATATGTGGCATTCATTTGTGTACTGCTCCGGGGTCGAGCAATGCTTTAATATAGCTTGCTGAGTCATAGGGGTACATATGTAATGTTTATTCGCCTGTTATAAAAGTGGGGCCAATACTACAACCGAAATTGACATTAAGCCAAAATGACATCTGTGTAATAGGAGTACATAATTAATGTTTATTACCTTGTTGTAAAACTAGGTAGCCACCACTGCAACAATTGACGTTGCACCAACATGATTCTTGTTGGGCCTTTTCACAAAGAAGTTTCAAGAACTGCATATCTCCGTGCTAAAATATATGACTGCCAGCAGAATGTCTGGTTCAATTCTTGATGGGATCCTCATTTTTATTTCTTGCATCCGTCGGGTAAACGCAGCTGTTGCCACATTTTCTTGACACTCTCCCGTTTAAATTACCAATGTATTTTCTCACCCTTCCTAGGTAGATATAAACTGTGAATCATCTGTGACGCATACTCGCATTACACGGCCCATGGTATACGGGTATGTGACACACGAGCCAGGAGGAAAAGATTTCATAATGTACACGCCAAGATTTTCGCGTTACTGATGCCATGTTCTTCATACCCTCATACCCTCTTATCCCAATTTTTGCCAATACCAAAACTGAGCTGGGGTTCATAGGCAAGTGTGCAAGGGCATTCCAAACGTGCAGCCTGCTCGGCATCCATGGTGAGAAAAGAAACCTTTACTTGTGTCTCGTCCTCCTTTCCCTCCACCTCACCCTCACTTCCTTTTTCCACCTGTTTGCTATACTATACTACACTATACTATACTATACTATAGACGGCTATGTTCTGCTTTACCTCCCCTGCTCCTTTTTGTTCTACTCAGCCTCACTTCCCTTTCCTACACGCTTGGTATTCTGCACTATACATGGATGGGCTATACGTGGTTCTGCCTGCGCGACGCCATGCGATGACATGAGATCACGGCATACGACAACCCGAGCCCCTAAAGTGCTCCGCAATTAAAAATTTAAAGGGTCCCTTATTCTTCCACTTCACTCGACTCCAAAGCGAAAGTAATGTTCTTCTGTTTCTTCTAAGTGGTTGTATTGAACCTCCTGCGCACACATCCTAAAGCTTTCTGCAATGTAAGCTTTGTGACCTCACCTCCTCTTGCCCTCCCTCCGCGATTGGCCCTCCTTGACTAAGCAATGATCTCATGTCATGACGTCACAACGTGACGTAAGGTTATGTCACGTCACCGTGACTTCACGATGACTGAGAATTACAGAGAGCTGAGCTAGTTGGTAAGTATTTATTCTAAATGACTGAGCGCGCAAATGCAGGCGCAAGAGAGAAGTCCAAACGCCAGAAACGCACGCCATTTGTGGTGTCTTGACTTCTCTCTTCTGTCCCTGTTTGCATGCCCAGCCTTTTAGAATTCATCATCACGTCACAAATTTCGGCGATTTGTGGCGTCATACGGTGACATCATCACATGGTAACCAGTTTTTGCCTCACTCGTGCTGACGCCGCCGACGTGAAAAGCCTACGTGGGACCTGGTCACTTTTCTCGTTTGATGAGGCGTTTAAGGCTCTCGCCTTAGAGGAGCACTAAAATCACGGACACGTCTGACTACAGTCAGTATTGCAGACAGATTCCTAATATAAGGTCACCGGTCAATGAGTCGCCTCTAGCGGCCCGAGCAAATACTACAGGACTTAACTCCCTTCTCACTAATTCCTAAGATTTCCATATCAATACTTCACAGCTGGTTGTGTGCGAAGTTTATAGGGCCTCATACTTCAACCTCTACATAAGTCTAAGCAAACTAGCGTATTCAGAATTTACGTTCAACTGAGAGGAGCCCTCGGTACCAGAATATAATCCCGCGAAGTCATGCTCAGAATCCGCCCGAATGTCAATTCGGGAGCCTCTGTGAAGACATGCAAGGATATTTTATGATGATTAATTATGCGACACAGCAAAGTTTTGCCGAGATAAAGTATAACCCGCATAAGCAATAAACCGTATTCACATACCGTTTTGGGATCGTGCTATAGCAGCGATGCTTGCTCTGCAAAGCTCATCATAAGATTTCGTAGCCTAGTCTGAGCCCATTGCTTTTTTTTTCGCTAATCCGTACTTTTTCATATTCTGGCGATTAAATTTCGAAAAGGTCTTGCCTGTGGTAATGTAACTGTGCTCTCTTAAAAATGAACAAGCATAAGGGAACGGGCGGCTATCATTATTCGCGAGCCTTTGTTAGAGAATTCAAAGGAACAACGCTGAAACAAAATGCGGTTAGTGCACGAGCCTTGCGAAAAGAGAAACGCTTCTATTTATTTAGGTTCACTCACCAAGAAAGTGATTAGTTAGCTTTATCTGAGACATCCTAATGGAGTTCCTGCTCTTATTCTGAATTTGTTTCCTTTTATCAGGGCATGCTGTGAACTGATGTAGGGAAGATTTTTCTTTGCATTTTGACAGAAAAAGGTCTGCTTTCTCTGCTTTTGTTACAAAATACAGAGCGAAGTATTTGTCTGATTGTTTTCTTTTTCCTAAAGTTGGTGTACTTGAATATACTTGTTTTAATAATTTAGTGCACGCTTTACTATGCTTTAGCTGATTAAATTTTCTGATGAAGTTGACTGATTATGCGTAGTAACATTTAATTACGAGTGCTAACTAAGCAGTAGCACTGACTGAACTGAAACAAAACACAGGCCTCATTTTCGGAACGTAATAGGCCTACGTAAAAACAAAGTAAGCCTCGTGCAAATACCTCAATCACATGAAATTTTCTTCAACTGTATTTTAAAAGCATATTCTTTATGATTACTTCTTTCACACTCTGAACGTAGGAGTCCCCACTGCCTTTTGAAGTGTGAATCATTATTGGTACGTGCTACAATTTTAAATCCTACACTCGAGGCGTAGTCAGGCGTAGTTGCGTTTGTTCTCAGCAAAAAAAAAACTATTAGATCTTTTTTTATCATACCATCACATCGGTTTCGATATTATGATCACGAGAGGGATCATCTGACTTCATGATCTCCTCTAAAGTATCACGTTGCTGTTATTTATCTTTCGACAATGAAGGCGCACCGTTTCTCTCTCTCTCGCTTCCACTTTTCCTAATGTATCATAAATAGCACGGTGCTATGTCATAATAAGAAGAGAAAATGAAGAGAACACAAAAGGCAGTCCACAAAAGTGATGGCCCAATACTACATGTTTTAAGATAAAGTGACCAAGCAGAAAGTGACCAAGTGTCAAAATTGCAAATTCGATTTTTGGGGAGTTTACCCTGCCATAGAACCTTAGCATATACCGTAGGTAATGTAGTAACTTATTCTTAATGAAAATGCCCCATATATGGGGGCTTAAAAGAAACCTGTCCTTCTGTGGACGTTCTATCGCTGTTGTTCTTGAACTTGTTGTGTTATAACATAAATTATTTGACTTGAATAGCTGCAAAAAACATATGAAATGTCTGCATTGTGGGATTTTCAGTCGACAAGCAATTTTGTTGGTTCTTTCGATCTTTTCTTTTTAATGTCTTTTTTTTCGTGGGAAAATAGAACAACTCCTATTTCATCCTTCCCCCCCCCCCCCCAAAAAAAAAATTGCAGCATTAATGTAAACTTTCTCATTTAGCTAGGCTAGCTGCAAAATATTTTTTTGCGATCACGAACATCGTAAATATCGGCGGTACCCCTTTACTTGGGTTCAACGCTAAGCTTTTGTGATGTTAGAAAAGTTCCACTAAAAATAGCTAGCCAATAAAATTTATGGATGGCCTAAGTACTGTATGTTATCGCATGCGGAAATGCAACATTAATTTATATAACATAAATAATATCTGCAAATTGGACCGATTAAAATACAGTGTTGTTCTTCACCTTGTATATGACATTACTATCTTAGAAGTACAATAGCAAAGAGGCAGTGATTTTTTTATATACTCGGGTGATGGGGTTGTGCCTTCAAGAGTAAAGTTACAGCCGCAGAGGCGAGGATCCTGACGTTGATCGGATTTCCAGAGCGTGACGCTCACTGCCCCGACCAACTGAAGCAACTACACTCGCCCCTTGCTTTACATGTCTTACATGATGTCACAGCCTTACAAGCCACCAATTGATATATTAACAAAACAGAGCGGTGTCCTAGAAAATAACTAGTGTCCCAGAAAAGAAAACTCGAGATAAACACCGTCGCACAACTTTTGTCAACACAGAGCACGCCGTAACACAGGCAGACGATGCTCGCTGTACACTGGAGCTTCAGTGAAGTAGACTGGACGTATCCAATCAGATAAGTCGCAGGCGCTGCTCATAATGGAACAAAGCTACGTGGCTATGGAAGTGGGAAGTTTACAACTCATTCGGCTGGCCATCAGCAATCTGCAATGATTTGCATGTTTAAAGTCTTATAATAAATTGCACAGTTTACGCCGAGGGCTTCAATCCATTTGCATGTGATCCTTAGGACTGGTTATGTACTGCATGCTACACGTATGCAGTATATAACAAAGCGGCGAAAAGAAGAAATAAACGACAAACTGACGGTCACATTGCCTGTCTTCCAGATTTAGAGGGCAGAGTGTAGATTTCACGTTTTATAAAAGTCGACATTGAACCAGATGTTCTCAAAAACAGACCATAGTTTTTGTGTGATACTAAAAAGAATAAAGCTCTTCAAGTGCGGTTTTAGTATGACACGATGCTTTGTGACGAGCGGAATACTGCTGGCCAGAGGTGTCTTCGAGGTGCAGACGCTGTGAGAAAACGACGTCAATTTTACTCTAAGCAAGATTTCTCTCTAAGCAAATGCAAGAAAGTATGCGGCCTTACTTTCTTTGTACAATCTTGTCTTTATGTTGTCTTAGCGGCGTATGATTGAAGCGGGAACAAAATGTTTACCATTATTTGGAGATGTTAGCCTAGCACTCTGAGCATAAAGAATGTCCTCGTCTTCATTTTCTTCCGGAATACAAGTCTTCTGCGGCTCACAATGGTGTTCGCTTCCGGTCCCAGGAAAGAAACAAGAGTCCAGCTTCTCTCGCACTAAGAACGAACCTTTTTCTATTACGGTCTTAGGGGAGTTGCTGCTTTTGTTTTGAGCTCTTTTCGAGTGGTACCTCTGAATAGAAGACACAAGCAATTGCAACACTGGCGACCTCTATTTCACCACAATTGCCTTGTTCACCGTGAGCATGCACAGATGTCTTAATTACTACTCATGACGCGTAATTTAAACAACGTTAGAGCAAAAAAATGGCGACAATCCAAAAGCAACAGCCTTGAAAGGCGCTTCTTTCGAGCGAAGGCCCTCAGCATGTATGCATTTTCAAAGAACTTAGCAAAATTGCCAGGCCGTAAAAAGTGTCCCTTGCATTTTTTTTTTGCTAAGGGTATTGGGAACAGTAGTGATAAGTATTTTGGTTGTACGATGATTTTCTACTCGAAGAACTATGTTTCCAGCTATTTCTTTGAAACCACTGGAGGGAATTAGGAAGTGCGGCGTTTTGAAAAAATATAAACAGGATTCATCTTAATAACTTTTTTAGCTCAAACAAACACACGGACAAAGAGAGGGAACGACACCAGTACTAGCTCCCCTTTCAGTTTTACTCTATAAACAGGAATAGCGTTGCTCTATTGTAATGCAAAATGTAACATGTTCGGCGCGATGCCAATCCTTTTCTGTTTCAGAGGAGCTGTTTCGGGGAAACCACAAACATAGAGGAACATTTTATTTTGTCACGGAAACGACGTAATGACTTTGTTAAAAACGTGTGCCGCAGTTGCTGCAGATATTTCACAACTGAATCAAAATTCCCACCAGCTTTTTTCGTATTCTGTTTTCCTTGTATTCCATTGTTTGTCTTTGAGTAAGCAGACAAAAAAGGGGAGAGAGAGAGAATGAATACAAGAAAGGCAGGGAGGTTAACTAGACTACGTACAGTTTGCTACCCTACTCATGGAGAGGGAAATAAGAGGTAAAAGAAACAGAAAGAAACAAAGAGGAAAGTATCAGTGCACACATTTCACAACACGCATAGTTCAGCGTATATCAGGTGGTTGCACAGTTATGTTGCCTTCAAACTGTATGAAAGCTCGTGTGAGAAACTAACTTTGCTTTAGCAGCCTCTTTTGCTGCTCAAAGATCACATATTTTTCGTATCTGACAGCCAAGTAACAATAGTAATGCGGAATTTTGTTTCGAGTTACTGATCACGAAGCAGAAAGAAGTTCTTCTGCGTGACAGGTATGCATGGGCCACGGTGAACGTATCCAATAAGTGTGCACCTCGACAATAGATCTTAAGGTAGGAATTACGAGGACATCTCATGCCCAGGATATCCGGTTAAAATCTATCATAATATGCGGGTACTTACAAGGTATGCGCTGAAACGCAGCGATATGTTACAATTTTTAAAGGCGTAAGCCTTTGATTCTCGTTCCCAGTTGACGAAACCGCCAGTACGAGCTACAGATGTAAGCATGGTGCTTTACGATCTTAGCCCTTTTGCGACCGTCGACGAGCATAGTCGTCATGAGTTTTCCTGACAAAATGACCGATGACAACTCTACTCATCATCAACAAAAAATTGGTCCCGCACGAAAGCAATGAAGGCGATACCCGTCATGCTCGCGTTTCTTGACACTAGATGTCCACACTTGTCCATCTTGGGAAATTTGTGTCTCAGCTTTCGTTTTGTTGGCATTTTTCATTTTTGTTCCCACGCTAAAAGAGCCAGGGTAGGGGCCAGTTGGTTCTACATAGTGTTAACATTTTGTGCTACATAATTCGGTGACGCCACCTTCCAATTACCTGTTTTTACGAAATTAATAATAATAATAATATCTGGGGTTTTACGTCCCAAAACCACGAGATGATTATGAGAGACGCCGTAGTGGAGGGCTCCGGAAATTTTGACCATCTCGTGTTCTTTAACGTGCACTGACATCGCACAGTACACGGGCCTCTACCATTTTGCCTCCATCGAAATGCGACCGCCGCGGTCGGGATCGAACCCGCGACCTTCGGGTCAGCAGCCGAGCACCCTAGCCACTGATCCACCGAGCAATTAGTGAAGTACGCAATTAGAGAAATAAAGGAACGCCATTGAATAGAAAGAAGTGTGCTCTTTTATTCAGTAAAAGCTTTACAAATGAAGGAGGAAAACGTTTTCGGTGACTTTGGCATGTTTTTCTTCTTTTCTTTCGGTCGCGAAAGGGTTAGAGGTGAAGTAAACGTCAACAAGAATCGCAAGAAAAGATAGAAAAGGGGCAACCCAGAAGGTTCGAGCCTCAAATAATAGAGTTAGTGGAGCTGTCTCAAAAGTTCCTAGTGAAGATTCTTTTTAACGTGATCTGAATAACTAACATGATTCTCAAGATTCATGCTAGTTATTAGTGGCCGTTAGTGAAACAAACAGCGTGAGTTCGGGTTTGTCCTACGTGCCTTCCATTGTAAGTGTCCATTTTTGTATGTGCTACCTACGGTTCCAAGTAACTCCTGGTCAAACAGTATCAACCACGCGTCAAGCTTGCGTAGAGAAAAAAGAACATAAGTATACCACCAATTCATAGCTCTTATCACTACATCTCGATTAGGAAATAAAGCTATGGGACAGACTATACCCCTCATTCTCTGCACAGAATTGTGGAGTTCAGTCATTCCTGGCACGTGCGACGGTATTCCAGCCGCAGTTTTCGCCAAGACGGAGAGAACAGCTATTAGCGGTGTTCGCAGTCATCAATCGTTCTACCGAACAACGGGCTGTCGCCGTTGCACGCGGGAAAGTGGACAAGGACACGGGTGCTGTGGATGACGTTTACAAGGGAACAACTACTTACACCACACTACTCTCATTGGTCCAGTCGTACACAGGCGCCGTGGTCGCGACAGGGGGGCAGCGACAGGGGAGGGAAACGAGAAACTAAAAACGTTTCCGCAGGTTGCCCACTGAAAGAATAGTTCTCTGTGAGAGATTTCCAATAAAACGCGACGTTTCTTTCAGCATTCTACCCCATCTCAGCTCCTGCGTTCTCGCTATCCAAATATGGCAGGCAAATGACAAATTTTGGATAAAATGACAGCGAGTAAATTAAACTCGCGCGCCACCAGTACAACATGGGAGCCATTGTTCAGTGTATCATTCTTGAAATAAACAAAATTACTTAATTTTCCTGAAACTAGGGTCCACACACAATCCTTTCGGCTTCAGGAAATGCAAACTCGAAAAGCCATAGTGCAGTATTGCAACACATCCGGTCACGGGAAGAGTACGTTTTTTTACTGAAAATCACCTTAAACATGCACGAACTAATGAAATGCCTTGCAGAAAGCAGTGATCATCACAAAAAAGGACATACATATTGCGATGTGCGCTCATGTTTTGGCATACCTACATCTAAGCGTTGGTTTTCAACAATTTCAATTACACTGCACTAACTAGTAACCTCAGACACCTTACTGAGTGCTACATGTATTTTTTGCTCTTGCGGCTTGCACAAGAAAGTGGTCAGCCAATCTATTTAGGAACTCAATTATAAGTTGTCACGATTAATATACGCAACCGTTAACGACACATTAACACCGCGCCGTAACAAGAAAGGTTTTGAAGCTTGCGGATCTCCAGTGAAGGGCTTAGAATTCGCCGACAATAGTTGTATACACATATTTGTAAAGAAATATGTAGGACAGGTATATCCTTAATACGCCATTTTCATACATTCAAATGGTTTTTGGCTTTTGTGTAGGCATATCTTATCGATTCGTTTACTAGAAAAGATAAGGATGCTGTTTTGAGGGCACCATTCTGCACGTAAATCGAATTCCAATAGATTAACCGAAGAAATGGAATAGAAGGGCTCGTTTTTCTTTATTAGACACCGCCCTAAGAACAACGAACAGATAATCAAGCAAAAAAAAATGGTAAAGCTTGGTACTATTTCGCGTAAGGCTGCGTCACGGCGGAAATTGTTTCTTTTTTTTTTCCGAGGAATTTCTGTTCCTCTATATTTATACATTTATTTCCCTCTCTGTACCAGTTCTTTCGCCCTTCGGAATTATTGCATCCCAGGCCTGCGAAACGGGCGCAAGTGTTCTAGGAGCGGATCAGAAGACCAAGAAACAAACGGACAATAAAGTAGAGGGTGCATGCCGGTTCGTGATGATAACTTTCTATCCACGACACACGGGCATCCTCGAGCATAACAGCTTTGCTGTAAAAAGTAGGAAGGGCTGCATTTGTAGTAATTATGATATAAATGTGAAGACATAAAAGTGGACGGAAAGACGGCTTTGCCGCCAGCAGGGACCGAACCTTTGAACTTCGACCAACGCGTGCGATGCTCTACCAAGTGAGCTACGGTGGCGCTTGTCCTTCCGTCAATTTGATTGGGTATATCTTCATTTTAAACCTAAGATTACTAGTGCCGCTCGTAGCCATGATGGCGAGTGTGGAACACTATTTGTCTGCCTTTTTGCAAAAAAAAAAAAATAAGAAGAAGCGTCGTGGGAGCTCCGAAACGAAAGAAAAAAATGTCACTGTTTCACCGCAAGGGTCCCAAAACCACGATAATAAAAATTGTAATGTTATACGAAGTGAGGCTGGCACTAACTCTTTTTGGATCCGATCTCACGCAACTCTAGAAAACGCTTGTTTAAGAGAATTCTCTTCGCGTTGAGAGCGCAGCACGTAGAAGGGTACACCGGCCCCCCGCTGTCGGCCGCCGAAGGGGAGATAACGCGCGCCCCCCGCTCGTAAAATCGAAGGTCGCTCGAGGGACGGGACCCTCCCCCCCCCCCCTCACGTCTTTTCACGCTCACGAACGACGGGCGGGGCCGGTTATATATATACATATACATATACGGCAAATGACGGCGGACGACGAGGACGGCGGACACCGGCGACGCCGACGGCGAAAACCAGCCGCGAGTGTCCATATAATTGCTCTCGCAATAAAATGAATAATATAATAATATCCGGGGTTTTACGTCCCAAAACCACGATATGATTGTGAGACACCGTAGTGGAGGGCTCCGGAAATTTCGACCATCTGGTGTTCTTTAACGTGCACTGACATCGCACAGTACACGGGTCTTTACCATTTCGCCTCCATCGAAATGCGACCGCCGCGGCCAGGATCGAACTCCCCCGTCCTTCGGGTCAGGAGCCGAGCACAGTAACCGCAACGCCACCGCGGCGGACGAAATAAAAATTAATGACGAGGATTAAAGTCGTCTGTCTAAGTATTCTAATCCCTTCTTTAAGATAATTTTCGTGATATCGCTTCCACAGTTTTCAAGAGAACCTATCGTTTGGTTATTTTATGTACATGCTTCCTGCTACTATGCAATCGCGTATTCACATAATTACAGAATTAATCTCCCCTTGAGCCCGTTTTGCTAAACAGATTAGCAAAACTATTGTAGTTTCAGTGGCTTCTTTCCCTGAGAACACCGCAATTCATAATCATATATATTTCAATCTACCCCAGCGAGACCAACATGAAGGTTGTTCCTGAACGAGGAGCAAATACGACCACGTCATCGTCTAGACAGCACTGCTTTTAGATGTCTGCTCTCTTCCACCCACTGTCTTTATGCTGACGTCGGGAACACTCGACACACACACGCCACGGAGGCAGGTATCACGTACAACCAAAACGCAGCGCATGAGGACAGGGCACTTTTTGTTTCTTCTCGGTACGTTAGAACCCGGAAACACAAGTAGGAGCAATAAGAAGGACACTAACCGCTTTACAGCACAGTCCCTGGAGAATGCGCACACTTGCTGACGGGGTCAATATTGGAAGAAAGTAAAAAAAAAATTTCACTTCTGCTGCAAGGTCTCACGTATAAAATGCATAAATAAAAAGATCTAAATGAAAGAGAGAGAGAGCTGAGCCACCGTGCAGCGTCAACAAATAGGAGTCGGAAACACTGACAACAGCAACGTTCGCCTGGGCTCGAACGACGAGAACTGAAGCGTGGAAGCGAGTGCAGAAAATACTTTTCCCTGCTTGTGCCTACATCGAGTCTTTTTCTCTCATTGCCAAAATTCCTCAGAGGTCTCCGACATTCCTATAGAACCGAAGCGCAGTGAAGTGTGTGCCACTGTACAGGCGCATTGCGACGCTCGCTCTAAGATATCAAAGACAACGCGTGTGAACAAAAAAAAAATAAAAACCAAGAAGCAAAAAAAAAAAAAAACCTGGTTTCAACAGAAATGCGAATCATTATTAGCGATAAGCAAGGATTAGATAGCTACACGAACTAAACTTCCGAGCCTCAATTGTATCTTAAAGTGCAGTGAATGACCTTAAGTCATTAAGTTTGTAAGAATGCTGTGACGTGTCCACTGGCAAACCTGACCCAGTGATTACAGTGAATCAACACTCACGCTTGCTGTGACAACGCTGGCGTGATGTAACACACAGAAGGGAACGAATGCTTTGTTCTGCCTCACGTTCGGAACAAGGTGTATTATGAGTTTTCAACAAGACATCATCCATAATTTAAGTTTCAGAAAGACGCTGCACATGAAGCCAGTCATCGAAATTCCCATTAGGTGCATTCGGTCGCGCAGTTCCTGAGTGAAGACTAGACTTGTTGTGCCTGGTAGTGGCAGTCTATAGCTTTGGACTTCTGTCGGGCTCGTTGATTCACAGTTTTATTTCTTTCTCCTTTATAGTTTCATTTTTTATATAGTAGAGTACTGCGGCTTTGGTAGCCACCGCTTAAGGATGCCTGCGTTTTGGATTTTGCTATAAAATCAAAACATTTTATTTCAAAGAAGCTTTCCAAGAACAAGAACTAAAGAAAGTATTATAGGGTGTGTTCAGATAAGAACGTCGGTGCATGTCCGCCGACCCCCTTTAATTTCGCCGAAAAAAATATATTTTGTTTTCCGAGTCCCCAGGACCACAAAACCACTTTTGATTTCGCGAGAAAAAATTTCACCTTCTTTAAAAAAATTCACAAGTCTCCACTGAGCCGCCACCGCCTCTTTCGAATTTCGCGAAAATGGGATTTCGATGAGACGCTACAAAAACACTATTGTAGCTGTAGGTCCGAAAAATTTTCTCCACATACTAAGAATAGGCTGTGTTGAGAAAAAATTATTACTTTGCAGTTTTGGTGTTGTTCTGTTAAGAAAAAAAATCGCGAAATCGGCACAAAGCTCAATAATGCTCACATTTAAGATTTTTTTTCCTCCGCAAGTATAAACGCCAGACTTCCCAAAGTTTTCAAAAACATTGCCATGTGTTTGGTGAACAAGTGTGCTGAACAAAATACCTGAGAGTGGCTTCAAACGGTAACCAGAAATGTTCAACTGAGGACATGTTTCTCAAAATGCAATATTTTGAAGATCATTTAAAAAAAAACACCATCTTCGATTTTTTTTAAACTCTCCAGAATTAAAGCCAAGCACGTGTTCTAATTTAATCTGTAAAAACATGTTGCATTATTTATGTGAGGTCGGAACTATGAAGCACGAAAGTAGCCAAATTGACGTATACTGAGTAACCACAACATTGAGCGAGCATGGAGCAATAGTTGCCATTATCGTTATTTTTAGGTCGCGAATGTCTTCTGTGGATTGACGGATTGTCAGGAATAAAACAGGAACAGTTGGTTTTGAAGAGGAAATTATTGCAACATTTTTTTACGCAAATCACAAAAACTTCTACGCGGGTCATAGCCGCTGAGCATGCCGCGATAATGAGTCGCACTCTTCGTAGGAATCGCTTTCAAAATCTTTCGCGCATGTGAGCCTGCGTACGCCTCATAAAGGAGGTGGTTGGAGAGGATCCACCGCTGGATATTTATCGCTTCCCATGGCACGTCGGTAATGTGATAACGCAGACGATGCGTGTCGGCACAAGCGGCGCTTCTGGAGCACCACTGCGCTCACCCGCTCCCTAAAAAAAAATAAAAGAATATAAACAAGAAACAGCTCAACTCGCTTAAGAAAGGTCGAAGTAATAAGGGAACGTCGGCTTTCACTTCCATTCGTCGTCGACAACCCGGCAGTCCTCTGCTGGTGAACGAACGTGAGTACGCGTGCGCGTATTACACTCCCCTGATATTGATGGCCACGTTGTGGAGCTCAGAGCGGGCGTTTTGCGCTGACTTCCGAAAGAGGCATACGAAGAAAATTGCCTACAAGTGGAACTTTCGATGTGTGAAAGATTTTAATGTCGCCTTACTAATGAAGCGCATGCCAGAAAAAGCCTCATCCATCAGAGAAACCGACATTTTGTGCCTGAGCTGTTTCAACCGCTTGAAACAGATCGCCGTAGAGTCTCCAGATGCATCTCAGTCTGACGCAGATTTTGTTCCCGAACAAATTGCTGTCGAAGAGCTAAACGTACTCGTTAAGACAACCGACGTGACAACCCTGAAAATTCCGGCGAAAGTGAAAGCACAATGCCGAGTGTCTTACGCCAAGCGTAAGAAAGCGGAGATCGAGGGCGCTATCTCCAGGACAATTTCTGCGGTCATTACAGTAGCGTACGGCACTACAGATGAACCTGGTCCTTCAGCGGAAACCTGCAACACGTGTCGCGAGTGGCTGCGCAACCTAAAGCACACATTCGACACCTGCGAATCATACTATGAACGCTGCCGCCTCCTGACATTGCTCCCTGTGAACCTTCCTCATCAAAAGATTCAAGAAATGATTCCATCCGCAACTCGGCACCTCATTCGGAAATCCAGAAAATACAGACACCCGGGTGTGGTCAAATCCGAACCTCTACACCAGATCGAAGCTGAAGCCAGAAAACATACAGGCAGCAATGAAATATTATACTGACGATGAGCTCAACACCACCCAACAAAGCCCAAACAAGAAATATTTCATTGCAATTAGTTCTAAAGGACAAAAAGAGTTCGTTTCAAAACGGCTGATGACCAGGTCCATTCGGGAAACATTTCGTCTACAGCGGCTCACCCTGACACAGCGATCGAGCTCACGAAGTTCTCTTCCTTGAGGCCGAAATGGGTTGTGTGCACAAGGTTGCGTCACCAGGAGCAAGATACGCACAAGTGCTTCAGTGACGTTTGTGACTGTCTAACTTGTCTGACTATGACTTGGGACTATGACTCCCCGTGTATACAATAGGGGTAAGTAAACAGTTCCTTCCGAGAGCTCGACTTGACTACATTTCTAGAAATCTTGCGGTTAGTCCTTACGCCAGGACCAAAACTGCGACGCGTGCACGCACGCAAATGAACAAATTTGCACTTTAAGGCAACTCTTTGGTTTTATCTGTCAAGCTGTTGTCCCTCGAGCACAACAGATGACATTCAGGACCTAAAAATAACGATAATGGCAACTATTGCTCCATGCTCGCTCAATGTTGTGGTTACTCACTATACGTCGATTTGGCCACTTTTCGTGCTTCGTAGTTCCGACCTCACAAAAGTAATGCAACATGTTTTTACAGATTAAGTTAGAACACGTGCTTGGATTTCATTCTGGAGAGTTCAAAGAAATTCGAAGATGGTGTTTTTTTTTAAATGATCTTCAAAATATTGCATTTTGAGAGACATGTCCTCAGTTGAACATTTCTGGTTAACGTTTGAAGCCACTCTCAGGTATTTCGTTCAGCACAATTGTTCACCAAACATATGGCAATGTTTTTAAAAACTTTGGGAAGTCTGGCGTTTATACTTGCGGAGGAAAAAAAATCTTAAATATGAGCATTATTGAGCTTTGTGCCCATTTCGCGATTTTTTTTTCTTAACAGAACAACATCAGAACTGCAAAGTAATAATTTTTGCTCAACAAAAACTACCCGTAGTATGTGGAGAAAACTCTTCGGACCTACAGCTACAATAGTGTTTTTGTAGCGTCTCATCGAAATCCCATTTTCGCGAAATTCGAAAGAGGCGGTGGCGGCTCAGTGGAGACTTGTGAATTTTTTTTAAAGAAGGTGAAATTTTTTCTCGCGAAACCAAAAGTGGTTTTGTGGTCCTGGGGACTCGGAAAACAAAATATATTTTTTTCGACGAAATTAAAGGGGGTCGGCGGACATCCACCGACGTTCTTATCTAACACACCCTATAGGAACTACGACTAGCTTCGTGCTTGTATGATAACGTGTTTTGCTAATATCGCTTTCTTTACGCAGCAACAAACTTAAGTTATTATCCACGTAGACCAGCACGGCGACGCCGACACCATCCACAAGATTAATCTTTGGTTCGCCACTTTGGTTTGCCACAAGCTCGACAACAATTAGTCATTATCATCATCATTTATTAAATTTTTAAACGCCTTACACAAGGCATTACTTAAGGGGGGGGGACAAATAAATATCATAAGGACATGTGATGAAACGACTGCAGTACTTAGAAAATAACAGTGAAGTAAATACACACTACACAGCGTTGAACATGAAGAAAAAGTAAATTGGGAAAGCGTAAGAACTATCACGCGCGGTTGGTTGCAAGACGCGAACACCAATGAATACCATAAGGTTAAAAAAAAGAAACCTTTATTGAAAAGAAGAAGGTTTGCTGATGAACCTGCTTGGTGCGAGGGTCAACTAAAACGAGAAGGCAGCAACACTCTGAATTTGACTGGGTCGCGCTCTTGAACAACAGATTCAGGAAGACTGTTCCATTCTTAAATGGCTGACGGCAGGGAGGATTTGTTAGTGCGCGAGTTGAGCCATGAACATGTTGAAGCCGTTTAGAAACGATGACAACAGCAAAGTGATAATGGAAGA
This sequence comes from Rhipicephalus appendiculatus, assembly GCA_030522465.1. Lineage (NCBI taxonomy): Eukaryota > Metazoa > Arthropoda > Arachnida > Ixodida > Ixodidae > Rhipicephalus > Rhipicephalus appendiculatus. The sequence goes on along the minus strand of JALIZH010032927.1, from coordinate 4,445,856 downwards.
CTTCATGGTGTATTCATTCTGCCTTGGAAATTGCCGCATTTCCCTATCATGCATAATTACATATCAATGTGATACACTCCAACATCTTCCCAGCATCACTCTCAGCGTCTCGCTTACCAAAAATTGGAGCACTAAAAAAAACAAAAGACGCTAAATTTTTATGCAAATATCAACCATAACTTCGAGGGACAGGGTGTTAAGATGTTTTGTAACATGCTGCGCGTAGGTAATCGGTTACTTAAAAACTAGAGTCGATAAAATAAAATGGCTTCCCTTTTGTTCTCTATTTCTCAGTTAGACCGTATAGCCTACATTCCGGCACCTTACTCAAATGAGCCGCTTGGTAACATTAATTCAAGTTGAAAAAATGAACCTAGGCAAGCGGTGGCGGTGAATTTAACTAACTATAACGATGCTCAGTACTATATGTTTATCCTCATCATTTGACCGACACAATTGAGTAACACTTAATACATGCGTAAGCGCGATCAAAATGCCTCATCGTTTTCGAGATTTAACAAACATGGATATAAGCAAAAAACCAATTCCTGAAAATAAGCTGCATGAAAAAGCCCACGCTTAATGTGGTCGTAGTGAGCACAAGCCATCCTTGTTGGAAATCAAAGTTATAAAAACGCCTTTTACATCATAACTGTAATTCACAAGGGCAAGCTCGCGCGAAATTACAACTGTGCAAAGCTCTCATTAAAAATTCAGTTTGGAGTGTTTCTTTCCGCAAGCATCGAAACATCATGGGCTTATTTTTATTTTCTCGCTGCTAATTGCCTGCCCTGTCCGCTGCTTTCACACAAACTCAATGTTATCTATTTCACAAAAACAACTTCTTAATTCGCATCACTTGAGTCGTCACTTCTAGCTGGAAACAGGTGGATACATTTTGTTTATGGCTGCAGGGAAGGTTCCCCTGTGATATATTTATTATTTTCTGTCACGGAGGCTCCTAATGAAGTGCCCTTACACTTTCATAGTGAATTAAAAGAGCCTCAGGCAACCCGTTCGCCTGAGGCAACACCGCTTCGCCGCGTATTTCCTCATTCTGCAAAGACCTGAGCAACATTCCAATCGATTGGTTCATTTAACTTCACTTGTAGAGCATTACATCAATGAATTTTTAATTCCGCGGATGCTGCAACCAAATTTGAGACCCCAGAATACTGCGCTAATGCACAATACATTATAACAATACCTAAAAATGACATTTACAGCACTAATGAGGTAATTTTCTGTTTATTTGTATACTGCGTTATTCCGCAGTATACAAATAAACAAAAAAAATTTTTCGGCAACTAAGAAACATTTCTTTCCGAGAAATCTGTACGGATTTCCTTGTGGCTTCGTGCTACAAACGGGTGGTTCTCTACTTTCCCTTTCTTAACCCTTCCACACCCTCACTGCGCATGCGCATCCCCTCCCCCCATCTCTCTCCTCTAGGCCTCCCTCCCCGCGGTAACCACACCCCCCACTGCGCATGCGCGTCCCCTCCACCTCTCTCCTCTAGGCATCCCTCCCGCGGCGTTTACACCCCCAATGCACATGCGCGTCCCCTCCACCCTCTCTCCTCTCCTACGCTCCCCCCTCGCTCGCCTCGCAACGCCGACGCAGGCAGCGTCTGCTAGCGAGTTTCTTGATTGAAAAAGCCAACTGCTCGCGCTGCAGAACCGTTAAACGCCGACGCAGGCAGCGTCTTCTAGCGAGTTTCTTGATTGAAAATACCGACTGCTCACGCTGCACAACCGTTCACTGGCCACCCCGTACATATAGGCACTGGATCTTGACCTGCAAGGTAGTGCCGGTGGGAGATTTCTCCTGTACGTTGTCGAACGATAAATATTCGAAGCGTGCGCGTTAACTAAAAGCGGACTGCGGGTCTCTGTCCCGTCCGAGCCTTCTGTCTATCATTGCCCATTAGCAGCGATTGGCATGTTCCAGTAGGAAACCTGGTCCATCACTGCGTGATTGCGCCTCCCTAGATTTCTCTCCTGCGCAATGCCGCGAAGAGCGCCAGCGTCAACGCCGCCGCCAGTGTAAGCGTTAGCGCCCGCTGCTTCGCATCTACACATGGTTCCCTTTAGCGGGAGATGGTGTAATTTTAAGGCGAAAGCCTTTAATGTGTCATGCTCACGTCCGCCCGGTGTCCGTCCGTCCGTCCGTCCGTCCGTCCGTCCGTCCGTCCGTCCGTCCGTCCGTCCGTCCGTCCGTCCGTCCGTCCGTCCGTCTGTCCGTCCGTCCGTCCGTCTGCCTGTCTATCCGTCTGTCCGTCCGACTGTCCGTCCGTCCGTCCGTCCGTTTGTCCGTCTGTCCGTCCGTCCGGTGTCCGTCGGGTGTCCGTCGGGTGTCCGTCCGGCGTCCATCCGTCCGTCCATCCGTCCGTCCGTCCGTCCGTCCTTCTGTCCATGTCCGTCCTTACGTCCATCCGAGCTCTGGCACGGAGCCAGGTCGCCGCCGGGATGCGCAAACGGACGCCGGTCGCGTCGGACTCTACAGCGCTCGCTCTTTGCTTGCGTAGCGTCGCTGTGCCCAGCGTTTGCAATCATTCTGACCGACGCCGTCTCAATGAACACAGGCGTTCACGGAATACACTTTCGAATTTACAATGGGTCCGTCAATTTAAGCGCTGGAACGCGGATGGCGTTTGCACAATGCGCAAAGCGCGAGAAATGACTAACGCATGCGTACGGAGGAAGATTAGTCTCGCGTCTCGCTGCGACTCGCGGTAAAAAATTAAAAAAGAAAACACGCACACATTCGGTTTGTGTGTTATACCAGTGAAAGTGTAAAAGAAAAAAGATGGTATAGTCAGTGGAATGGCCACACACTTTCACTGAACACACTTTGGAATGTACAAAGTGTCCTTCAATTTTTTTTCAATGTGTGAACATTTCCACGCGAAGCACACGAAAACCGTCGCAACGTGGCATCAACGCCGCGCTCTAAGAAAAAGTCAAGTATTTGGAGAGTATTTCTGTAACACAACTATAATAGCAATCTACCTGGATTACTTTTCTTGTTTGACCACCGGGGTCTACAAATGGCATGCGCGCTATCAAGGATGGCGTATCATTCATGACAGGAAAGTGGCGAGAGCCGGGTTTTCAAGAAAGGGAACGCGAGCAAGCCAGACCACGATTATAGTTGATTGGCAGAAATACTGCCCAAATACTCGTTTTGTTCTTAGAGCAAATTTTGAAAGCCAGCGCTCCCATTATCAAATTGGCCTGAGTTGGAAGAAAGTTTTTCAGAAAGTGCGTGAAGTGATGGATCCTTGGGCCAATAGAATTCGCGGGTATACAGTGACATGATAGTAAGAAATACGTATGAACAGTTCTATTCTACAACACCGAAAAGGGTAACTTTCACACCGCTAAGCACATGGATTTAATGCGAAAAAGAAAAAGAAAGCACGGGCAATGACAATAATAATAATTGTTGGGGTTAATGCCGCAGAACCACGATACAATGATGAGAGACGCCGTAGTGGAGGGCTCCGGAAATTTCGACCACCTGGGGTTCTTTACTATGCGCCTAAATCTAAGCACACCGGCTTCAAGCATTTTCGGCTGCAACGAAAATGCGGCTGCAGCAGCCGGAATTCGATCCCGTGACCTGCGGGTCAGCAATCGAGCACCGTGACAACTAGCTCACCATGGTGGGTCACGGACAATGACAGCAACCCAATCAACTTTGAAGTACTGTCTCACATTTGTCTTTTTCTATCTTTTGCATTTATTTACTTATTCAAAGCGTAATTTTTATATGACCTATATCTTAATTCTTGCGGCTATGGCTGCGGTCATCCTCAGGTATAGTAAGACACACGTATGTGCACATCTGAGGTCGGGTAACATGAGTGTTTGGGCGAGTTGGTAGTTAATCGTCAAGAAAATTTCAACAGCGCGGGAACAAAAAACGATTGCAGGAAAAGAGAGCTGACACGAATGCTCGAAAAGTGAGTTAACCGTAGTTTGGAACGCCTCTTGGAAGGCACTAATGAGCTTCTGGCGTTCCGGTGTGTAGATTTTCTAATTGTTTTTGACTCTTCAGTCCAACCCTTTCACTCAGCAGTATCATCCACCTTCCAGGTGTTCCGGTCGTCCCTCGAAGCACAAGTACTACCTCACGAGGTTCCGCAGGCTGACAGCCTTAGGTTTCTTGATGTCCGACTGTAATTCACAGCCGATCATGTATGCGGAGAATAAGAGCCCAGAGCTAAGAAGCCGCTTCTGTCCTACTCTTCAGCCCACTGCAAGGTGGTGAAGCGCGGCACTGCGAGACTCAGACTCTTGACCGCTCTCGGGGTGTCCTGCTTTCACAGGTGTGAGAATAGTTTTGCAGGTCAGGCTGCGTCCACAGCATGTCTTTGCTTCTGTTGCTGGTCAGCTTCTCAAAGAGACCAAACGCTCTCGCCGTAATGACTACCGTGACAAGGGGGGAGGAGATAACTAAAGTGGCAGTGGTCCCTTACTTACACTAAGTTTCGCAGTGCCTTAAGAAGATAGGGAAGGGCGATGGCGTGAAGGTTGTCTTTTTCGCGCCCCAGAAGCTGGAGAAACGTCCTCCGCTAACAAAAGAAAAGACGGCTGCCACATCAAGCACAGGGACGCCTTCCTACCATGTGTCGACAACATGGTATACGTCATCCCGGTGTCATGCGCGAAGAAATACCTCGGCCAAACTACAAGATGCCTCAATGTACGCCTACGTGAACACCAATGCGCAGAGCGGCAACTCCGAACATTTGAGCGCGCATTGCAAGGGGTGTGGTTGCCTGCCTTCCTACAATCAAACTGAGGTAATCTGCAAAAGCAAAAATGTGCTCACTAGAGAAATTGTAGAGGCGGCCCACAATGCTCGTTTGGGGGAGGCATGCATCGCCATGCCTTCCAATGACTTGCACAAAAAAGAAGATTAGCTTTCCCATGCGGATGCTCTCGCTAGATAAAGTTGTCTGGACTTCATTTTTATTAGGGGCGAAGCTCCTTAGGGTGTGGGTCTGTCCCTCCTCTGTAGTCGTAGTAGTAGTAGTAGGTAGGTAGGTAGCCACGTATAGTGGAATGTACCCACTCCACGTGATAAAGATGACGATGACGCAGTATAGTGGAATGTACCCACTACACGTGATAACGATGAAGTATAAGCGCGTTCCAGTATAGTGGAATGTACCCACCACACGTGATAACGATGATAATGACGCTGATGACCATGAAGTATAAGCGCGTTCCAGACCGCACATTCTCTTTCTGCCATGGATGAAAACGATCGAGCTTCGCCCACTCATCATCATTCACTTCGTGGATATGGCGTGATTTTTTTATTTCGTCACTTGTAAGCGATCATGGACGGTGATGTTCAATGTTGTTTAGCGCTGCGCAATTTTTGACTAGATATATGTGTCTTTTCCTGATTAAAAAATCAGTTGAAAGTCAGCGCTTGTCCTTGTCAACTCTCTTTTTGTGCATTCGTTTGTTGTTCACGCGCTGTTGAAATTTTCTTGACGTTGAGGCCGGGAACATCCGGACAGAATGGACGACAATGATTTGCCAAAGCTCATAATGTGACCGCCAATCAAATGAAATGTGACGCAAATTTTCACACTCATCCCACCTAAGTTGTTTTTCTAAAATACCTTAATACCGAAACTGTAAAGGCACTGGTCTGACGCCTGTTGCGTAATGGTCTCATCGCATTCTCTGTTTTAAAATATTAGCTGTTACGAGCTCGCAACAGCCGACATTGGTGGCGTAGTAATTGCCGATTCTACGCAACTAAAAATTGTCTAAAGAAACGCCAGCCCTGCGTGGAAAACGCGGCACAGACACAGCGAAAGCTGGAAGAGCGCCATTTCTAGAACACGTTGCAAACTCTCTTGGGGCTACTAATACAAGTAGGCTTGCAAGGTACCCACTACTCCATTAATTGATTCGGTTGCTGATGACGATGAAGAATTATGGCTGAGCCCTTTGCAATGGGTTGGAAGCATTCAACGACCCATTCGTAATGCAATTCATATTGTGTGGCGCCTGGTTACACAATTATCATACTGTGACAAATGGTTGCTATTTTACTCTTCTACCACGTTATACTGAGTATATAAACGCGGTTCTTCCCCGACATAACCCTTGTGTAGGGTTTTTGTGCGCAGGAGATTCGAGCACCGGCATGACTCAGGTGGTGGAATACTGGGCTGGCACGGAGAGGACCCAGGTTCGAACATAGTTATATCCTGAATATTTTTTTTCTTATTTCGTGTAATAGAGGTTACGGACACCAGAGGCGGCGGTGGTGGCACAACTACGGCACCCTTGTTGCGATCTCATTAAAGCTTTCGCTGTAAAAATTCAAGCAGTGGCGTGGCTTGGTGAGCACCTTGATGAGCCAGAGCCACGCCACTACTCGAAGCTTTTTGGAAAAACACCCTTTAGAAGCGTCACGTATTGCGAGAAAAGGTGTTGACACACGTAAACTCACGTGGCCAGAAGAGTAGAATCACACAAGACGTCACACCATGCGAAGTGCGTAGACGTGGGGAAATTTGAAGCTTACCACCTGTTTATTACTAAGGGTTCAGCAATAATTCTTCATCATACTCATCATCATCCAACACAGCAACAACTAAGTGCGCAGCTGCGCAGGTGAGTAGTATATTGCCTTATGAGCGCGTATAGTGGGTGGTTCGCTACTTCGTAAAATTGGATGACTTATTGCGTAGCGGCACCTCGCAACTGTGCTTGCAGCGCCTTATGAGCATAGAGTTAATATAACAGACTCTAGAGGAAAAGCTGGGCCGCTAAAGCTATAACCACGCGAGCAGCGACATCTTGGAACGTTGTCACTGTTGCCATTACAGTAATTTACAGAAGCGCTAAATATGGCTTTTGAAAACACTGAAAGTCTCGCAATAAAAATAGTAAACAAGCGTGTTTACATATTATAAACGAACGGAAATTGTTTGATGTTCATATCAACTACTTTTAGGAAAGATACAACAGCCATTTATGCAATTTACTGCACGCGGAAAGCAGCGTTTGCACGTTTGTTTACTAGATGGCGCCACCATCTTTGTATCGTATCAACATTTCTGAGCGTTGCCGCGCAGCGTGCGGCCGATTGCGCCGGCTTGCTAGCGCGTCGGGTGAAAGGTATACAGTGTCTTCTCGTACGTGTTTTTGTTGCCGCGTGCTAAAAACTCGACTTTATGTGACAGTCTCTTACTGCGATGCAATAGAGAGCCATGAAACAAGAAAAAATGTCAGGGGTTATTGCAGCATGTAGTGGTGAGTGCGAATGAACGTTCCATCATGGCGGCTCCCGAGCGGTTATAGGTTTTAATGCATGGGCCCTATGGGGAGCTTTTCCTCTAGAGTCAGTATATTAACTCTATGTTTATGAGTATACAGAGGGCTCTCGCTCCGCCAGCTTATGCTGTGACTTCGCTGCATGTTCTGAGTAGACCTTTTGTTTTCTGTTTTTCTTTGTTGGCTAAGGGGTTCGGTATAACGGTGTTCGCGAAACAAGGCTGATGTAAGCTTTCCGGTATTTCTCTGTCAACAGACTCAAGTGCTCGCGAATCTCCGCGTGTCGTAATTAGGAATACTGGCTCAAGCTTAGCCCACGTTATCTTGTCGCCGCAAGAATTCCGTTATAACGCGCTCCCGCAACAAGCATATTTTGCAGATTTTTAATAATGATCCGGAGCTGTTACGACGTTGGTTCCAGAAGCCGCTTGGGCTTCTTCAAGAGGATAATATGTTTGCTCATCATAGTAAAAAAGACGTTAAACTCGGTAAACAAGCAAGCCCGCCGTCTGAGCTCTATTCTCCGTGTACACTGTCTGAGCTCCGTCGGTGAGAGCTCGTAGGAAGCTACCACTGCAGAAAGAGCGGGGTTAGCGCTTTCTTAAGATGAAAATGGGCTTCTTTTGTGAGCGTGGACCCAGGGTCCAGGTCATTATGACAAAGTGGGTGCTTTTTAAGGATTCGGGAGGTCTGAAGGTTAAGCTTGCGCTGTTGCGCTGTTGCGCTGTTGCGCTGTTGCGCTTTTATTAGGTTGGTATTCAAGAACAGAACTTAAGTTTCGCGAAAAGTTGGCTTATGAAAGTACGAGGAAAGTATACGTTTGAGATAAGTTTGGGGAAAGTTTCAAAACCTACACTTAAGGTTCACTTATGAAAGTACCGCTCTTCTGGTAAAGTAAGGCTCCTGGGAACGAGGCTTTAGAAGTTTCCATACTTACGAGGGAAAAACAGCGCTAAAAAGACGGGACAAGAAAGAACACGGGACCACGGCGCTGACTAACAACCATATGCGTTTATTTCTTCAGTCAGCATATATATACTTCACCACTATCACAATGAAATGACAAAAAGTTGAATACTCAGCCTGCGCAGAGGCTATGAGGCGATCAATCGGACATGAATTTTATCTCTTTCGGAAGGAGGGAGATCGAGGGGGAGGCTAACACATGCCTCACCGCTGTTGTGGATGTGATAAGCCTCTGAAATGAGACGCGCTCGTTCGTCTTGGTATTTCAACAGGTAAGTGGTATCTTCAAAAGATGGGTGGCACCCGCAAGTGTTACAGTGAATAGATAACTGACTATCAGCAGCTTGTTTGTGAACCTTGTTCGAATGCTCACGCATGTGGTCATTCGCGCACCGCCCAGTTTGCCCAATATAATAACGCCCGCAAGAAAGAGGAATTTTGTACACAACACCTTGGCGACATTCAACAAACTTCTGCTTATGCTTCTTAGTGCATCCTCTCTTTTTCTCTCCCTCTCGATTCACTTTCTGGCACAGCTTACCAAGCTTGTTTTGGGCAGAAAACAATAGCTTAACGCCTGCCCTGCTGACAACCTTTTTGAGATTGTGCGCCACCTTGTACACATACGGGATGACAGCTACAGTTAGCCGCGAGTTTGTCCCTGATTGTATGGCACTTGGGCGTTTGTTCTTAAAACCTGCTACGAGGCTTTCAGAAATGTTAGCCAAAAGCGTTGCTGGAAAACCTGCAAGCTTCAGGCGTGCTACTTGCGAAAGAAAACTTTCTTCAACTTGGTGGTCACAGGACCTGCTTAGCGCCGCCTTCATGCACGCTCTTGCTATGCCGCGTTTTACAATCTTTGAGTGGGCAGAGGAAAAAGGAAGAAGGCTCTTTTGAGACCTAGGCGCATAGCGCCAACAGACATGGCTATTTGAGAACGCGAGTTCCAAGTCTAAGAAGCGTAGTTTGTTATCTGAAGGGTGCTCAGTCGTCAATTCAAAATAGCTTAATTCAGCGAGGAACACGTCAAAAACTGCATTAGCAGCAGGCTGCGCGTCAGAAGGGTTAGTGCTGTAAAATACTAAAAAGTCATCCACGTATCGCATCACCTTCACCGTGCTCGTCAGATTTAGCTTGCTCTCAAGCTTACGGTCATAGCTGGCTAATAAAATGTCACTAAGAGCAGGGGCGATGCAGGAGCCTATACACACTCCTTTCCGCTGTATAAAAAGCTTATCATCCAAGCAGATGAAGGTGGATTGCATATAGAACTTTAAAAATTCTAAAAACCTGTCTACTGTGATTCCACATGCGTTCTGAAACTTAAGAGCCCCGTATCTGTCAATGCAATTGCTCACTTCGGTACATACTTCCTCCTGAGGCAGCGAATAATACAAATCCTTAATGTCCACGGAAAAAGCACTCACACCCACTGGACACTCATCCCGAAGATAGTCACAAACAGTACCTGGCGTCCTGATGAGGTAGGGTCGTCGACATCAAGAAGACACAAGAAACTTTGCAGAAACCCACCAAGTTCTCGCTGCCAGGTTCCGCGCTCAGAGACGATGGCTCTGAACGGGCATAGTTCCTTGTGTGTCTTGGCGCCGAAGAAGGCCGAAAGACTGGTCTCTTTGCAGGCCTTCACGGAGGATGCTAGTCTTGCAAGTCCGCCTTTCTCGCACAGCTGAACGGCCCTTGTTTTTACCTTGGCAGGAACCACTCCTTTTACTTCGTTGAAGTTGCCAAGGATGGCTGCGTCTGCTTTTTCTTTGTAGAGGCTTCGAGGCATCACGACAAATCCCCCCTTCTTTGTCGGAAAGGAGCAGTTTCAGCCCAGCTTCACGAAGAACGGTGACCGCTGTGCGGAGCCTAGCACTGCTGCCTTTTTTAACTTGCTGAGGCAGGCAGTCAACGCCTTCGCGGATACACCTGTCCGTTTCATCCATTCCCGCTCTACCAGCAGCTGTTCTCACCAGGCTGAGCAACTCTGTCTTATCCAGATCAGGGTGCTCACAAAATTTCGGCCCGAGCTTGAGGAGATCACGTGCATTTCCCTCGTAATCATGAACCAACCAGCCCAAATGCGCCCCTTACTGCGGTTTCCATACTTGTTTCATTAAATAAAACACAAATAAATGACAAACTTTCACGGAGCATTCGCCGTAAATGTTCTTGTCTTCATTAAGTTACCTTTCGTAAGAGGAGAAATAAATATTTCTCGCTTTGGCGATTTTTCAGCCTTTGGCTGGCCACAATGAGGAGCCGTCGCTCAGCGGCCGTCGCTATAAAGTAGCCGTAACAACTCGTGGTTATTCTGTCGCCTACAAGTGTGTTTGTTGCTGTGGTGAGATATCGTATGCAATACGAGCGGTTCTTTCGTCATTTTACGTGCATTTCACTCCTTGAATTTTTTGACTGCTTTTCAGCGTTCGGTGTACTTCTCTACTTCGTTTGTTTTCAGAGCGCCCGTATGCTTTTCCTTTTTTCTTTATAATGGGAGTGTTACCATATCATCATCATCATCATCATCATCAGCCTGTCTACGCCCACTGCAGGGCAAAAGCCTCTCCCATGATTCGCCAATCAACCCGGTCCTGTGCTTTCCGCTGCCACGTTATACCTGCAAACTTCTTAATCTCATCTACCCAACTAATTTTTCGCCCCCTCACGCGTTTGCCATCTCTTGGAATCCAGTCAGTTACCCTTAATGACCAGCGGTTATCCTGCCGACGTGCTACGTGCCCGGCCCATATCCATTTCTTCTTCTTGATTTCAACTATGATATCCTTAACCCCCGTTTGTTCCCTGACCCACTCTGCTCTCTTCCTGTCTCTTAAGGTTACACCTATCATTTTCCTTTGCATCGCTCGCTGCGTCGTCCTCAGTTTAAGCTGAACCCTCTTTGTAAGTCTCCAGGTTTCTGCTCCGTAGGTAAGTACCGGTAAGATGCAGCTGTTATATACCTTCCTCTTGAGGGATAGTGGTAGACTACCATTCATGATTTGATAATGCTTGCCGAATGAGCCCCATCCCATCCTTATTCTTCTAGTTTCACTCTCATGGTTCGGCTCCGCGGTTACTACCTGTCCTAAGTAGACGTACTCCTTTACAAGTTTCAGTGTCTCGCCACCTATCGCAAAGTGCTGTTCTCTGCCAAGATTGTTCCACATTACTTTAGTTTTATGCATATTAATTTTCAGACCTACCCTTCTACTTTCCGTATCCAGTTCAGTAATCATAATCTGTAATTCGTCTCCCGCGTTACTCATCAATGCAATGTCATCAGCGAATCGCAGGTTACTGAGATACTCTCCATTAACTCTTATCCCTAACTCTTCCCAATCTAGGGCCCTGAAAACCTCCTGTAAACACGCGGTGAATAGCATTGGAGAGATCGTGTCTCCCTGCCGTACGCCCTTCTTTATTGGGATTCTGTCGCTTTCTTTATGAAGGACTATAGTGGCTGTGGATCCGCTGTAGATTTCTTCCATTAGGTTTATATAGGCTTCGTCGATGCCCTGATTCCGCAGTGCCTGCATGACTGCTGATGTCTCCACCGAATCGAATGCCTTCTCGTAATCTATGAAGGCTATGAATAGGGGTTGGTTGTATTCCGCGCCTTTCTCTATCACCTGATTGATAGTATGAATATGGTCTGTTGTTGAGAAGCCTGTACGAAATCCTATATAAAAGGAACCATATAAAAGGAACCAACCTGGTTTTGTGATCTGCTGAAATACCAAATATGAAGCCCAGGAAATATGAAGTATGACAGAAATGTATGAAACCTCTACAGGTAGCCGTTCTCAGGTAAATATTTAAGTAATCCGTTGGATGCGGCTAAGGAAATGCTACAGAGCACTTCGTTTGATGTTTCGAAGCAGCATTGTGACCTTTTCGCTTCATTAAATATTCCGATGTGTTTCTCTGGCGCATTGTGCTTGAGTGAAACCGCGCAGGCATTCTTCATCAGAGGAAAAAAAAATCTCAGTATCATATATTTCGTAATGAAAGAAAACGAAAGGGCCGCACGTGCGCAGCGCTGTGTAATTATTGTTCTTTTTCTTGTCTCCGTTATTTGCGCTTATTTCTACGATAAGACTAGAAAGTTGCGCGATGTTTACAAGCACTTGCCCCTCGAGCTGCCAAGTCTGTCGCGTCTCTGAAAGATTGGAAACTCGAACCAGAACCATCGTATCGCTCAGGGTGTCAAAACATCTACCTCCGAGGTATACAGAGACTCGAACCCCGAACCTTTCAAGGATGTAGGGAATCCAAAGCGAAGGAGATGATCAAGTGGCAGAATGCTTACACATGTTAGACAACTCCAGTGGGTTTCTGCAGCAATATTTGAAGAGTAGAGCTCTTTAGGCTTTTAGTTGCGCCGGGTAGTGTGCACAGGAACTATCATCATCATCAACCTGTGCGCGCTCGCTTCGTCCTCTTCAATTTCTGCTTCGCTCCCACAACACGTGCGGCGATATGTCCGGCGTGGAATGGAGTAACTACGATGAGCGAGTGTGCTACGTGACTAAAAGTTACGTAACATGACGTAACAACTAGTCAGAGGACTGAAATCGCGTAACATCACCTAACAAGTTACGCACCTAAATATTACGCCACATCCCGTCACGTGATGTCACGCGACTAAAGTCACGTAACAACACTCGCGTGACTCAAAAATCACGTAACACTACGCAAAATCTAGTCACATTGTTAATATTCACGCAACATTTTGTCACGTGACCTAAATTACGCAACGTCGCGGAATAGCTAATCTTGTGCCATGTTCCCGCCATAATACACGTAACAGCTAGTGACGCGGCTAAAATAACATCACGAAACAGGTAGTCACGCACGTCACATGTCTTGACAAGTCTACCCAAGTCAAACTTCACTTAGTACTATTAGGGAAAAATTTGGCATCTCTAGCAAAAGCTTCGCATTACTAGCAAAACACAGATAAAAAAATTACACCATCTCCCGCTAAAGGAAACCATGTGTAGATGTGAAGCAGCGGGCGCTAACGCTTACACTGGCGGCGGCGTTGACGCTGGCGCTCATCGCAGCGTTGCGCAGGAGAGAAAACTGGGGAGGCGCAAAGCAGGCAGTGATGGAGCCGTTTTTCTTACTAGAACATGCCAATCGCTGCTAATGGGCAATGAGAGACAGAAGACTCCGACTGGACACAGAGACCCGCACTCCGCTTTTAGTTAACGCGCACGCTGCGAGTTTTTATTGTTCAACAACGCACAGGAGAAATCTCCCACCGGCACCACCTTGGAGGTCAAGATCCATTGCTATATATACGGGATGGCCAGTGAACGGTTGTGCAGCGCGAGCAGTCGGTTTTTTCAACCAAGAAACTCGCTAGCAGACGCTGCCTGCGTCGGCGTCGCGAGGCGAGAGAGGGAGGAGCGTAGGAGAGGAGAGAGAGGGGGGTGACCCGCATGCGCAGTGGGAGTGTGAACGCCGTGGGCAGGGATGCGTAGAGGAGAGAGGGGGGGGAGCGTAGGAGAGGAGAGAGAGGGGGGGGACGCGCATGCGCAGGGGGGAGTTAGACGCCGCGGGCAGGGATGGGGAGAGGGGGGGGAGTGTAAGAGGGGAGAGAGGAAGGGAGGCGCATGCGCAGTGTGGGTGTGGTTGCCGCGGGGAGGGATGCCTAGAGGAGAGAAAGGGGGAGAGGAGGTTTTTATTTTTATTTTTTTTAACTGTTTGCGCATGCGCAGTAAGGGTGGGCACGCGGCACACCACCACCACCACCACCACCACCGGATTAAGCTTCGCCATAAGATGCTTCACATCTAAAAAAGCCGGCAGATCCCACGCACTGTGGGAATCGATGTAATGCGAAGCAGCCAGAAAGGAGAAAATGATGCTTTACATAATTTGCATGTCATGTGTTACATGTTACGACCTGTCATTTATGTTCATCATACATTCACGTCACGCAATACCAAATTTGGTGTATATCAAGCTAACGAAACGGCCGCGAGCGCGCCATGAGCGTGGAATGCAAGTCATGTCGCTCATGAAATATCAGGATTTCCATATTACGGCTTGTGCTTTATGTTCGTCATAGAGTCACGTCGCGATATACCAAATTTGGTGTATATCAAGCTAACGAAACGGCGCCCAGCACGCCAGGAGCGTGGCATGCAAGTCATGTCGCACATGACAAGTCATGATTTCCATATTACGGCTTGTCGTTTATGTTCGTCATACAGTCACGTCGCGATATACCAAATTTGGTGTATATTGCCACGCGCTATTCTTATTTTCACTTTTGTTGTGTTCGGCTTTCGCCCACAAAGACCGTCAGCAAAGCTCAGCTCAAACCGCGCCTTATTGTTCTAGAACCTTCGCGATTATTGTAGATCGTTTTGTTAAGATTGCGCGCAAGACGCGACCACTCGAGATTGTTCCTGAGCTTGCGCGATGACCAGTGATAAGGCTAGAATGTTCGACGCGTGATGCATAAAAGCCGGCGCGCTCCAACGATGTTCAGTTGTTCGCCGGCCGACGCTCTGTACGCCGCTATCAGTGCCAGCGTGTATTACTGTAATCCTACTTTCTGTTTACCGGCCACAAGTTCGGCCTAATAAACAGTTTCATTTTGGACACGTCGCCTGCTGCCTTCGTCGACGTCACAACCACGTGACATCTGGTGGAGGTGCTGTGCGTTCATGTTCCGGACGCCCCCCGTCAAGCCGTGAACCCAGCCCAAGTCGCCAAGAAGAAACCGACACCATCCAGGAAAGTCGAGCTAGCCGGAGACTACAAGGACTGGCACCACAATACGGACCCCTGCCTGCCAAGCCAAAAGCCACGGAGACGAAGACAAAAGGCACGATGACGGCCGAAGTGGCCCCTGCAGCGATCGTGATGCAGCCGCCCAGGGAGCCACCGACATTCCGTGGTTCGCCGTGTGAAGACCCTGAAACCTGGCTAGAGACGTTCGAGAGGGTCTCAACGTACAACAACTGGAACTCCGAGGACAAGCTGCGCCACGTATACTTTTACCTGGAAGAAGCAGCAAGGACATGGCTCGAGAATCGGGAGTCCACAATTCGTACCTGGGACCTGTTTCGCAGCACATTTTTGGAGACGTTCACGAGCGTCGTCCGAAAAGAAAGGGCCGCGACCTTGCTTGAGACACGGGTACAGCTGCCGAACGAACACGTGACCATCTTCGTAGAAGAAATGACGCGACTGTTCCGCCACGCCGACCCTGCCATGCCCGAAGAGAGGAAAGTTCGCCTCCTCATGCGAGGGGTCAAGCAGGAGCTCTTTGTGGGACTGATGCGGAACCCACCTACCAGTGTCCAAGAATTTGTCGCTGAAGCAACGACAATTGAGAAGACGCTAGACATGCGCAACCGGCAATACGATCGTCGTTCCACGCCACACATCACCGAAGTCCAAGGGCTCCGCTCCGACGACCTGCGCGAGACGATAAGGGCCATTGTGCGAGAAGAACTGCGCCGCATGTTCCCGTCATCGCCTCCTCAGGTGGGCTCAATCACTAATATCATTCGTGAGGAAGTCCGGCAATCCCTGGGAATCCCCGAACCACCACACCCTCATCCGGAGGCCATGAGCTACGCTGCCGCAGCACGTCGTAACGCTCCCCCCGCCGCGCCCACGTGAAGACGTCGCACCGCCGCAGTTCCGCCGCCAGACGCCACCGCCACCGACGCCATATCGTCCACCCGCCGGTCAACGCTACACTCCTCGAAAGACCGACGTTTGGCGCGCCCCTGACCACCGCCCACTTTGTTACCACTGCGGAGAGGCTGGCCACACCTACCGCCGGTGCCAGTACCGACAGATGGGGCTACGAGGTTTCGCCGTCAACGCGCCTCGCCCACAGCGGGGTGAACGACCGCAAGACATCGCCGACTACCTCGCAGGTGCTCAGTGGACACCCCGACGACCATCCCGCTCGCCGTCGCCTGGCCGCTACATGTCACCGCACCGCCGGCAGTACGCTGGCCCAAACCGGGGCCGATCTCCTAGCCCTTACTCGGAAAACTAAGGGCAGCAACCGATGGAGGTGCGGTTGCTGTACGACGAACTACCGAAGATCCTCCGCCGCCGCCGACGACGACGACGCCGCCGCAAGGAAATCTAAAGAACCCGTCACAAGACGAACGAGGCCCTGGCGTGGAAACTCCGCAGCCCGAAGAAGACATCACTACACAACGTGGAACCGGCGGAACAAACCGACGCAGCCGTGACCCGACGCCGCGACCTAACCGCAACGCGAGACGACGAACTACCGACCTCAACGTTCTTATCGACGGCCACGGAGTCACCGCTCTCGTCGACACTGGGGCCGACTATTCCGTCGTCAGTGGGTCATTCGCCGCCAAGCTGAAGAAAGTAAAGACCGCGTGGAGTGGACCCGAAATCCGGACAGCTGGAGGCCACCTGATAACGCCGATTGGAGTCTGCACGGCGAGAGTCACCGTCAGTAACCGGACTTATCCTGCGAGCTTTGTAATCCTACAAAACTGCTCCAGGGATGTGATACTTGGAATGGACTTCCTAAGTGACCACGGTGCCGTCATCGACCTAAGGTCTGAGTCCATAACACTAACCTCAGACAAAGCGCTCCCGCCTCTCGCGACGCCAGGGAACCATGCATTGAATGTGATAGAACAGCAGGTGACCGTTCCGCCGCTCTCCAGCATCATTATTTCCGTCGGCACCGAAAACCCTGCGAACCTTGAAGGCGTCATCGAGGGCGATCAGCACCTACTCCTGAACCGTCAAATTTGCGTCGCAAGAGGTATAGCCGAGCTGCGTGACGGTAAAGCAAAGGTATTGCTGACAAACTTCAGCCACGAATATAGGCACCTAAACATTGGTACGACGGTCGCCTACATCGATGAATGCGTGGCCGCCAGCAATGCTTTCGCCCTCTTCGATGCTGCCGAACCTGCTTCGACGAATCGAGGTCCCGAACCAGATTTCGACGTCAACCCGAGCCTCCCGAAGCACAAGCAAGACCAGCTCAAAAGTCTGCTCTTGCAATTCAAGGACTGCTTCTCGTCGTCGTCAAGAATTCGACAGACCCCAGTCGCAAAACATCGCATCATTACAGAGGAAAATGTGAGGCCACTCCGCCAGAGCCCGTACCGAGTTTCGACGCGAGAACGCGAAGCCGTAAAGAAGCAAGTCGATGAAATGCTACGCGACGACATAATCCAGCCGTCCAAGAGTCCCTGGGCGTCTCCCGTGGTGTTGGTGAAGAAGAAGGATGGGACGCTACGTTTCTGCGTCGACTATCGTCGCCTGAACAAAATCACGAAGAAGGACGTGTACCCCCTCCCACGGATAGACGACGCCCTGGATCGACTCCACAATGCGAAGTACTTTTCGTCGATGGACCTGAAGACGGGCTACTGGCAAATCGAAGTCGACGAGAGAGACCGAGAAAAGACTGCCTTTATAACACCAGACGGCCTGTTCGAGTTTAAGGTCATGCCTTTTGGTCTTTGCTCGGCCCCCGCGACCTTCCAACGCGTTATGGATACTGTACTGGCTGGCTTGAAGTGGCAGACTTGCCTTGTGTACTTGGACGACGTCGTTGTGTTTTCCTCGAACTTCGATGAACACCTGCGACGCCTTGAAGCTGTACTTCAGGCAATCAAGACGTCCGGACTCACTCTCAAGCCAGAGAAGTGCCGCTTCGCGTACGAAGAACTTTTGTTCTTGGGCCACGTGATAAGCAAATCCGGAGTACGCCCCGACCCGCAAAAGACAACCGCCATCGCTGCTTTTCCGCCACCCACCGACAAGAAGGCCGTGCGTCGATTTCTCGGCTTGTGTGCCTATTACAGGCGGTTCGTTAAAAACTTCGCCCGCATCGCCGAGCCTCTCACTAACCTCACCAGGACCGACGTCGAGTTCAAGTGGGAAACGCCGCAGGAGGAAGCATTTCAAGAACTAAAACGACGCCTGCAAACGCCCCCGTTACTTGCGCATTTCGACGAACACGCCGAAACAGAAGTACACACCGACGCGAGCAGCGTAGGACTCGGCGCCGTCCTTGTGCAGAGGACGGACGGACTGGAAAGGGTTATCAGTTATGCTAGCCGGTCGCTATCAAAGGCAGAGGCCAACTACTCCACAACAGAAAAGGAGTGCCTTGCCATCATCTGGGCTACATCAAAGTTTCGCCCCTACCTTTACGGCAGGCCCTTCAAAGTTGTGAGCGACCACCACGCCTTGTGTTGGCTAGCTAGCTTGAAGGACCCTTCTGGTCGCCTCGCGCGGTGGAGCCTGAGACTTCAAGAATTCGATATTACCGTCGTTTACAAGTCCGGAAGAAAACACTCTGACGCCGACTGCCTGTCTCGTGCCCCCGTCGACCCACCACCGCTGGACGACCAGAATGATGACGGCTTCCTGGGAACCATAAGTGCCGACGACTTCGCCGAGCGACAGCGCGCCGATCCGGAACTCAAGGGCCTTATGGAATACCTCGAGGGCAAAGCCACCGTGGCTCCAAAGGTATTCAGACGAGGACTGGAGTCGTTTTTCATGCGCAACGGCGTTCTGCTAAAGAAAAACTTCTCGCCACTTCGGGCCGACTCCTCCTCGTAGTACCTTCGGCATTACGACCAGAAGTTCTGCATGCTTTGCATGACGACCCGACGGCTGGACACCTTGGATTTTCCCGTACGCTGGCAAGGATACAAGAAAAGTACTACTGGCCTCGCCTCACTTCCGACGTCACCCACTACGTGAGGACTTGCCGAGATTGTCAGCGACGGAAGACACCACCGACTAGGCCAGCCGGACTTCTGCAACCCATCGAGCCACCTCGCCGGCCGTTCCAGCAAATCGGAATGGACTTACTGGGGCCGTTCCCGACGTCGAATTCCGGAAACAAGTGGATCGTCGTAGCTACTGACTACCTCACCCGCTACGCCGAGACAAGGGCCCTGCCCAAGGGCAGTGCCGCCGAGGTAGCAAAGTTCTTCGTCGAGAACATCGTACTGCGTCATGGCGCCCCAGAGGTCCTCATTACCGACAGAGGTACGGCCTTTACCGCGGACCTAACTCAGGCGATCCTAAGGTACAGCCAGACAAGTCACCGCCGGACCACCGCCTACCACCCACAGACCAACGGCCTGACCGAGCGTCTAAATAAGACCATCGCCGACATGCTGGCCATGTACGTCGACGTCGAACACAAGACGTGGGACGCCATCCTTCCGTACGTGACCTTCGCATACAACACGGCCGTGCAAGAAACGACGCAGATGACGCCATACAAGTTGGTCTACGGACGGAGCCCGGCAACGACGCTCGACGCCATGTTACCGAACGTCACCGATGAGGAAAACATCGACGTGACCGTCTACCTACAGCGCGCCGAAGAAGCACGACAGCTCGCCCGCCTGCGGATCAAGAATCAGCAGACGACCGACAGCCGCCGTTACAATCTTCGACGACGCTTCGTGGAATACCAGCCCGGCGACCGCGTTTGGGTGTGGACACCGATACGCCGACGTGGACTTAGTGAAAAACTCCTTCGGCGATACTTCGGGCCGTACAAGGTGCTTCGACGTCTCGGTGCTCTGGACTACGAGGTCGTCCCGGACGGCATAACGAACTCTCAACGGCGCCGTGCGCGACCCGAAGTCGTCCATGTCGTGCGCCTCAAGCCGTATTACGCGCGTTAGCAAACCAGAGGACTGCACTTATTGCTTAATTATTGTACTTTCTTTCTTTATTGTTGTTATTTATTGTTGCATGCATTTTTCCCCCGTGTTCTGTTTTAAGCATCGGGACGATGCCTTTTCAGAGGGGGGGCATTGCCACGCGCTATTCTTATTTTCACTTTTGTTGTGTTCGGCTTTCGCCCACAAAGACCGTCAGCAAAGCTCAGCTCAAACCGCGCCTTATTGTTCTAGAACCTTCGCGATTATTGTAGATCGTTTTGTTAAGATTGCGCGCAAGACGCGACCACTCGAGATTGTTCCTGAGCTTGCGCGATGACCAGTGATAAGGCTAGAATGTTCGACGCGTGATGCATAAAAGCCGGCGCGCTCCAACGATGTTCAGTTGTTCGCCGGCCGACGCTCTGTACGCCGCTATCAGTGCCAGCGTGTATTACTGTAATCCTACTTTCTGTTTACCGGCCACAAGTTCGGCCTAATAAACAGTTTCATTTTGGACACGTCGCCTGCTGCCTTCGTCGACGTCACAACCACGTGACAATATCAAGCTAACCAAACGGCCGCGAGCGCGCCATGAGCGTGGAATGCAAGTCATGTCACTCATGACATGTCATGATTTCCATATTACGGCTTGTCATTTATGTTCGTCATACAGTCACGTCGCGATATACCAAATTTGCTGTATATCAAGCTAACGAAACGGCCGCGAGCGCGCCATGAGCGTGCAATGCAGGTCATGTCACTCATGACATGTCATGATTTCCATATTACGGCTTCTCATTTATGTTCGTCATACAGTCATGTCACTGAATACCAAATTTGGTGTATATCAAGCTAACGAAACGGCCGCGAGCGCGCTATGAGCGTGGATTGCAAGTCATGTCGCTCATGAAGTCATGATTTTGATATTACCACTTGTCATTTATGGTCGTGATACAGTCATGTCACTCAATCCCAAATTTGGTGTATGTCAAGGTAACGAAATGGCCGCGAGCGCGCCATGAGCGTGGCATGTAAATCATACTTTTCATGACAAGTTATTCATGATTTTCATGATATGACCAGCCATTATGTTCGCCATACAGTCATGTTATGCCATACCAAATTTGGTATAAATCCCATTAACGATACGGCCAGGAGAGCACAAAGTCGTAGGCGGCTAGATAGATAGATAGATAGATAGATAGATAGATAGATAGATAGATAGATAGATAGATAGATAGATAGATAGATAGATAGATAGATAGATAGATAGATAGATAGATAGATAGATAGATAGATAGATACGCTCAAAGTCGCTTCGCTAAGAAATGCTTCGCATTTAAAAAATTACACCATCTCCCGCTAAAGGGAACCATGTGTAGATGTGAAGCAGCGGGCGCTAACGCTTACACTGGCGGCGGCGTTGACGCTGGCGCTCATCGCAGCGTTGCGCAGGACAGAAAACTGGGGAGGCGCAAAGCACGCAGTGATGGAACTGTGTTTCCTACTGGAACATGCCAATCGCTGCTAATGGTCAATGAGAGACAGAAGACTCCTACTGGACACAGAGACCCGCAGTCCACTTTTAGTTAACGCGCACGCTGCGAATTTTTATTGTTCAACAACGCACAGGAGAAATCTCCCACCAGCACCACCTTGGAGGTCAAGATCCAGTGCCATATATACGGGGTGGCCAGTGAACGGTTGTGCAGCGCGAGCAGTCGGTTTTTAAAGACGATAGTCTTTCTTGGGGTACTTAAACGCAAAAATTTTGGTCTGTCCGTCTGTCTGTCTGTAGGTAACCCGATTCAGCTACTCGGCCAAAGTTTAACTTCTTTCTGAATGCCCAGCCATCTTGAACTGGTGTTCGCGTTCATATTTGTGAACATATTCGATCAAAAAGCAAATACTACGCCTTCCTGAGGCGCAACATTAATATGTAAGTGTCAGGACGTGTGTTCTTTATTAGAAAATACATAGGTACGCAATTCTAAAGACCCTAGTGTTTTTTAGGCTGTCTCAGGCAAGGTAAAACATAGTAGTACGGCCGGCACAAGACTATCGTCTTTCGACGACATATGCAACGAAGCACGCAGATACGCGGCCAATTTTTTCAACCAAGAAACTCGCTAGCAGACGCTGCCTGCGTCGGCGTCGCGAGGCGAGAGAGGGGGGGAGCGTAGGAGAGGAGAGAGAGAGGGGAAGACGCGCATGCGCAGTGGGAGTGTGGACGCCGCGGGCAGGGATGCCTAGAGGAGATAGGGGGGGAGCGTAGGAGGGGAGAGAGGAGGGAAGGCGCATGCGCAGTGAGGGTGTGGTTGCCGCGGGGAGGGATGCCTAAAGAAGAGAGGGGGAGAGGAGGTTTTTCATTTTTATTTGTTTTTTGAGAGGGTTTGCGCATGCGCAGTAAGGGTGGTCACGCGGCACACCACCACCACCACCGGATTAAGCTTCGCCATAAGATGCTTCACATCTAAAAAATCCACGCATATCCACGAAGTGAATGATGATGAGTGGGCGAAGCACGGCGATTGTTCGGTAACCGTGAATCTCCCGTGACATTGCCCACTCGCTCATGGAAATGAGAGACAACGCGTCTATACATTATATAAAATTTTATTTTGGTCATAATTGGTATGTCGTATTGAGTTCTGGATTCCGCTTTCCTTTCATTATCACCGCTTTGTGGTCCGTGAAATGTAGAGCCAATGGTTCTTCGATCGGATCTAACCTGAAGTTTTTTTAAAGACGATAGTCTTTCTTGGGATACTGTTTAGAAAAAAATTATTTACACTATGTACAGAGCATAAATTACGCATGACATTAAACGCAAAAATTTTGATCTGTATGTCCGTCTGTCTGTCTGTCTGTCGGTATATCGATTCAGCTTCTCGGCCAAAGTTTAACTTCTTTCTGAACGCCCAGCCATCTTGAACTGGTGTTCGCGTTCCTATTTGTGAATATATTCGATCAAAAAGCAAATACTACGCATTCCTGAGGCACAACATTAATATGTAAGTGTCAGGACATGTGTTCTTTATTAGAAAATACATAGGTACGCGATTCTAAAGACCCTAGTGTTTTTTAGGCTGTCTCAGGCAAGGCAAAACATAGTAGTACGGCCGGCAGAAGCTGTTTTACAAAGAGCTGTGCTGTGAGCACGGACAACACCGCACGCCGACAAGGCTCGGTCTTAAGGTGCTTCGCCCCTAAAACCAGCTCTGCTGATGGTTCCAGCTTTGCGCCACTAGTGGAAGCTATTCGCTTTCCTTCTGGATGCATTGCCGTCATATATCAAGTACCTTTACCGACGGTTTTAAGTGAAGCAGCACGGAACTGCTATTTGCATTCAACTAGCGCCACCTATTGGCTCTCGCGTGAATCGTCCTTTCCGCGCAATGCTAGGCTATTAAGTGCATAGCAATTATAGACGACGTTCTCGTCCGAGGTGTTTCGACGATTGTGTCTGGAAACTCGCGCTGAATTGTTCTCAGTGTGTGGCAGGGTACCTTTGTGTACGTCAAATTGTTATCGCTGGTGTAAGATGGCCACAGTGGCTGCGAATCCAAACCAAAACTTCGTTCGAAATAACGTGCGAAACGCCGTAGCAGTTAAGCCATAACAGTAAATCTATTATGGCAGCCAAGAATGGAGACCATAATTGAACAGTTGCTGGTAAATCGCCGCAGGTAAGCAAAGCGACGCGAAGCAACGTGCGTGGAAAAAAGATACTGCTGATCAGTTCAATATCGTGTGCTGTGTGCAGCAAGCGATAATGAAGCCTCATATTAAGTGCCACAATTTCGCCGCAACACCAACGCCCCGAATATTGACCAGCGAACCAGAACACATGTCTACCACTCACATTCAACAGAAACCGCGGAGAAGTAACAACTACGAGCTACGACAAATTATTTCGTATCTTCTTCACCAGCTCTACAGCGCTACGCCAACAACTCTAATTATAAGAATTGTGGTGCTTCAGAACGTGGTAAGTAGCCTCAAACAGACGTGTTTTCTCACCTCTCGTTTGGAAACCAAGTTGATCGCCGCCAGCGCGGGTTTTTTGCTCTGTGCGTCTTCCACCCACGAAATGCGCAGAACACACATGTGGATTTTGTCGTTTGGCGCGATGTCCACTGACGTCACTCGTCGATTTTCGCGGGAAATGGGTGCAGCAGTAACATGTCGATTTCACGTTGCTCCTACTTCACAGGGCGTTTTCCGTATAAGCTATCCGCGATAACTTAGCACGGGTTGTTGCCACAGCCTACCAGTGCACAGTATACTGACCGGTCTATGTAAGCTCAATGAAAGGCAAAGCTGCCCTAAAGAAGTGCACCAAAAATAATGAAGCACATTGAACCAGGTACCAGTAACCTTCGCTCGAGCGAAGTCAACGGCCCACTGCGAGATGGTCATTCTGGTTTAGCGGATACGGAAATGGCAAGGCCACAGTGCGTCTGGTTCGAGAGTGTACCCAGCAATCCCGACATCGCTAGTAGATCACAGTTTTTCACCGCGCGTTCACAGTTTTCCTACCAACCAATTCAAAACTGACGCGATGACGCACACATTAACTGAAGCAAAGACAGAACACAATATTGGCTTTCATCAACGAGCGCGAACCTAGAATCGCCGGTTGGTAACCGCGCCGCATACCATCAGCAGCCAGCTGATCAACTCTGAACGAGCAGTTTTTTTTTATTGCATAGTGGCTCAGTCCTGTTTTAAGAAGACGAAATCTGGAAAGGGCGTGCTGTACTTCCTCTCATTCCCGGCCTCTTGAAAATCTTTTGTGCGATCGGACTCTTGTTGGTTTCCTCGGGTGTCTTTTAAAGATGGCAGGGCGCCTTTTGTCGCTGTATTTTGTTGACTCGCAGAAAACGAGCCTTTAAAATATTGTAACGTGGTCGTGATGTTGACATCGCAGCAGTCGGATTGTTAAAGACGACACTACTTATTTTGGTTTAGGGACGTTAAACGCCAACAATTATTCTTATTATTAGAAACTCTATTTGGGTGAACTTGTGCCCGGGGGAACTCAAACTCAAACTATAGCAATACATACTGTGCACTGATAGCGGCAAACAGAGCGTAAGCCGTCGATAATCTCATCACCTCCGCAGCGCATCGTCATTTTATACAGTAGCCATCAAACATTCCAGCGTTATTGATGGTGCTCGCGTAATCTCTTGACGGTTCGAGTCTTGCGTGTGATCTTAACAGAAAGAGCTCGGACAATTGCGAGCTTCCAAAACATTGTGGTGTCTTCTGCGTCGAGCGCTGCTCACAGTCTTTGCGTATGGAACCTGAACACACCAAAAGAATGAACACACTATAACACACCATAAATTAACACAACATGCAGCGTGAGTGCCGTTTATTTCTCACTGGTGGTATGCCCCGCGGTGGTGTAGCGGTTACGGTGCTCGGTTGCTGACCAGGAGGTCGCGGGTTCGCTCCCGGCAGCGGCAGTCGCGTTTCGATGGAGCCGAAATGCTAGAGACCCGTGTACTGTGCGATGTCAGTGCACGTTAAAAAACACCAGATGCGCGAAGTTTCCGGTGCCTTCCAGTACGGCGTCCCTCATAATCATATCGTGGTTTCGGGATGTCAAAACCAAGATATCATTATTATTTCTCACTGACAAAGAGTGTTCAAACTGAAGTGCCGCGCCAATTCGATCTCAACAGCTTGTTAATAAGTTATGCCGTCTGCAGCCGCATTTCACCTGTTTCTAGCTATGCTTGATCTTCAAATATGCAAGCCTCGAGAAAGAATATGTCGTAAAAGACTGCAACAAAAGCTTTGCAACCATGTCATGCGGAAGAGAAACGTAAGTCAGCTCTGCCGCATTGCACAAACTCTCTGCGGTCAATCATACCAAAAATCAGAAGGAGCCGCTGTTACGAGACATAGTGTTGGTTGGTTGGTTGTAAAAGTCAATAAGGTGCTACATGGCGTGCTTTGCCGTGTCTCCAAAAAACATGTTTTCGAAAGGATCAATTTCGCGGACCCCAAAAACTGACTTCGCAGACCACTTGAGGTACGCGAAGCCAGTTTTTGAGGGTGCGCGGAGGACCGCTTGGGGTCCGCGCACCCCCATTTGAGAACCAATTATTTAGACATTTTTTTTATATCCGCCATACAAAGTCTTCCTTTTTCTTTGGACAAGTGCTCCTTGTGGCAGCGCCACAAATATTAGGCGGTTGGTACATGAGCTAGTGGATACAGTCGTTTCCTTGTAACGTAGTGTACCTGAAAATTTAAGAAGTGGGGCGGCTGTTGGAAGATGAAAGAACATTTAAGTAAAAGATAGTCGGAGAATCAAGAGGAGGCGTGGGTTCACTGCAAGATGAAGATTTGCGTTGTCACACCTTCAGTGTCTATTGTGTCACTGAACCAAAAAGACAACACTTCTTCGAAATAGAAATGACAGGACATAGGTGCCATTCACGTATACGTCTATCTATCAGCCTTGCTGGAGGATTAGCCTAAACGGATGCACAAGGAAAAGTTTGCAGATACTGTAATGACTAGAAACACGGGAGGTTTGGTGAGTATCTCAATAAATCGGATTTCTTTTTTAGATGAAAACAGTCGAATGAGAAGTGCAGACCATGCAATCTCTAAAAGTACCTCAGAATTTGATAATGAGGTTGGGTATGTGGAATTAAGACAAGTGCCGAATGCGCTGAAGTGACTGCGAAAAACGCGAACGTCTCGCGCGTTAATAAAGTTCACCTTATAAAAAAATCAAAACACTAAGACAACAGATTTATGTTTGTCTATTATGCGCCGGTCTCTACAGCTTGCTCAGCTTCTTGACCTTGAAAGTTCATCTTGTAGTTAAGGTAACGATATCAGCGCTGAGATCTCGTCCTATGAGGGCAATGAACAAGTTCACCAGGGAAATCAATAGGAACGTTGTACTTCGGCTGCAGCTTTCGGCTTATCTGATCAAGGTATCCTCGCTTTCTATAATCGTTCATACAATTTTTCTCATCGCTTGCTTTTTATTTCAGTAAGTATTTCATGTCAGATAACGCACGTAGTGATAGCGTGGTCGCTTTGTAGAAGCGTAAGGGTTTTTATTGTCATCGCCCAAAAATTGCTCCTTGCTTTCTGCTTAGTTCTGTTATTTCCCTGGTTACTGTGAAAAGGCTGAGGTAGGGAACGCCTCATCTACTTTATCTTTGTACCATGTGTAACAAAATGAAATAAATAAATGTCGAAATCACATCTAACTGCATAAATCACTGTTCAATGCAAACGCTTTTGTAATGCTGTGTTCACTAAAAAGCCTCGTAAGAAGATGTCTGCGTCTGGTTCAAGGAAACTTGCAGGCTACAGTGCGACTAATTTTTATATTTTCAGACATGTTTTACATGCGCAACATTAATCGACTTGGTCAATATGACAAAAAGGGGCATTATTCTTTAGCGGACGACGACGGATGTGGACGGTTTATATCGTATGAATGATCTGCGACTCGTTACCATTCGCGCGAAAGAACAAACCGGTCGCAAAGTTCCATCGACTGCTTGCGCAGCCCGATATAAGATAAAAGGCTGCATAATGAGTCCAATATGTCAACTAAGCGCAAACTGAGTGCCACTTTCTTATCTGATTACACGTGTGGAGTATTAGACATGTTTTGTAACCGCACACTTACTTCATCTGTGGCGTGATTTCGCCGGGCCATTCACGTTCCTACGAAATCAGAGTGATTTCCACGCAAGAGTATAATCTGCTAAAATCACCTGCATCTGCATTTAGGAACTGGCTTCATTAGTATGGCAGAACTTCGCGATCATTACGCTCATAAAATAGAAATGTCAAGCCCTCGCGCTATGTGCAAGCGTACATCACCACGTGAACCTCTGCTCACCAGGACTTAGACCGAGAATTTCTTAGTAAAACGCTTCTTTCTTGTTTTTTCGACGAATTCCATGTGATTATGCCCTCAGGGAGAACGATCCAGTTCACTTTACTGTTTCAAATTGGGTTTCGTAATGGGTGCCCAGACCTGGCATGTATTTCATTTTCATAAGTAGATTTTTTTTTGCTTTCTTTCTCATTTGTTTGCTTTACTGTAGTTTCTACAAATAACTGCCTCTCTTTTTTCTTCTTTCTTCGTGTAGTGCTGGGATTTAGTTTCAACGTCTCACTCTCTTGCACTTCATTTTTGCTCAGTGAAGTGCGAATGCATCGTAAAACATTTAAATTCATCTTTCACCTTAAGTTTGCATCGCTGCACCAACAAATTGACTCTCCATTTAGGCCTTTCAGAATGCGTGCCTCGTTCTAAAACTGTATGTGCAGTCACTGCGTGGTTACTTTAAAATTTTCCAGTAAGAAAAGCAGTCCTCGTATTTCGATTTTAAAATTCTGACAGAAATTCATTTTGAAAGCACATCTAGATAGGCTATGTGTTTACGACTGTCTGATAATTGTGGTCGAAAAATATTTGAGCTGGTGATTGCGCAGTTAGTATTAAACCGTCCTCTTGGAAATAACACGCAAAATTATAATGGATAAAAGAAGCGTAAGAGAACAGCTTGAAAACAAAGCCCGCGAAATCAGAACGTGCTACTTCCATGTCTCAATAAACGCACGAAGATCACATACGCGAGGTTTAATTCAGGAGCACATTTCTAAAACATAGAGTTGATGTGTGGGCCGTAGTGTGTAGGAAAGGAAAAAAAAAGAAAGGTGGGTTACTACACGGATTCGAAAATAAGCAGAGATTCGTTGGCGTTGAGGAAGTTTGGCAATGATGTTATTAAAAGGAAATGCTTCGCTTGATGGCCGTGGAAACTGTTTTCAAACGCACTCGCTTCCTCATATCAGAAATTTCAAGGACGTCTTCAGATGGTGATATGTTAATAGTCTTGGTAGCGTCAATATATTCTATGACATTTTTTTTTTGTTTCAAAACTGCAGCAGTTTTGTACGTCTGTTGTATTCTTTTTCTATCTTCACCAACCCGCTCTTAGTTTCATTGTCCAGAGAACGCCGCGTCGAACTTGTGAAAACAGGCAAAGAGACGTCGATGCTGAGAGTCCACAAAGTATGGATTTCAAAAGCCATTTCCTCAGACGTGAACAGGCGCGGCCACCTCGCGCTTGGTCTGTTCTCGCCCTCGTCTTCTCCAGTTCGGATGCTTGTGGCAGGTACTGGCGCGCTACATACTCATCAACTCCACTGTCATTCTTCAGGAGCATTCATGCGAAGGCATGAAGTCAAATGCTCAATAATAGCACACTGCAGAAGCACTGTACCTTTGTGCCTTCTCTGACCAACTAGATGGTCGTAATGACGAAGGGAGTTTCCATTTGCCCACGGTTGAAGAAATAGTTGCACTTGAGGACTATTGGAGAAATTCTTATTCTCTAGAAAGTTCTTGGATATTTAGCTCTTTCTTCACCTGGGGATTATGAATTGATGCTGCTGTAAGCATTTACGATTCATGTTAGTTTGCGCCAGCTGGGTAGGCATTTCCCTACTTCCTTTCACTGAAGACGCTCTCTGACTAGTCCCGTATAATCGTGTAAAACAAGTTAAATGATAAAGTACTCGAATTTCGTTGACATTTACAACGCATTCACAGTTTTAGCTGTTCTTTGTATACAATCATGAAAGCCACTTTCTGGGATCATGTTCGTAGACTGCGCCATTTCATTTCTTTGTGTTTCATATCTGGTCAACAATGAATACCTGACGGCAACTTAGTGTCGAACTTAACGAAAAGCCCCAGTAGCATCCATGTTTATTTATCAGAGTTTCGTAGTTTCTGCCCTTTCAATGACAAGTGGGAGTATATACGCATCCCTTTCTCACAAATTTTTATGCTCTAAAAGGCTCGATATTTATTACACTGGAACCCTGTGGTGACCACATTTCATCGTGTTCAAAGTACAAACACGTGTGGCTTTGACAAAGGCAGATTCAGGAGGCTGCGTATTTTGAGCGCCACAAAACAAAAACCAACGGCCCCATGGTACTATTCCACATCTGTCAGCCCAGTTTACATTTCCACTTCACCTCTGATCGCAGGCACTACATTTCACCGACACCACTGCCTAATAGGAACCATGAGTTACGCGCAAAGAGTTCACGGGAAAGATTCATTGATGGGGGTGCATGTGTGGTGGAACAGTATCCCCTTGAAGTTACTTCTTCTACTGTTGCAGAACACAAATGCAAACAAGGAAAAACAATCATATCCGTTTGCCTTCAAACCGGGCAAGCAATCGTATATTTTTTTCTCGGCTTTTGCCCATGCGTTATTTATGCATTACCCATGTTTTGCGCCTTCATTTTCAACAAAAGCGGCTGCACCTTGTCTGCTCCTTCACTGCACTACAATACCATGACTCACCGTCCTCCTTTTAGTCTTCTTCAGTGTCAATTTGTCTATTTATTTGGACGTGGGGAGAGAGTAATGCGGTTTGCTTAGATTCACGCCAGTACGCATAAAGAGAAGCGACCGAGAAACGACAATGAAAGGTTGTCCCTGCGGAGAACCGTATTCGCCATCAGTAATTCAGTTTACTCTCCCTGAGCTCTATGTAGGAACAGCTTCCATTCCCACCTATTTGTTTTTCTTTGCAACTGTGACGATATTAGTTGTCCACTTTGGCAAGTCGGTTTCTTTCTTTCTTTCTTTCTTTCTTTCTTTCTTTCTTTCTTTCTTTCTTTCTTTCTTTCTTTCTTTCTTTCTTTCTTTCTTTCTTTCTTTCTTTCTTTCTTTCTTTCTTTCTTTCTTTCTTTCTTTCTTTCTTTCTTTCTCTATCTTTCTTTCTTTCTTTCTTTCTTTTTTGCTTTCTTTATTTCTTCATTTGCTTGCTTTATTTTTTCTTTCTTTTTTTCGTGCACTGTAAACGTTTCTCATGCTTTTTTGAGTAAAATTTGATTTCCTCTGAGAGCTGGCTGTTGTGCTTTCAATTAATGTGAATTGAACAAACGTTGCCCTCGGCGGTGTCCTTTGCAACTTCATTTTCTTGCATTATTCATGTCGCATGTCTGTAAAATTTTTCTACAAGCAATCACAGGGATGCGTTATTTTTATATAGAAGAAGAGAAAGATAGGAAGAGCGTTCGGGCATAAATATTTTCGCCAATATAAT
Source organism: Rhipicephalus appendiculatus (assembly GCA_030522465.1). NCBI lineage: Eukaryota > Metazoa > Arthropoda > Arachnida > Ixodida > Ixodidae > Rhipicephalus > Rhipicephalus appendiculatus. The sequence goes on along the minus strand of JALIZH010032927.1, from coordinate 4,414,761 downwards.
GTCCCTCTTCCGCACAAAGCTGTAGGCCACAGGTGTCTCGGTCCGCAAAGTACTAGCCCCATTAGTTCGTGCAGCCAGTCGTGCATTCGGGGCTGAAAGGCGCTTTCGAGGCTCTGGAAAAATTTTTGGTTTGCGTGAGACAGCTATGTTGAGGGTTACGACAGGAAATACCCGAGACTGGTGCACCTGTGCTTGTATACCCTCGACGCTTGAGCTATCAGTCACTGAGACGCGCGAACCTCGAAAGATAGAAAGAATGTCAGGTCTTCCCACTCGCATCGGATGACAAACGGCCCCATAAGTATTGGCTTACATAGCCTTTCATGTCGCTCAATACTGCACCTCATTTTTATTGCGATAGCAATTATATGGACAGTCTCGACGGGTTTTTGCCGTCGCCATCGCCGCCATGTCCCGTATAAAGTCCAAATTCATAAGATCCCCCTCAGCGCACCGTACGTTCTACCCGCGGGTAATAGCGCGCAAGAGGGGGGCGACGAACGCGGCTGAAGCGGAGACCGAACGAGCCGGTCCATCTCCGTCGCTCCGAGGCGCATGGGATAAGACCCCTCCGCCTGTTAGACCAACCGTCGAATGCTCAAGCAGAGAGAAAACGCCCCGCCCTTCTTTAGCGAGCATGAAAAGAAGAGAGGGGGGGGGGGAGGGGGGTCACTCGAGCAGCAACGGCGGCCTTAGATTTTACGAGCGTGGTCGTCGCTGGCGCGCGCGTTATCTGGCTATCTCGGCAGCCATCAGCGGGCTCCTCGTATATCCTTCTACGTGCTGCGCTCTGATCGCGAAGAGACGGTGGGAAAAATGTGCCTTGAGTGGCCGTATTCTCTTACACCAGGGTTTTGTAGAGTTGCGTGAGATCGGATCCAAAAGAGTTAGCTGCCAGCCTTACTTCGTATAACATTACAATTTGTTGCTATCGAATTCATTGCTTCACCCTTGCGGTGAAACTGTGCCATTTTTTTCTTTGCTTGTCTATGAGACAACAGTGAAGTTAGTGACACAAGTGGCTCGACATCTAGACTCCCTATTTCTCACGATTTGTCTATATAAAAGGACCGGTAGTCGGAAACACTGCCTAGTGGTCCCTCATCTGGCCCTGTTGTTCGTATACTGTGTTAGACCAGAAGTGCAAGTAAATATATAAATCTATAACCAATAACCAAATAGAAAAACAAAATAAATAAAAACAGACATGGCGAGAAATGACTGACTACCATCTTCAGAATACATGATTTACTTTGCGCCAAATTGGCTACTTACCGAGCCCGTCTGGCGACAAAAAAAATCACAGCATATCCACGGGGTGAATGATGAAGAGTTTGGGGTGAAGCTCGTGAAGCAATCATGGTTACACCGTGAAATCTTCAGTGGTTTCGCCCAGCAGTAATCAAAGCGATTACTGCTGGGCGGCCTCCTTGGCGCGCACCGTCTCGGGATCCGCCTGACGCCGCGCGCGCTTAGCAGCGGCTTCGCGGGCGCGCACCGCCTCGAGATCCGCCTGGCGCCGCGCTCGCGTCGCGGCGGCCTCTCGAGCTCGCACCTCGGGATCCTGTCGACGAGCACGAGCCGCAGCGGCGCGGCCTTCCGCACCCGGCGCTCCTCGTCGTCCATGGTCCGCCAAGCAGCACGATCCGGCAAGCGCACTCGTACGGCGACGATCCGGGGAATGAGAGATAGCGGGCGCTCGCCGCCAGGCGCAACCCCGCGCAGCCCGCGCAGCAGCCAATCGGAGAGCAGCTGCACCGCCAACGCCATCTAGCGTACCTTCACCCAACCGCCATATTGTACGCATGTCTATGGGACAGCGCCCTCCCGGAAACGAGACGAGAAATGGAGATGACGACACAGAATGCGTACAGCGCCATCTAGTATATCGTCACCCAACTGCAGTTTGCATGCATCTCTATAGGACAGCGCCCTCTATTGTACGATAAGGGAACACTACGGGGTACAGAGGATGGATCGACGATCGACAACCGACCAGGTCTCGCTATAAGGAGCTTCGCCCCTAAAACATGGCTAATCCCTCCACCATAGGAATCGGTATAACACGACACGAAAATGAAACGTTTGTTCACAGAAGTAGTGCTTATTGTGTAGTGAGACATGACAGATTGTACAACGTCTATTTGTGTTTGTCATCGATGCACCTACGTTGACACCTAGTGACACATCTCCATTGCGACGACTAATGCTGATGATCATGATATAACCAATGGGGTAGCTGAAGTGGTTAACATATGCCTGGACGCAGCGTATCGTAAATCCCGCGCAAAGATGGCATCAACAACCACTCGATATGCACTTCACCAAAGCGTCCTCAATTAGGGAGAGAAACTGCATGGTGTGCGCTCCCGTGTAATAGGGTAACATACGCCTGTGCTCATGCATACACGACCACACTGCACTTCAACTCGGGATGAAGAGGTTTGTAGCTTGAGCTGCGAACGCGCCCAGGCGTTCCACGTCCCGCTGGCCTCTGTCTCTCTCCCCCAAGGCACGACATTCGCCCGTCGGTATCGTTGCCTTTTTGCAGCCTTTATTGCAGCAGTTTTATCATTCGGTGGTATCGCACTCGAAGCAGTCGGCGGCGGAGACACACCGTTAGTGCATGTGGAAGGTGCACCACTCCGGTAACGAGCCGTCACCCGCTAACACAAAGCGAAAGGCGAAGTACGTAAACGCGTCTAGGTCGACTCCCACATGCTAGCGCGGACAGTGTTTTTAGCTGGCATCGAGACGCTTTAAGCATAGCCTTCGAGATTGCGAATATCGGAGCCCATGCCTTCACTGTTTCGTTGCCGAATAGTTTTATATCGGCGCTAGTAAGTGTCATGCCACATTACTTTCCTTGACCGCTCTTAGACGGCGGCACCACACCGCCCCGCCTAGCCCCTCCAACAGAGAGCGCCCTGCGAGGGCCAATATGTGAGAGATATAAGGCTCGTTGGTGGCGTTTCGTGCAGCTGCCGGGGTAGCTTAGTGGATAGTGTGCCTCGTGCTTGTCGACACGGACCTTCATGACGTAGGTTTGATTCGCGATGGCGGAACTTTATTTCTAAGTTTTTTTTCCTCATTCGTTAGCGTCCGTTTTATAAACGTCATATTCGTGACGGAAATACGTCGCTAAAGTCTTGGTGTACCTCGGCATAAAACACTTTCGTGTTAAAAATTCAGGTTGGCGCCATGGCTACTTTCTGGCCACTTTTGAAATTCTATTTTGGCGCATTAAGTAGCCATGTTTTATAATATTTCCAGATAAACCACACTATTTCCAAGCTGTTCGGTCTGATCAGCCGATGCGCACACGCATCCCCCCTCCCCCAGTCAGCAGGCAGCTGCGCATCAAGGCACCCCGTTGCAACGCACGTCGCGCCTGTAAAGACGAAGTGGCGACGCTACATACACGTCGGCAAACGTGTATGTAGTAATTATATGTAGTAAATATGCAGTAAAAACGTGTATGTAGCAAACGTCATATGTATGTAATTAGCACGCTGTGTGTATGTAACTAGCACGCTGCTCACGGTTCCTGCCATTTATGCCGATGCTCCACGCAACTTTTTAATTCTTACGTGCAGCGCATATTCTCGTGCGAACTTGACAAAAACAGAGATCCCGCGACAAAATCAATCTGGACTGTTCATCTTAACCAGTTTTGACTTTCTCAATCTGGACTGGTAATATGCAACCTCTACTAACAAATTCGAAAAAAAATTATTCAACGTTTAATGTTTGTTTTTACTTGGCTGGAATGTGCCAAAGTTTCTCTCTGTCCTGGCGAGAACTGAATTCTACATACCCTATATGCAGGCGCACTGAATTTATTGTAATTTATTCCTTCATTTGGAACCTATTTGTGGCTTGAAGACCAAGGAAGAGGGAATAACTGCGTTCTTATTTTTATGACGTTTCTTATTCATACTTGTATTATTTGTTGTTCAGTAATGAAAACTCTGCTCATAATACTGCTTATGTTGAATTTGGCTACAACTTTGGTGATCAAAATAAGTTACATGGCTACTTTGGCTACTCTTAGCTTGAGTTCTGACTGCTCTTCAAATACACCCAACGGCAACTCTCGGACCAATTCTCTTATCTCCCATCCAAGTGGGGGATATAAAATTCCATCTTAGAGCCAATGAAAAGTTATGACGTCGGACGAATGACACCCTCGAAACCAGCTCTTTGTTCCTTTGCTTCTTTATCGTCTATAAGAGGCTGGTAGCGAGAACTCTTCTCAGTTCGGACATCATTTTTTATTTGTATATGTTTATGTGGGCAGGTATTAAATGTTCGTAGTTCATATTGGGTGGCACACGCGCCATTTCCGACCAAATAACTGTGCCAATTTTTACTGCTGTGCTTAAATGCAGTTGGCCGCTCACCAGCTGAGCTTTTCAAAAATCAATGGCAACGAATGATATCCGTAATTCACGGTGGTTGACAACGAAAACATCGGAGAATATTAGCACAAGAAGAAAAAAAGTGACAACTTAAAATGTCGTACACCCCTACGGTTATTTACCAATGTCGGGGGGCGTAAAGACATCCCTCTAGAGAAAAATTAATATGAACTTAAAGTTACATAAGAAGTCCTTTCTCTACTCTAGATAAATTGAATTTGTCATTTGTGTATAGAGCACGTTCCATGGCAAAATATTTTTTTTTCATTTATAATATGAGTGAATGCTTCCGGAAATAATCTAAAGGTTCTCACCGGTGATAATTTTTTTTCCGTCCTCCTTCACTCCCTTCCCTTTATGTCAGTACTACTACACTCGAAAGAAAAGCTATATATAACGCCTACATTTCTTGGCTTCATAATATGCTGGTTTTCCAGGGTTGTCTAATAAATAACGGGTCCTTCAGTCTATTCCTGTTTTTTTGTTTGTGCTGTATACAAGGTTTTAAAGAGTGCTTATGCCCTCATCAAAACAACAGCGATCAGCGAAGGTAAACAACGACATAACCTTTATTTTTTTTTTCCAGTGTCATGTGTATGGCGTGATGAACAGCTGCTATTTTCCTTTTGCCATGTGGTTATTTTTCGCCACGAAGAATGTACCGAACACCGCTTGCTAACTGGGTTGTCAAAATGGGGAACCCTTAAGCTTCGCCTTTAAGAGTTGAACGCGATAGCGATATCATGTCCCTAGTGCGTACTTCAATCACTTAGTGCGTACTATGTAATGGGCAGCATGCTTTAAACAACGAGCAATTATGCGCGTGAAATGTTTTCGAACTTGCTATGTGCCCACTGCGGGATTTGAAGGGAATACGCGCAGTAACGTGTGTGCCTTCTATAATGGGTGGCTGGCTTTAAACAACAATGTCGTTGTGATATTCACATGTTCTGCCGACCCGATGGCAATGTACGCTTGTACTACGCAGTATTACTGCGACGATATTACATGTTGTATTGGGACGCCTGTATACAAGACGCGTGTGTTTGTAAAGCATGAAAGTTATTTTCACTGCATTTCCGAGCAGAGGAAGTTATTTTTACTGTATTTCCAAGCATACGCGTGGCTGTGTGGTAGAACACTCGCTTACCACGCAGACTGCCTGGGTTCGATCCTCACTTGGACCCGGAAATTTCTATTATTTATTTTATTTGCATCTTTCTCGATTTTTTCGGTCACGGACTAGATGATGATTTTTCGCTCACAACCAACGACGCCGACGCCGACACCAACGCCGACGCCGTAATTTCTGCGAAACGAGCTCTTTCACGCTATTGCGTTAAAACAGCGCTACAAGAACCACGATCGAATGTTTGCCAATGACACATTAGTTTTTCATTGGTGGCACTACGACTATGAGTGAAGTCAACGGTTTTCGTAGACATGCTCTGGCATTATTTTTATGAAATATCCAATGTAGTATCGAAATGAGGTTATGGGTGGCATTCAGCTTCAAGGGTAGGAAATCTGCTGAGCAATAATTTTAAAAAAATTTTCAAACGAGGAAGCAGTCATTGAGAAAATGGAGAAGAGAACACTACGCATGACAGTTACTCCAAGAACAATTTTGACGAAAAATGAGGCCACGATATTGACGTCGGAGGCTCAACGGCCGCAAAATAAAGGAACAAGCAGTGTTCAAAATGAAGAAGTGAAAAACCAAATTGAAAAAAATGTTCGCTTCACTTCAAGGGCCACAATGTGTCGCGTGAACAATGACTTCTTGTTTTATTTTACGACAAAAAAAGTCTTCAATCGGTAACGTCAAAACACTTTGGCGTGCCCTGTTCTGGCGTTAGCTGAACCGAAGTCTTTATCGTCTCGTTGTGTGATGTACTGTATAGGCACGTAATATAGGGCAGTACTTCAAATATTGCCGTTATTTATGAGATGAAGAGAGCAGCAATCTCCCGTGTTGACACGAAATCTGAAACTGCTCTGTGCACTTCGAATTCGTTCCCCACTGTTTGCCATAATAAGCATTTCGGTGAGCGTTTTTACTCAGTGCATCGCTTCCGTGATATAGTGTCGTACGGGTCTTTAATCACACATGTTTGGCAGCTTTATAATGCTGCAAAAATGTTTTTTTTTATATTTGCCCTTTCCATTCATGGCACACAGTCAAATGGATCCTGTGCTCTGCTTCACTGCTGGGACATTCTCGTAGTAGGTCGTGCTTTGGGTATGGGTGCAACGTGATGCAGTTGCATCTTGGCTAGACCTACATTTCAGTTAACCTGTGAAGGTTTCTACGAGCCGTTTCGAGCTTTTCGAGCTTTTCGAGTGGTAGTGCGAGCTTACCCGGCCGTAGGATAGCCCGCATTTTGGTCAATTGCGTTCTTCCCTTCTCATTTCTGTTCATATTCCTGACTCTTACTTGTGTCCTTTGTTGTGCACTACCCGAAACAGCCTTTTTATACGGCGGGAAGCAGAAACGAATACAGACCATAAAATGGTCCCGGATAATGCGCAAATGGTCTTGCGTCAGCAAAAAGCAGCTCCTTGTCGCCTCGGCTGCTCGACTGGAATGTGCCTGTTTTATGGGGTAGGCGCTCACGACACCAGAATTGGATTCGGATATAAAGGAGTGAAGAGGCCCAGTATACACAGGCTCGCTGTGCTGCGGTTGTTCTAAGCCACAAATACCCTTCCTGCGGCAAGTATACGCCTACTCGTTCCTCTTGCTGTGCCTCTCTCGCACAGCCCTTTGTGCGCTGTATGAGCGGAAACATCCAGGCATGCACCGCAGTCAGAGGAGCAACTTGAGTTTCTCAAACATGACATGCCTGTGGTTCAGTTTTCTAGTGGTTGGGAATATTCTTGAAATCGCGCCACGAAATGTAGCCAAAAGTTTAGATGAATATCAAAAGAACAAAAAAAAAAACACGTCACCGAAGGCTGTGGGTTAGGTGTCCACCAGCGGCGTTTTGTTTTTCTTCGTCGACATTACTTCGCTTTCTCATTTCTGTCACAATTGCTACACTTCAATAAATTGCTACAAATAATGTCACCTGAGCTTTCTATGGCCGCAGAATCTGTTAGCCTGATTAGGCTGCGTATACGTAATAACACATGACATTGAAAAAAAAAGAAGCAATGTGAAATGAAACATTCTATCGCATAAAACTCTAATTTATCGATCCGTGGAAGGCCGGAAGGTGCTTTCATAAATGTACACAAAAATTCATTTGGGGCTGTTGTTCAAAGAAAAGCACCGTAGTATCTTTATGCTAAATACCCTTTCACTGTAGGAACACTTGAATCGCAAATGCAGGAATGGCGTAAGAAGACCCAGGACAAAGGCAGACAAATTTAAATTTTGTTGTGGAATCGAAATTGTTCAATTTCCCCTGAATCTTCAATTTCGACATCCACGAGTCTCTTTAGCATATTCTATGAAGTGATGTCCAGCCGTAGACTGATTCCTTCTCAACGAACGTGGATGGTGAAAGGCCGATGAGCTGTGTTGAATGAAATCTGAAAAAGACATCTTCAGCTACACGTAAGTTCGAAGAAAATTTCTGTTTAAAGCCGCCGACAATGAAAGCACTCTCCACGAATCACTGTTCTGTGGTTTCGAGCAGGATTCTTTATCGGTTTAATAGAATACTTGTGGCATTGAAAAAAAATCAAAGTGCTATGGCGGCAAATTGCATAGTACCTACAACTATTGAGTGATAGTGCACTGCCGCGAGCAAAAAAAAAAGCTTGCCCTGAGAAACAGACGCAGAGAGAATGGTTAGAGTAAAAACGAGCGTGTTATTCAATACAGAAAGAAGGAATGATTTCCTAGGAAGCCACTAATAGAGTCTACTCTGATGGCAGCACAAACGAAATATATAGTCAAGAACATCTGATGGGCTTGCAGGAATTACGATGGGTCATGTGATTGACCGTTCACCTTTACCAACAAAAGATATCTATTAAAGAACAGGTGGCAGTCAAGTAGTTCTTAAGCCAGTAAATATCAGCACAATTTCTTCATACGAACCAGAAAATCATAGTGCTTGGCACCAAAATACCACTGTGTGCTAGTTTTGTAGGAAGAGTACAACAATGCAGCCTAATATAAAAGGGCAGTAAACTCTGGCAAAAGACCAATGATGAATGTTTGATACAAGTAGATGTGAAAGTATGACTGCGAACAAAAAATGACAAGGCCACAAACGTGCCTCACTCGCTTTTCGGTTGGAAGCTGGTGCCAAGGTGTACGCCCCCCATCACTTTCTTCCGACATGCCGAAGCAAACACCATGGAGAGGCCTCGTTAAGTAGCAATGCATGCCGAAAGTTCTACGAGAGCGACAAAAAGAGAGAGAGCCTGCCACAGCAGCTATGGTACCTAGAATAAAGTGTGCTAGAAAGCCTTTCTCTGAGCTTGAGGGCATCTCGATGCGAAGAACAACCGATGATGTTGGTATGCAAATGCTAACCTTTCCAAATTTCTTGCTTTTTGCTCCCGTATTTCACGAAAACGACGCCTATCTGTATTCCGATCGCGTGCTCGCGCGCAAAGACGCTTTCTGAATGTGGCCGAGGCGAGACCGAGTATTTGCACCTCGAATTCTTCTCAGAGCGTAAGAGGAGAATTCTGGGCGCTAAGGTTTACACTGATGGCGAATGGGACCACGTGAGAGATACGGAAAAACATGATCGACAATAAAAAATGAAGGTACCATTCTGTCAGAAAAAGGCGATACCATATACAAACACCGAGGTTAAGTGTTGTTTGCATAGCGCATGTGGTCGAGTGTTCGCTCACTTTTACGTTAATGACACTCGCATAGCGTTTGATGTCATGGGTACAAGCTTGGTGCGATGTAAATTTGCATGAGTGCATAGACGGGCTCAAAACTTTCTTTGAAGAGGATAGTTATACTGCAAAAAAAAAAAATATATGATTTTACAAACATACTGTACGTAAAAAAACGGAGGCCGTTTACATTTTTTAGGATATGGCCGGGACAGCCGTAGCTTTCTTGTGCACTGCGCGCCACGAAACGACTCCACAAAGTGGAGGCCCTCACTCATACAGGCGTGCGCCGGGTTCCCCATTAGGGGGAGGCGTAAAAGTTCACAAAACCTTTTCAGGTCGTTCCGTGCATGTGTAATCTGTGGAATGTGCTGAACATTGACTTTGATGCCTGCATTGCATGGAGAGATGTTCTCTGTTTATCTAATATGGAAACGTTGTGAATAGAAAGCCTAACATTGCGAATGTCTTTATAATACGTCTACTGTAGTGTTCTCATTTCAGAGTCCCGCATTGAAAGCGGAGGCTCAACCGCAACGGCAGCTACATGGTTGAGCGTCCGCTTCCAATGCGGGAGGCACCAGGTTCGATTCCCGGTACCGACCGAAACCCAATGGTTTTTCCTAATGGGCATGGGAGTACCCTGACCAGGCTCTCAATTGTTCATGGGTACTCATCCCGAAAGGTGAACCCATAAGGCTCTTCTAAGGTCCGTGGGCGCACCTTAATCCACCACAGCCGTGGTGAAATAGTTGAGCATCCGCCGCTGCTGTGGGATGCAGAGAATTGATGCCGCTGGTTACCTACCGGTGAAATAGGCAGGACTGGGCAGTATCGAAGATACATGTATCTTAGATACTATCTTAGATACTGGTTGGGTATCTTGTATCTGTATCGCGATACGTCTCGCAAAACGATATCTGTATCTGTATTTCCGATACATTCAATAATGTATCGTGTATCTTAAGATACAAGATACTGCTTTCAAAACGGCACCCTGTGAAACAACAAACGTTGGCTGAACTCTGCTTCTCACGCTGACACTTCTGCCACTAAGCCACCTCAATAAAGGTGACTACAGTGACAGTCCTTTGTTTTCCACCAGAGTGCTCCAGTGAGCATCGGAAATAAGGTCTACATGCGTCTGTGTTGGTGGAACAGAATCACGTGATGGCGCTTGAGCCATCTCCACAAAAACAGATGCGCGAACGTTTACGTGCAGCCCACCTTTTGTTTCTGGATGTTTTCTTTCCTTTTAGCTGTGTGGTGCCATGAACCTTGTTTGTAGCCACGGTACTGTGCTCCTAGTTCCATGCGTGTGGCGTCTTTCGCTCAAATTCAGATGTGGCTATAGTGTTGTTATCGAAGTTTGTCTTTCGTGGTGTTTCGTTGCAAAGTCTCATGAATGCAAGAATGGGGTTGCTTTGCGTCTCGCTGCTTTCACACATAGATTTGACAGATCTCGTGGATGTAAGCTTGACTTGCACACTATGAGATTGACTTATATGCAAATTAGATCCGCAGCGCCCATTCGACGCCCTGCTTCACCACCGCCTTTGGCACCCGGACTGTCCCCGGACTCTACACGGCTGGCATGAAACAGAATGCAGTGAAAGGCATGGTTCCTGTGGATTCCACTTGGCCTACATCGCCGAAGCCGCAGCCACACGTATCAGCGACAGTCGGTGCAAACCAGAACACTATGGAAGGCATGGACACAACTGACGCAGCTTGGCCTCCGTTGCCGAAGTCGCAGCGACTTGCGGATTCACAGTGCACCTCGGCAAGAGTCAACCCTCAATCTCCGACTGACAAGTTGCCAGAAGAAGACCGATCAGCCTTGATAGTTCTTCAATCACTGTTAGACACACTTCGAGTGTTCGTCGGCAGGCTAAAGTCACCGCACGCTGAGTCCGTACAACAGGTGCTGGGTGTTCTATGTTCAGTGCTTGCAAGCCTTCAGTAGGCACCATATCCCGATGATCTACAGTGAAACGTGATACGCCTGAAGTCCCGCGTCCACTCTATTGAAAGCAGCAGTCTAGTTTAAGCTCATGTGATTTTGTTTTCTGTTTCTTTCTCTCTATCTCTCTATCTTTTCCTCTCTTAATCCCTTCCCCAGTGTAGGATAGCAAACCGGACGCTCGTCTGGTTGACCTTCCTGCCTTTCCTTCCTCTTCCTCCTCCTTAGATTCTAACAACCATCGCACCACCGGTGTCGATGCTATATACAATAAAACAAACATTAACGTAACAGATTATATTCGGCGTTTTCTATCTTTGTTCTTCGTCCTCAATTATGCAAGAAGTTTTTTTTTTAATGATAACTTGATTGTAGCACAAGTGCTTTCTTTGCTGTCTTCCATTTGCATCCTACACATGTTATCTAAGTCTTTGTGTAGTTTATTCCCGTTTGTTAATAGTAACAGATATTTTGTAACATCCTCCTCTGTTCCTTTTTTTGTAGTCCTTCTCTTATTTCTTATTATTTTAATTGTCGGCGTCATTGCTACTATTTACATAACTACATTCCATGTGAGTTTACTGCTCAGGCGATGTTGAGGGCAAAGGTAAAATAATCTGAGCGTGCCTGCCTAGTGCTTACACAAACAAAAGTTCTGCTTACTATATAATAAAACAGCGAAATTGAGCTTACGTTTTAATAATGGTAATTATGATAAAAAAACCTAAATACGTTAGGAAAGGGATTTGAGAAACATAATACCAAGTACTCTGGTTTTCTCATAATCGTCCCCAGGAGCCCTTTAGTGGTATTTCCGTGGGCACTGAGTTTTCTATTGTCTGACATTAACACCTAAGTTGACGATACATCATGCTCTATATTCGTAGCTTTTAGGGGTGTCGCCTGTATCGTGTTTATAAAGGGTGTCACGTACTGGAACCAAATATTTACAAAGTGCCTAACCTCAACTTAATAAAACCAACGATGGAGTTTACCGCCATGATGCTCTCATTAGGGTATTTTTATATTGCACTTAATTTGTTAACTAATATGAATGATTTAACAATTCTGCTATTCACTTTAGGGCCATGTGCGTTTCGTTACGTTTTAGAGAGCATTCTAAAACGACATATCTGATTTTTTTTGTGTGGAAAAGTACGTGCTACGTAGGGAATTTTCCGGCGTTTAAAGAAAGCCGGAGAAAAATGACCACATTGCTGCTCTCCTATTCTATTGTGCTGCAGCGCTCTCAGACGGGCTTCGAGCGAAACAACCGGTAAGGACCAGGACGAAATGAGCGGCCGCGGCTTAGGCATCGGCTCCACAGAGCTTCAACATTTCTGACCGCCACACACGGCAAAGAAACACCATCGTCTCTGAGAAGCGACAGGCTGACGGTCCGCGCGCCGGTTGTTTCGCTCGAAGCTCGTTTAAGAGCGCTGCAGTATGATAGCGCATGATCGCAGTCACGTGGTTTTATTTAATATTTCACGTGCTTGCTTTAAAAGCCAGAAAACATTCACCACGCAGCATGTACGCCGCCAAAAAATAATTGCTTTGGTCGTTTTTAAATGCGTTCTACGATGTGACGAAGTGCACTCTGCTCAAAAGTGAACATTAAAAATGTCGCATATTTGACCATAGTTAATCAACCAACAAAGCGCAATGTAAAATACCATAACGAGCGACACATGACGGTAAACCATTTGCCATTGGTTTCATTCAGCCGCGGTTAAACGCTTGCTTTTTTTTTAATATTTGGTTGTACTTATGTGAAACACCCTGTATACCTATCCACTGTCATTTTTTATTGCGGAACTGCCTTGCTATTTGACTTAGGTATATTCGCTTTCCTTTTTTTAGGTCCCTGTAAAGTCTTTTCTTTTTTGTGAGTGTGTTACAAAAACAGCAGGTAAGCAAGCTAGAAGTTGCTATTGTGTGAATAGCTGTGATATCCTGCGACGCTTTTTCCCGCGTATAGTACATCTGGGAAGCTTCTGGGCGGCACAAGTTCTCTCAGAGACGAAATGGTAAAAGACTACACGTTAGTGAATATGTTGATAACGAACACTTTACGCAAGTTGATAGGTAGGATATGAAATGTCAGTGCAGTTTTATGTCCTCAGTAAGCTATGATCGCCGACTGGGTAGTTATCGCCTTCACATGCTGATTCACAAAAAATATCGCTACCAGCGTTATTACTGCTCTATACGGCTGTCGGGTGATGCAGTACTACGAAAGCGGTAATACGCTTACGGACAAGGTAAGACTCTGCACCGGTATTTGTGCCGTCTTGCGGAGGCTTGTTATTGAAGTTCTTGCAATTTAAACGGCAACCCGCTGGCTGGTCGCCAAGTAGAGCAGCGACACCCATAAATTAGAAAAGTGTCAAGTAAAAACTACTATACCGCAGCTTATGAACAGCTGTCAAGTAAACAAATGCCAATAACTTGTTTCGGAATGAAACTAATATGCATTAAGCAAGAAAGACATAGCTTTCGGGATTCAAACAGATGTTTCATTAAAATAAACAAAGTTGGTCGCAGTTAAGACATTCTCAAGCAAACACTTCGGTACATACGCATTTGCAGCGTCATTATATACATCTATAATAGCAATTTTACAAATGTATCGAAGTATCTTAAGATACAATTGGGAAGTATCGTATCGGATACATTCATTCCGGAAGTATCTTGTATCTGTATCTCCAATACTTCTTGCCCGAGTATCTTGTATCGTATCGCGATACAATTTCAAAGTATCTTTGCCCAGCCCTGGAAATAGGTACAAGGGTATTTACGCCCTGGTGCTCGGCAGAACGAAGTACATAGTCGCTTGGGAAGGCACCCACCTTGTGGGAAATTGGCGGCATGACGCCGCCAGACCTAAAAATAAGATCACCATCTTTTTTTTCATTTTTTGAAAGTCTTAGTTATGTGGCAAATATATCAGTATATCACCAGGTCATAACTACACTGCATTTTCTCTTTCACATTTGTTATGTATCTCAATATCGATACTTATGCATAAGATGAACTCTTCGCTCTAATTTCATGAAAATTAATGGAAGCTTTATGGAAAGAGGACGGAATGTCTCGTAAGAAAACGGTCTCTCTGTGAATAGTTAAGAGCAGCTTTGTACATAAAAAACTGTAGCTTTCGTACTTCATTACTAGAACGTATGTGGGCAGGAAACGCAATGTTTTGTGATAATTATGCGGTTTCTCCATAATTTTACAGGCTCTTCGTCTTATGAATACGGAAAGACTTCCGGCAACACATTGCCAGCAGGTTCTTCCGTGAACGGAGACATTATTTTTTTGCAGTGTATACAACGTTGGTGCGTCATTAGCGCTGTTTTACTGGTGAAATTTCTAAACAAAATGTCGTTATGATGATGCGCTAAAGAAGTGTGCTTACATTAATTTCAGTTCTGCTTTGTTTTGTTTTACAAACTGCATGCCCATGGCATTTGATCTTACACAATACTCTAGTGTGCATAGTGCCACAAAAATTCATCAGCAGGCTTGCCTAGTTCAAGTTAACGTATACGGCTCAATCTGCTTAATATGGGTTTATAAAAAAGCAAGCTGATGATCAGCGTGTTTTCTTTCTTGAATTAGCGACACGCTTCCACGTCGCTATTATAAACACTAATGCGTAATCCTTATGAATAATGCAACATTATTCAATGCACACTTTACAAGAAACTACTTTATTTTGTTTATGAAGCATAAGTGGTGCTGAAGCATTAGATTGAAGCTTGTTTTATATGCAAGGATTAAAACCACTTCTCTTTAATCCCTTATTACTTTTCTCATCGCGTATTCAAGTAAGTTCGGGATTTCTCTGGTAGCTAAGAGCACGTTTTTTTTTAATATTCCCAGTACTCATTTTGGAACAGCATTGTGCGAGCTCCAGTAATGCGCAGTGTTTACTAGAGGTGAGTGCTGAACAGAGAATCCAGCAAATAATGTGCTTGAGTACTGATTTAAACGCTTGAACCATGAGGAAAAAGATGGATGCTCGGATGCATTGTGCAGCATGTTCCTTAATATTCCTCGATACCCTCAATAACAGAGCTGTAAGCTTGAGTACCGAACGCAGTATCTGAACACCTGATTTTATTACGCATGTTCACGTTAACTAGAAACGATAACTTTTACCATCTGTATGAACGGTAATGGATATGCATCGTCCCTTGCTGCACCGCTTAATATGTTTTGCTTGGTAAAAAAACCGAGCCCTATCTAGATTGTTTGCCCAGGATATCTGAACACCATTACTTAACCTTTTTTACATGCAGCAATTTTTTCGTCCTGCATGCCGTGGCATAATGGGGTCGCTAATTATTAACAGACGACTTCTTTCTCTATCCAGCAGCTAATTGTTGTTAAGAGTAATGCTTCATAACGAATATCGTGTTTCGACACAGGATCAGGTCTAATTACATCTGAATCCTTTCAGTATTTTTTTCTAAATGACAAGCAAACCAAATCCACTCCTGGCTGAGGAAGTTTGCATTGTTCTTATTGTACGTCATTTGCCAGCACAAATTTATTCTATTACTTTGTAGAAATCTCTATGTGAAGAATAGTGAGAAACACATACCGCAATGCTTGTCAGCCCTCCAGGGCATTGAATCGAGACATATTACACAATATTTCTGCTCGGTCACCAAGCGCTTTACAACCGCCCTAAGATTTAGAAGATCAAGCTGAGGTTGTTGGAACTGCGATTCCTGCATTGCTGCAATGATCAGTTTATACTAATCAGTGGTGTTTCCTGTCACTGAAACATTACATATGTGAAGGGAACTTGAAGAAAACTAGATTATTAGCAACAGCTATGTTGCCTCCGCTTTATGATGTCTATAAAGGGAGTTCTCTGTTACTTTTGTGGCTTTTTTTTCAGAATATTTAACATTAGGGTGGTGACCGAAATAGATCCTTTTCAATGCACGTTCAACGTGCTTGAACAGTGAAGCTATTGTGGCTCGCTGTTGTCTGTGCGGTGTTGCAAAAAAGCGCAGGTGGGTATGCGTGACAGGAATTAAACAATCCCCACTAGCAGGGGCAAGCGTTAAACTAACATTCTGTTCGGCGAAGTGGAGCACGTGAAACAAGTGAAAAATAGAGAAAGAAAAAGATGTAAAGAAAGGCAAGAGAGAGTGAGAAAGGAAGAGTGAAGAAAAAAGTGACAAAAGAGAGAGAGATAGAAAGAAAGTGATAGAAAGAGATAGCGAAAAATAGAGAGGAATGAAGAGAACAAAAACATAAAATATACAAAGACAGAGAAAGATAGAGAAATACAGAAAGTGAAGGCCAATAAGAAACACCGATAGAAAAAACAGAACGAATCCGAAAGAGAAAGAAAGAGAGAACTACAGAGAAATGAAAAAAAAGGGAAAGATGTATAAATAATAATAGAAAGACAAAGAAAGATATAGAAAGTAACAGATACGAAAAAAGAAAGCAAAAATAAGAAGAAACACGGAAGGCAACACAGCAGCGTTCTTCGTTCAGGATTGGCACCAATAGTGCGAGGCTTCCAAAACATTTTTTTTTAGATGTTTGCGTTGTCTGTGACGCTAACTACTTTGAAAGGCCTGTAAGAGGAATTCTTGAGTCGTGCAATAAAAAACCTGACGAAGTAGACATCCTCCGCGTATTGAAGTTTTTAAGTGCTTTTTAACGGCACCTATATAAGTAAGCAGTATCGAACACATTTGTAAGACAACAGTATTCAGAGTCGTTCTTGCTGCTCTTGTTTTCGCATTCGCTATAACAGAAATTTCTATAATCCTTTATTTAATTCGAGTTGTGCATATTGCATTCAAAGTCGCTTTATGCCCATTCTGGAGCTCTGAAAAGGCTACAATGATGACGAAAAATTGCGTATGTTACGTGGAAGTTATCTTTGGGGGGGGGGGGGGGTCTAAGAGATTTGAGCCCCGAAAGAAAAGCAGATATTAGTAACTTTTTGCAATGCTAAAATTGGCAATATTTACAAAACTAAATAAAGGAAGAAACTAGGAAATAACCTTGTTGCAGCTTTACTGCACCGTTGCTGTTCTCGCTTGGAGGCTTTTGTTCCTTCTGTAGTGCGAAAAAAATGTCAGTTTCCTTCCAACTCATCTTGATGGGAACTGATGCACACAAAAGACAGGGGCACAAGAAGGAACATAGATGGACCAACTATGTTTTGCTCAACTCCTTCAAATCAGGTATATTAATTGTGTGGTTTTACGTACTGCAATCAAGCAAAAATACACAGTCTTCAACAAAACAAGGGTCTGGTGTGCTACCCTACACTTGGGTTGCCAACTTTCTGAGTTCGATCCGGTGCTTTTCTCCTGTGCCTTGAAGTAATGTGCACTGTTTCTGTGCTTCCTTGTAATCCTTAAAGTCCTTAGCTTTTTAGGGCGTATATCTTCTCCGATTTCTCAGTTAATCAACAGAGCAACGATCAATACTTTAAAAAGCATTGAGTTCACACTTCGTGTGGTGTTTTACATCATGCTGCTGCAGTCGCCACAAATCAAAAGAGAGAAATGAAAGACAAAAAATGAAGAATGACGACTTGAACTGCAGGGACAGCAACTGGATAAAAACTCTTGGATCAAATCTGTCACACCGGATTTCCTTTCCTGCCTCGGTGAAACCGTCTTATAAGTTGTGAGAACGTCGCTTTGCGTTTAAAGCAAAGTGCGTAAAAAAATCTGCACACAGGAAAGAATAGTATATATGCATATTGGAGAGAAACAATTAAAAAAATCTAGTAAGGATGGCAGGCTTTGGGCCTAGTGTATTTTTGGGCAGGCTTTACTGCAAAGAAAGCTGCGGTCCCCACCATCTCACAAGCAACCGACATTTTCCTATATACTTAGGAATTCTTACTTTCCTGGCCCAGTTATACATCTGTGAAGTAACGTGCGACAAGAATAAAGAAAACCAAGTTGGTTAAATCTCTTTCAAGAAAATGCTCAAACATGAAAAAATAAGTTAATTGGATGATATCACCCAGACCGGCACGCCAGCAATCCAGTTGGGCTTCATAGAATCTATACCAGAGGCGCACAGCGACCGTCATTACTTTTCCGCAGAAACGACAAACTCTCATGCCAAACACTTGTGGTAACTTACTTTTTTGTTTTGCGTGCTTATATAGCTCAATCTCAATAATGTTTGTGCTTTCGCATGAGTGACCATGACAAATCTTTGCTGAAGAAATTGGCCTTGCTGAGAAGACAGGACCTTTAGTGTTATTGTTTTATTTAAAATAAAGTTAGATAATTCTACGCTAGATAAGTCTGTTTTCTTGGAGCATAGCGTGTGGTACTGTGGACTTCGGTTTTCTTTGTCTGTTGCATATTTTCACTTTTTATTGCGATAGCAATTATATGGACACTCGCGGCTGGTTTTCGCCGTCGGCGTCATTTGCCGTATATGTATATGTATATATATATAACCGGGCCCGCCCGTCGTTCGTGAGCGTGAAAAGACGCGAGGGGGGGGGGGGGGGTCCCTCGAGCGACCTTCGATTTTACGAGCGGGGGCGCGCGCGTTATCTCCCCTTCTCGGCGGCCGACAGCAGGCGGGGGGGGGAGCGACGTTCGATTTTGCGGGCGCGGGCGCGCGCTTTATCTCCCCTTCTCATCTCCCCTTCTCGGCGGCCGGGCCGGCGTACCCTTCTACGTGCTGCGCTTTCAACGCGAAGAGAATTCTCTTAAACAAGCGTTTTCTAGAGTTGCGTGAGATCGGATCCAAAAAGAGTTAGCTGCCAGCCTCACTTCGTATAACATTACAATTTTTTGCTATCGCATTCATTGCTTCACCCTTGCGGTGAAACTGTGACTTTTTTTTTATTTATTTCCGCTCCTTGATCGTTGGTTTCCTTCCAAGCACGTCCACTCTAAGGCAGAGAGAATCCTTAAAGTGCCGAGGTCACAAAAATAAGGTGAATTTTTCTTTCACAAGAGACAGCATGCTTGCGATCTCTGTAGAAAAGGCACCGCGGAGTTCCTTGAATGCTAAGAACACGAATTAGCAGCAGTTACTTCCTCAACTTTTAATGTAGAATAATTTAAGCAGATTTGCGTCCTTAATTACAGAAGCCATACACACAATAGGAATGATCAAGGCAACCGAAAGTCACATTTAATGTTTAGTAGATTACAGATACATGAAATGAAATGAATTCTAGAATGATCTATTTCAGTGTAACTCTGTAGTAGCTCGTTTCGGCACTCGGGGGGGGGGGGGGGTCGCTCGTGTAGCAAACTTGAACTTTGATTCCAAAGGCGCGGTCGCGATTGCTGGTGCACGCACTGTACCGGAAGCCATCAACGAGCGACCGGCTCGTATAGCTTTTTACGTGCTGCGCTCTCAACGCGAAAAGACTGCATGAAATGTGTCCCATCTTACACCAGCGTTATGTAAAGTTGTGTGAGATCAGACCCAAAAGAGTTAGCTGCCAGCCTCACTTCGTATAACATTACAATTTGTTGCTGTCGCACCCATAGCATCACCCTTGCATGGAAACTGTGATATTTTAGGATCGAAGCTCCTTAGGCCCGCTCCCCACCGGCGCCGCCGCCGCCGTCGAAGCTCCCCGCCGCATCACCGATCTCACCTCTCTCCCACCCCTCTTTCTTCGTATCTGCCCTCTCCCCGTAAACCGGCGAACGCGCGTTCCCGCCACCGAGTGCAGCGAACGCTCTCCGCACGTGGGGCACAAACAAGGCGCGTGGCGCAAAAAAATGTAAAACACTTCGCATTAATAAACGACAGTAAAATTCACACTTGAGATTAGTTAGGGCTGCTCACAGGACATGGATAGTCGTCCTCAGAAACGTAACGGGAAGATGACGAAGACGACAAGCAGATTGGCAATGATGCGGAACGCAAAGCCAAAGCGGCGGCAGCAAGACGAGCCCGGCAACAGGATCCTGCGGTTAAAGCACGACGAGCGGAGCTACAACGGTTACGCCGACAGCATCCTGCCGTACGTGCTAGAGCGGCCGAATCTAAGCGCCGACGCTGCCAAGCTGACGCCGATTTGTGCGCAAAAGAAGCGACAGCGAGGCTGCCGAGCCGCGAGGCACATCGTGCAAAAGAAGCGCAAGCCAGGCAAGAGCGTCGAGAGACTCACAACGAGACCGAGGCACGACGTGAACTTCGCCGCTCTAATGCCTCCGTGCGCGCAAAAGAAGCACGCGTCCGCAAGGCACTTCGGGAATCTTACGCAGAAGGCGCTCGTCACACGCCGAAAGCGCATGCCTTAAGTGAACCAAATTATAACATGCTCGCTCTTGATTCCGTAAAGTGATTCAATGGAAGCTACTGCGTACAATTAATATAAATTTTGTTGTTCTGTGTGGCACACAATGTTGGTGTTTCTTAGTTGCAAAAGCGCTCTACCCAACTACTTTTCAAACGAGTTGTTAATTTGTTTGAACTACACGGCGCACTTGCCAGCGAGTTCTCTTTGTATTTGTTGTTCTGGAGCATATAGCTAAGTCTACAGCTTTACGCATGTACAATTTATGCCCCACATTCTACCACAAATATTGATTTGTTTAACTGAAAAAATACGGCGAACAAAGAACACTTTATTTTCACTGTGTTCCTACCAGTCTTGTGTTGCGAAATTGAAGGTAGCTAGGGTAAGGCGGGGCAAAATGAGACACGGGGCAAAACGCGACATTTTGGCTTTGCCGATTTCTATAGCTAACACAGAAAGCACTTTTCTTTGTTTCTATATTTCAGCGAGAGGCGCTGGTAGTTGTCCACCTTTTTATGTGTAAAAGTTGATGATTGCTCATGGCGTTCGCGTGGGAAAAATTACGCGGCTGGTGTCAGTGTGTTCGTGACCCGTCAAAAAAGGGGCGAAATTCTTCTCGGCCAAATTTTCGGATTCGTGCATGAAGCTACTCTGGCGTCAGTACAACAACGTAAGTATTTATATTATTACTTTATACTACTAGCTACATACCACCAAAATTTTAGTTCATTTGGTGCGCGGGGCCAAAGCGGATTTTTTTTTAATTTGAGCATGTGAGGGGGGGGCAAAACGCGACAAAAAGGCATTGAATTGCCTTAGAGAGTGTCTTATTAAGTGAACCATGTACTTACACTCATTATATATAACATTTTATTGTTTAGGAGGGTTCAGACGCACAAGAGAATATCATATAGAGCTTCCTGGGAGGAAAACGACGTGAAAAAGCACTGATTGCTGTTCAGGACACTCACTCCATTCGCGCTGCATCGAGGTTTTTCCGCGTTTCCAAGGATGCTCTCAAGAGGCGAACGCAAAATTGGAAGAATCTCTAAGTGAAGCCGTTCACAAACACGTCACAGCATCGAGTTTTCCTCCAATACCAAATTAAAAAAAGAAGCGCTAAAAAATTCGAATGTAGCAGTTTTAAATCCATCGCCTCACGAAGCCCGGCTGACGAAGCTGAAAGCCACGAAACGCACGTGCAGTTCTGCACCAAAACGGCAAAACGAGGCGAAGAAGATGCGTCAGAACATATCTGGCGTGCCAATCGTTGAATAATCCAATAAAGTGCAAGCTTTCCACAAAATACAACAATAGCAGAAAGAAAGACTGGTGATGTTTGATCTGCAAGGAGTTTTGGAGCAAAACAGCACCGGATTCTGTCTGGATTCAATGCGTGGAGTGAGGAGTGGGGTCATAAAGGCTGAGTGAGGGCCCACGGAGTTTAATTTCAAGTGCTTCTACTGCAAAAACTGACGGTTTAAATTTTTTTTCACACTGTCTCGTTTTGCCCCGCAGGTTGGGGCAAAATGAGACATCTGGTGCATTTTTTATTTCTTTTAAAAATAAACTTTCTGACACTGGCAACATGGTCACATTTATGTAGCACATACCTTGTACCCAAAGGAAAGTTTCTGCATTGACGTTTAAGGGTAAAGAGTGAAATAAAAATAAATATTCACTATTTTCAAATTTTTGTCTCATTTTGCCCCACCTTACCCTACATCTTAAATAGGCCTTAGCACTAAAAATATCCGCAACTACCTGATTTACGTTTGCAAGGGATCAATATTTCCTCAATTTCACAAACGATGATGTCGTTTTGTGCAAAACGACATCATATATTTAAACCCGCAATGTTGTTTGTGTGCATTTTTGTTGCCAGAATTGACCACGTCGCCACTGAGTGCTCTGGCCGACTGATCCGTTACGGGTAAGTTCACTTGGTTAACTTCAGCTTTTTCTACCACCTAATTACCCCCGATAGGAATATCGAGTACGCTCATTTCCCTAATTTTGGCATTAACTATTGGATTGTGATGTAATTTGTGAGGTGGGATTATATCCGTATACGCCAACCTCGTAAACGAATGGCGCAACTTATGTATACGTGCGAACTCTGGTGGGGGGCCTGGGAATACTGATAAACTTCCGTTCGGTACTCTACAAAGAGTAAATGGGCAAGCTCCCACGAGGCTCCGTCGCGACAGACTATCAAAGCATCCGCTCTGCCCACACACCCCGGACGATAAACCGCAGAAACCTAGAGTCATTCCTCTTTCTCAACAGCCCTCTGAGGACCTACAATGCAGCAGCGTATCACCGCTACTGCGACTTTTATGTAATCGGAGAAGTTCGTGGATCATGCTGGAATTTCCCCATGCCCACGACAATGGTGGCGGTGGTGATGGCGGGGATGATGATTATTATTATTATTATGACGACGACGACGATTATAACGATCCTGAAGTAAAGCATGTATTTGCTGTCGAAGTACACGTACGCGTGTAGGAAGAACTGCCAGGTCAACCTACCAATCCTGTTTGCCAAAGTTTCGCGAGAACGAACGAAGCACGCACCGACCGCGTCGTAAACCATTCGGAACGTCCTCGTCATCGCTGCAATAAAAATATCACCTTTACAATATCCGTGTTATGATTCACGACTAGCCGCAAAAAAAAAGGATATTTAATCGGGGTATCAGTTGCACAAGACAAAAGTAGTTTGCCACAACTTTTTCTTTAGTCTAATACAGCACGCTATGACAGACAAATACTAGTAGTAATTGACGTGATTCGCGTCACCAATTTATGCTTCTTGGCATTTTAAACGGGAGAGAAGAATCACTTAATTTCTTTCTGTCGCACCAATATCTATTGTAGAGAAATAAAAGTTCGCAATGAAAAAAAAATGTTCTAGCATTCCGCAATATCTTGAACAGTCGTCATATCTTCTTGAAATATTTAGACTTTTACTAACCATCGTTTTTTACTTCTTGATCTAGTGACGTATACCGCGTTTCCAATTTAGTGAAGACACATTCTCAGTAAAGTACAGTATTTTGACTGTTTTTTACGAGTCCAGACTTGTCCCGTATACGGCTCTCTTTACAGAGAGACGTGCAGACTCTTCGGAGATCATTACACGATCACTCACACACACACACACGCGCACACACACACACACACACACACACACACACACACACACACACACACACACACACACACACACACACACACACACACACACACACACACACACACACACACACACAAAACACGCGCGTGCGCACGCACACGCAAACAAATGTTAATAAGTTCTTCCTTATTTCGGCAATACAAAAAAAAAACATGACTCATTGGCGATGGCACTGCCTAAGTAACTACTATGAAAGAGAAGGACGCTTTCCCTGCCAGTAACACAAGAATAAAGTCGGCAAGTGTCTTTCTTCCAACCTACTCCGTTTTCCTCTATTTGAAAAAAAAATATTTAGCGATTGATCTCTGAGTTAAGAATTGGAACAATAATGTCCAGAAAAGAGTGCTTCCAGTCTTTTCACGAGAAGTGTCATATATATGCAAATCATGTTCCTTCTACCTCTCTAGGACGGCAATAATGTCCTGACGATTGCTGCTGAAACAAATATACCGTTAAAAACGGTCCTTGAAGGGGAGGGTGCATTCACTCCCGAATGTGCATCAATTTGCGTCAAGCCTCCAAAGACATTGAAGATGTTCAGCCACGTGTACAGAGCGGAGGTAGTAATTTATATGCAGCAAGCTTCGTTCTCTTGCAGCAGAAGCTAGTTGGGGCAATTATATTATATGCGCCAAACAGAAAATACTGTACAGGGGTAATACGGGTTTATTTTATATATTCACTTGATGGCGCATTTATTAACTCGCGAATTAAAAGAAAAACGTTTTCATTAGAAATCATAAATACCCCCATTCTGAGGTTTTTTTTGGTACGCGTCGAGGAAGGCTTCAGCGTTGTCAAGTCGTCGGGGTTAGCGAAATTTTTTTTTCGTTTGTTTGTTTCACTATCTACTTTGCGTCACGTGATCTAATTTCCGTAAAAATACGTATTTCTCTCCTCTGGTGTCTCTCATCCATGATAATGCATAAATATATTGTCAGTAAGTATGCCTTGTGACAGAAAAAGAAAGTAAGAAAGTGAATAACAGGATTTATTTAATAACAACAAAAAAAATTCGAAAAGGAAGCTCCATAAAAACAGAGTGCAATTTCATCAATTAATGTGCAGAACACTACACAACTAATTTTCGCTCAAAAATGACGAGGACAAGAAAGGAAGGTAGACGTAGTATGAACCGAATTTCACTACCAGTTTATGCGCACTTTTTGTAGTGTTCGGGTACGTATACTCCAAGTCGTGGAAGCCACGATGTGAATTCCTAGTTCGACTTCACTAATAATTGTTGGGGTTTTACGTCACAAAACCATGATTTGATAATGGCAGACACCGTAGTGGAGGGTTCCAGAAATTTCGACCACCTGGGGTTATTTAACGTGCGCCTTAATCTAAGTACACGGGCCTCTAAGATTTCGCCTTCCTCGTAATGCGGTGGCCGTGATTCGATTCCAGGACATTCTGGTCAGCAGTCAAGCACCACAACCACTGAGCATCGTGACCCGCCTCCGCGGCGGATCACGAAGCTCAACATCGAAAGCAAGCTGAAGTGAACCGGCGTCGCGAACATCGTGCTACTTCAGAGGCTGAAAGAAAGCTAAAATATCCAAGCTGAGAGCTGGTATTGTGCCGGAAAAGACAAGTTCCAAAGTGGAGAGTAGTGTGCAATAGGCTAAAAGGTTCCCCCCCCAATCTTTTGTTCTCAATTACGCCGCAGCCACTGTTTGCTTTACGTAAGTAACTCATATGCGGAGTGTAGTTACTACGCACAAAGCGAGGGAATCCACTGCTGCCTCCATGTGTGTGTAATCTGACACTGATTAAGACTGAAAGATGGGGCGTGCTCCAATTGGGCCACGTTGCCAACGGGAAGTTGTGCGCCGGCGGTATAGACGTCGTATAGGTGAGAATAGACGGTGCACTTTACGAGGGGGGCGTCTGACCGCCGTGGACGAAACAGCAACGAAGAATAATGGCACAGCGGGATACCTACGGCCCCGCGAAGC
This sequence comes from Rhipicephalus appendiculatus, assembly GCA_030522465.1. Taxonomy (NCBI): domain Eukaryota; kingdom Metazoa; phylum Arthropoda; class Arachnida; order Ixodida; family Ixodidae; genus Rhipicephalus; species Rhipicephalus appendiculatus. The sequence continues at coordinate 4,389,117 of JALIZH010032927.1, read as the reverse complement.
AGCAAAGTGCTGGTTGAGAACAGCGAGTCTGTGTGATGTAACACAAACAAGAAAAACAATACTGAAATGCTGGTAGGAATTCTACTGGTAGGATACTTTGTATGGCGTTGCAGTCGCAGTCGTAGTCTGCAGCGTGCAGAAGCTTTTCAGGTACGGAAATAGTCGATGAACGATCAAAAAGGAACAAGAAAAACTATACTGCGACCAGCTACAACGTGTTTTATCGTTTTCTTTTGCGCTAAGGCAGTGGTTCTCTAGCCATGGATGTCCCGGGGACCCCTTGTGAACTGCTGGAAGTAATGAGGGACCCCTTGCAGCGAGAGAAAAAGGGGGGAGGGTCATAAATTAAAACAACATGCAGCGTGAAATAGGTGCATTTTAGTACTCCCAGGCAAAGAATTCTGAAGCTAAAGGGCCATGCCAATTCAGTCTCAACAGCTGGTCAATAAGTTATGCAGGCTGTAGCCACATTCAACCATGTTTCAGCGATGCTTGCTCTTCAAACGTTCTTCAATTTTTTTCGAGACGGCGTTACGCAGACCCCCCCGAAAATGGCTTCGTGGACACCGCGGACCCCGATTAGAGAACGGCTGTTCTAAGGTAATAATGCTACGAGGTGTTCTGACACCACTGTGCCTGTCCTGACATCCGAAAGGCTCATGAAAGATTAGTTATGATCGTAATAAACATCATGGACAGTTTGTGTGTAAACAAAAATAATGACTCGCCATTTGCGAATGCTTGAAGAAAACATGATGCGTAGCCTGCAAAGGATGTTCTCAAGGCAGTGCATATTCCGTTAATTATCGTTCTTAGGAGTTTGTACCTAATGACTACTTATAGACTCCCGGGCCAAGGGGGCCTATACACACACACACACACACACACACACACACACACACACACACACACACACACACACACACACACACACACACACACACACACACACACACACACACACACACACACACACACACACACACACACACACACACACACACACACACACACACACACACACACACACACACACACACACACACACGCACGCACGCACGCACGCACGCACGCACGCACGCACGCACGAGGAATCAATGACTGAAAGGCTAGTATAGTAACTTTTCTTTCAGTTCCTTCGTTCGATCTCATTTGTCATGCCTTAGAAAGCAGCATCTGGGTCAAGAGGTTCGGGAAAGAAAACAAATTTCTGTAAGAAAGTAAATCAGAAAATAATTCAAGAGAATGAAGTTCTATCTTATGCAGCGAGTTTTGTGTCACTGACTCCAAGAGAAAACAAAACAGCGCCGCTGTCCCCGACTTATCTTCTGTAATTTCAAGAATACTGCCTTTCCAGGGTTCCTCCATTTGGACATACCCTGCCAGGTTCGCCAAATGGAACGAGGAAAACGGCACACAAACGCTTAAAAAGTCTTGTGATCAGAAGGATTGCGGAAAGGTAAGTTCAATATAAACAACTATGTGTTCAAAGGCAACGACTTCACGGAGGAATTAAAAGCACGTTCAAAGACCCAAAGCGAAAAAGAAACAAAAAGAGAAAAGGAAGAAGGACGGCCCTTAGTACGAGAAGCTTTCGGTAGCTGCAGCATATAGTAGCATAACGGTGACGTTACAATGTTTGTTATTATCTGATGTGCGCCAAGAATGGCGTTCAGTGTAAGTTTTTTTGAAGTGCGACATAGACTTGTCCTTGAGGCATACTTTGTGTGAATATGCGTATTAAATGCGCGCCGTTAGGCCGGTGTAGTGTATGAAATGAAGCAGTGTATTGCGGAATATGTTGTCATGCATGCAGCGGCGATAACTGGTTGTGTCACTGTAGTGAAGACTGGCTTGCAGGACATGACGGTGGCGTTTGGACTGCAATTCTTGGCAAGTCCATATAAGATTGTATGCATCTGCTTGCACCAAGTTCTGTATGAGCTTGATGCCAGCCCATAACAGAAAAGCTCTGTACGACAGCTCTGTATAAGCTCTGTATACGAGAAGTTCTGTATAAAGACAAGCTTCTCTTTCCTGCTTTTTTTAAATATTTTTTTTATTTGACGCAGCGTAATATTGTTCCTAGGATAGTAGTTGCTGCATTAAGCTGGTATGATTGCAAAACGAAATTATAACATGCCACCGTGCTTCCCGAATAATAAAGGGTGCTTACAACTTAAGCCTTCACTGCAAGTACAGAAGAAGAACCAGCAATGAAAAGGAAAAGTTAGCACTTAAATATAAACATACTAGACAACGCCGATTTTCTTTATTGCGGATCCGCCTGTAAAGGCAGCTCGAAGCAGCAGCAAAGGGCTAACTTATACCTGTAGCTAAAAGAAGTTAGTTGAAACTTTAGGAATCGTTCGGGCACAGAAGTTATGAATTTATTAATGCGCTTATGCTGATCCCGAACGTTTCTTTCACCCGTCATCTGAAAAAAAATGGCCCAGAATTGCATCGGTTTCACTCAGCAGGCACAAAGAAAAATAATGCGCAAAAAAATAATAAACATGTCCTTATCAAAACCTGCTGGTACCAGTGACTGCTCCATCTGTAAAGTCATCGTCTGTAGCAGCAGGAAATTTGAAAGGTTTAGTCGGCAATATTACATTGCTTCTATTTTCAGACTAATGACGAACGACTTCGCATTTCACACACTTGCATCAGATGAAATATGCACCGCCATTGGGAACGATGACAAAAAATCAAGAAAAAGCCGGCAGATCCCACGCACTGTGGGAATCGGTGTAATGCGAAGCGGCCAGGAATGAGCAAATCATGCTTTACATAATTTGCATGTCATGTTTTACATGTTACGACCGGTCATTTGTGTTCGCCATACCGTCACGTCGCGATATACCAATTTTGGTGTATGTCAAGCTAGCGAACTGCACGCAAGCGCACCATGAGCGTGGCATTGTAGATGACATGCATGCCAAGATTTCCATGTTACCACCTGCCACTTATGTTCGTTATATAGTCATGTCACTCAATACCAAATTTGGTGTATATCAAGCTAACGAAACAGCCGCGAGCGCGCCATGAGCGTGGAATGCAAGTCATGTCGCTCATGACATGTGATGATTTTCATATTACCACTAGTCATTTATGTTCGTCATGCAGTCATGTCACTCAATACCGAATTTGGTGTATCTCAAGCTAACGAAACGGCCGCGAGCGCGCCATGAGCGTGGAATGCAAGTCATGTCGCTCATGAGATGTCATGATTTCCATATTACCACTAGTCATTTATGTTCGGCATACAGTCATGTCACTCAATACCAAATTTGGTGTATATCAAGCTAACGAAACGGCCGCGAGCGCGCTATGAGCTTGGAATGCAAGTCATGTCGCTCATGACATATCATGATTTCCATATTACCACTAGTCATTTATGTTCGTCATACAGTCATGTCACTCAATACCAAATTTGGTGTATCTCAAGCTAACGAAACGGCCGCGAGCACGCCATGAGCGTGGCATGCAAGTCATGTCGCTCATGACATGTCATGATTTTCATATTACCTTTTATGTTCGTCATACAGTCATGTCACTCAATACCAAATTTGGTGTATATCAAGCTAACGAAACGGCCGCGAGCGCGCCATGAGCGTGGAATGCAAGTCATGTCGCTCATGATATATGATTTCCATATTACAACTTGTCATTCACGTTCGTCATGCAGTCATGTCACTCAATACCAAATTTGGTGTATATCAAGCAAACGAAACGGCCGCGATCGCGCCATGAGCGTGGAATGCAAGTCATGTCGCTCATGAGATGTCATGATTTCCATATTACCACTAGTCAATTATGTTCGGCATACAGTCATGTCACTCAATACCAAATTTGGTGTATATCAAGCTAACGAAACGGCGGCGAGCGCGCTATGAGCTTGGAATGCAAGTCATGTCGCTCATGACATATCATGATTTCCATAGTACCACTAGTCATTTATGTTCGTCATACAGTCATGTCACTCAATACCAAATTTGGTGTACATCAAGCTAACGAAACGGTCGCGAGCGCGCTATGAGCGTGGCATGCAAGTCATGTCGCTCATGAAGTCATGATTTTCATATTACCACTCGTCATTTATGTTCGTCATACAGTCATGTCACTCAATCCCAAATTTGGTGTATATCAAGCTAACGAAACGGCCACGAGCACGAAATCAGCGTGGCATGTAAATCATACTTTTCATGACAAGTTAGTCATGATTTTCATGATATGACCAGCCAGTTATGTTCGTCATACAGTCATGTTATGCCATACCAAATTTGGTATAAATCCGATTAACGATACGGCCAGGAGAGCACGAAGTCGTAGGCGGCTAGATAGATAGATAGATAGATAGATAGATAGATAGATAGATAGATAGATAGATAGATAGATAGATAGATAGATAGATAGATAGATAGATAGATAGATAGATAGATAGATAGATAGATAGATAGATAGATAGATAGATAGATAGATAGATAGATAGATAGATAGATAGATGCGCTCAAAGTCGCCGAAGTTCGCTAAGAAATGCTTCGCATTTAAAATTTCAAGTGAGAGTAGTTGAGGTTACGTTTTCAACAATTTGCGCGAATAAGAAAGAGAGAAGGAAGTGAGGCGATAACAGCGACCAACCATACAAGGTCGCATGGGTGACAAAGTTGTTTTCATTGTCGCTTGACAAATCTTAAGTTGGACAAGCGGGACGCTGTTTTAATGATCGTTTGCGTGAGCGTGGAAATAATGTTAAGAGTAAGATCTCAGCTTCTAATTTATTTGGCTTCTCAGTGCAAGGGCCATCAGCACCACCCTTCAATGAATGAATTTGTTATGAGAGACCTTTATCGTAATCAGTTCACGGGGGAAACGAAGGAAACTGAAGCCGTAGGAAAATATGCAAAGATGTGTGCAATCTTGCCAACCATAGCATTCATGGGCCTCTGCAAGAAAGGCCAGCGTCAACTCTTCATCTTCGCAAACTGCGGCTAGTTTCAGAGCCTCCGATAGCACTGTAGGTACAACGACGCATTTGATCGTGCTGAAGTAAGTACGGCCGTGAGCGAATGACAGCGTACGTTAGGGTTGAGAACATTCTACTTAAAGCAGCTGGGACGAACGGACGCCATGGTAGCGTCAAATGTTTTGTCGGTTGTAAGGAAATGGTAGAAGCAGGTGAGATAATGAATTGACGCTCCCTGCTTAGCCGGCACGTGTTCTGCGAACTGTGTGTTGTTGGAAGCCTTGCGTGAGTAAGCTTCTACATGTGTCACGAAATAAGAATTTAACAACGGCGCCACCCCTGTCCCAGTCTCCGTTTTCTTCGTTCCTCTTTCTGAGTTGCGTTATTTATTGAAAACTTTATGACCCAAAGTACCAGGTTGCTTGTCCTAGACGTTTGCGGAAAACTAGGAACTAGAGTTACTATATAACTCCCTAATGGAACCAGCTACAGTAACTCTAACTAGAACACCCACTTTAAGTGACGACTCTGTACGAGGCTCGTTGCACTAGGGATCCACGCACACGAGATAAACAGACGGGCTGCCTTCTCTAGATTGTCTCCTTACTCGTGGAACGTAAATATGTAATGTCGGCAAGGCTCACACCGCTCCTGACGTTGTTATGCCAGTCACCTTACCAGCCGTCGTTTCAAAAGATTTATAGCGCATCTCTGCCAAAATAAGGTCCAAGAATTATTTCATTAGTACGCAGAGTGCAACCACCGGGGCTGCAATTTTCGCACAACGCAAGCATAGTAGCGCGACTCCTGTCAACGTTTACGTTGGAATTTGGAAGAATGTAAGTGTTTGTTTTTTTGGGATATGGTGAGCACACTGAATGCTACTTTGCGATGCAGAAGCAAGCAATAATTGCAAAGTGAGTACCTTCGTTTTCGCAGAAGAGACGCGATCTGTATTCTGAGTCATTAAGACCTAATTGGGTAATTTATAATTTACTGCAGACTGTCACGCTCTAAACAAGGGGCCGGCAACCTGCAGCCCACGGGCCGCATGCGGCCTTCTGCATGACGTCGAACCCCTCCACCTTCCACTATTAGTTCCTATCTGAAAGCTTACATGACAGTTCTGACTTAAAATGGCATTTTCGCATGTTACATATGTTTGAGTACAACTTTGTGACATGGGCGTGCTGCAAAATAAACGTGATTTCTCATTCAGTTTTGTAAATTATTGTCGAATTCGGCCGAATTTTTTTTTCTTTGCCTGGAAATCCCCCCTACACCTCTCTCCCCCCTCCCCGATTCGCCGTCCGGCCACCCGCTGTGTCAGCTTCATGCAACTTGGCCCTCCACCTGAAAAGGTTGTGGAGCCCTCATCTAAACCATAAATAAGGCATGTGATTTGAGATGCAGCAGCCGTAATTCACTAATTTATTTTATTAGATGTGAAGCATCTTATGGCGAAGCTTAATCCGGTGGTGGTGTGCGGCGTGACCACCCTTACTGCGCATGCGCAAACCCTTTAAAAAAAATTTAAATAAACAAAAAAAATCCTCTCCCCCTCTCTCTCCTCCAGGCATCCCTCCCCGCGGCAACCACACCCTCACTGCGCATGCGCCTCCCCTCTCTCCTCCTACGCTCCCCCCTCTCTCCTCTAGGCATCCCTGCCCGCGGCGTCCACACTCCCACTGCGCATGCGCGTCCCCCCCCTCTCTCTCCTCTCCTACGCTCCACCCCTCTCTCGCCTCGCTACGCGGACACAGGCAGCGTCTGCTAGCGAGTTTCTTGGTTGAGAAAATTGGCCGCGTATCTGCGTGCTTCGCTGCAAATGTCGTCGAAAGACGATAGTCTTGTGCCGGCCGTACTACTATGTTTTGCCTTGCCTGAGACAGCCTAAAAAACACTAGGGTCTTTAGAATTGCGTACCTATGTATTTTCTAATAAAGAACACACGTCCTGACATTTACATATTAATGTTGCGCCTCAGGAATGCGTAGTATTTGCTATTTGATCGAATATGTTCACAAATATGAACGCGAACACCAGTTCAAGATGGCTGAGCGTTCAGAAAGAAGTTAAACTTTGGCCGAGTAGCTGAATCGGGTTACCGACAGACAGACAGACAGACACACCAAAATTTTTGCGTTGAAGTATCCCAAGAAAGACTATCGTCTTTAAAAACCGACTGCTCGCGCTGCACAACCGTTCACTGGCCACCCCGTATATATGGCACTGGATCTTGACCTGCAAGGTGGTGCGGGTGGGAGATTTCTCCTGTGCGTTGTTGAACAATAAAAATTCGCAGCGTGCGCTTTAACTAAAAGGGGACTGCGGGTCTCTGTGTCCAGTCGGAGTCTTCTGTCTCTCATTGCCCATTAGCAGCGATTGGCATGTTCCAGTAGGAAACACCGCTCCATCATTGCGTGCTTTGCGCCTCCCCAGTTTTCTCTCCTGCGCAACGCTGCGATGAGCGCCAGCGTCAACGCCGCCGCCAGTGTAAACGTTAGCGCCCGCTGCTTCACATCAACACATGGTTCCCTTCAGCGGGAGATGGTGTAATTTTTTAGACATAACAGCCATGTGTGTGCCCGTATCATACTCCCCTGTAACTTTTTCTGAATTTCTGAAATATAAACGAGGAGCTAGGTTTAGTATGTATATATTTATGTAACGGTGCGTAGGTCACTATGCTAGACAATACCAAGAAAATTAGCGTAGCTTGCACTGGAGGCACAATGCTAAAGAGAAAGCGGAGTTGATGGACAGCTAGGTAGTCCTGGCTGTTGCTGCTTTGCTATGTTTTGTTGCAAGTTCTCTCTTTCTTTTTCTATATTATCTCTGTTTCTTGTGTATGTCTTTTTTTGTCTCTGTTTATTACTATTTCTTTTTTTCCTCTCTCTCAGTTTCTTCAACAAATTTCTCTCAATTTCTGTCTCAATTTCTTCTCTCTCTCAATCTCTCTATCTTTCTTGGTCTATCTTCCCTTTCTTCCTATCTTTTTTTCGCTCTCTTTCTCTCCTTCTTTTTTTCTTTCGGCCTCTCGTTCTCTCTACTTCTCTCTCTTTCTTTCTAATCTATGCCTTTCTCGCTCCCTCCTCCTTTCGCTCTTCCACACCCTCACATCTTTCTTCCTTACACTCACTGCCCTTTCCCACCCCATTGATTTTCTACTATACAAAGCAATGCTATGCTCTACTAGCGTGCCTGGACAGCTGAGTGGTTAAGACGCTCGCCTTCGGATTGTGGGTACGCGAGTTGGCATCTCAGCTCCGGAAGAAATTCATTGCTCATAGAATTTCTCCTTCTCTCTCTTTCTCTCTCTATCTCTCTCATTTCCTTGTTGTTTCTCCGTCACTCTAATGGCTGTCTCACACGTCAGTGTTATTCCATCCGCGATGGACAATATATGCGCACGTGTTCTGGGAGTGAAGGAGAGGACGAAGACAGCGCTTGACACGAGGTGCCCTTTGGTGGTTTTTTGTTGTCGATGGACAAATTACGGCGAGCTCAAACAGCCTCGCTGTTAAAATCTCTCAACCTTTGGTTTTCAGAACACATGTTCATCTTAAATATCCAACTAGGAAAGCATGTACGCCATTGTGGGTAGTCGTTGGTCTATTATTTTCTGGTGGCAACCTCTCGGTAAAATATTGCTACTCGTGTGATTTTGGACATTAAGGGTTGGTGACGCGCACTATAAAAAGGCGACAGCACATTTCTTGTGACTCTGACGTAAAAAAACACTTAAACTTCTGATTCACGATACCGGGTGGACTACTGCATAACTTAAACTAATTATTTTATTTCCACAGATAAAATTAAGGTTTTTGTTCATAACCTAGCCCCATTTCGCTAAAACTCGCCGCAGCTTTAGTTAAGACAAACAATAAGTGATTCGGAATGATAGGAAAATGAAACGGCTCTGAATGAGAAACTAGTCGACTCTAATCAAAACACTTCTTAAAATACATTGAAGAAGTCGTGATGAAATTTTATCAACTAAGTTTTGTCAATTGTCTAGATTGATATGTATTTTTTTAATTGTGTCGTACCACTAAACAGCAGGGCTGTTTATTCTTTTAGTCCGTCATCGTTCTTCAGCGCTGTAGATTTATCATTGCCGTGACCATTCCTGTCTCATGCGAACGTGACGTCGAACGAAAAGCGGGCATAAGTGGCGTGGTCAAAATGAAGCAGAACATATGGCGTGGCCACGTGAGCAACGCGTTCAGTTTGTCTTTGCGGTGTTCGCATGAACAAAAAATTTAGAAGTGGCGTTCGCCGTAAGGAAGCCCACAGTTAAATGACCAGACCGGGTGGACTTCAGCTTGAAGACATATTAGGCGAATGCAAAAGGTACCCTGTGAAATTCTAATAAGTCTACAAACTCACTAGTGAGTGCGTGAGTAAGAACTTTATAGTGATCCAAATGTGGAAGAGGCTGGAGGGGACCGGAGGCCCGTCCAGCCTCAGCCAGGTGGCTTCACCCAGGAAGGTGCCGGAAGCTGGAGCCTCTCGGCGAAGTCCCGGGCCCTGTGGGCGGCCAGGAGTTGGTTGCTGAGCTCCTGTTGCGCATGGCAACCTCCCAGAAGGTGTTGTCCGGTAAGTTTAACCCCCAGTTAAAGGGGCACAGCCAGAGCATATGGTCTAATTTACAGAACCCGTGTTTGCAGCGCTGACAGTGGATGAAAATCTCGGTCGATTCTATTTAGCCTGGCTGGTGTGATGTACGTTTCTTTCCGCTTCCGCTGTTCCACTTCCGCTGTATGCAATTTGAACGCCCCTCCGTGACAAGTGGAAGAAACAAAGGCTATGCAGAGCCAAGATATCCGAACTCAACAAGGAGATCGAAGCGCACGCCAAGACGAACTCACTAAGCTTCTGTGCTCTTGCATGTAAATTGACGTCAACAAAGTAATGCCAGAAAGCCGGGCACAGAGCCCAATTAGCCCAACAAAGGCACGAGTGCCAATACTTTTCCATAAATCACCCATCGTTAAATGATGCGGTGGTGACCCAGCAGCGCCATCCGTCTTTGAATGCAATGCGTCAGTCGCGCACACACTCACCAACTACACGCTTTTGCCCTCAACGAAAGCGCGTACCGCTGCATGCTTTCGTCGGGAAGATGCATCCCAGACAACTCTTTCGCCACGCCACTGACCTTCCAAGAATATGGCGCCATTCCTTCTCTTGCGTGACCGCGTATGAATTCATAAGGCAAAGTATTACGACTCTCATCTACGCGTGTTCAGAAACAGGAGTGGACGGATAAGTTATGCCTGCCTGCCTGCCTGCCAGCGGTTATTGACGGCAGCTTCTCCTTCTCCATGAACAGCACTAAGCTACCGGACCAATAAACTCAGGCCTTTCAGCTTCAAAGCCGGAGGAACATGCAGACGGGCCCATGATGTCACACGTTCTCATGGCTTCGGCTGTGTTGTGCAGCATGCATGTGATGAAACTTCTGCAACTGAACTGCCGATGGCACTCGCATGTAAATTGCACGTCAATTGAGGCGTATAGATGTGCACCATCTTTTCTCGCTTCCGTTTTCTTCGGGTTTGTGTTTCTTATTCAAACTTGTTTGCAATTGCTTCTTTTAGATGCGAAGCATCTTATGTCTGTCCCTCCCGCGTCCCGCGTCCGGCCACTTTCATGAAGTAGAGAAGCACCCACTATGCGAACCAGAACACTGTAGTACAATATAAGGCCGTCAACCACCACTGCAGTCACCAAAGTCATGGCCGAGAGCACAGACAGGCTGCTTAGCAATGGCTAGGCAGGTGGTGTCTGTCGCCCAGGTTGACTCCATTCCTTGATCTTGCTTGCATGTGTTTTCAGGGGGGCTTAGTCCGTTCCTCCTTCCCGCGTACCACACCACCACAGCACATGCGCGTCCCCTTCCCCTATCTCTCTACTCACCTACGCTCACCCCCCTTTCTCTACTCTAGGAATGCTCTACTCTACGGAGCGGCGCCCGCGTCCGACATCCCCACAGAGCACGCGCGTCCTCTCCCCTCTCTCCTACGCTCACCCCCCTTTCTCTACTCTGGGAATCATTTACGCTACGGAGCCCGCATCCCCACAGCGTATGCACGTCCTCTCCGCCTCTCTCCTACGCTCACCCTCTTTCTCTCCTCTAGGAATTTTCTACTCCACCGAGCGGCTCCCTCGTCCCACACCCCCCATAGTGCACGCGCGTCTCCTCTTTGCCCTCCTACATTCGACCATTACGCTAATCTTCTGCTGTTTGAGTGCTATTCACTCCAAAAAAAATAGCGTTTAAAATTCATAGTCCAATATCGAATCATTTGCGGGCTCTATGATTAAAAAGCTACAAGTGAGCACACCGTCACTGTTTACGCCCGACATCGAAGCCTAGATGGTAAGGCGTAGCGCTGCCAAGCTTGAGGACGTGAGTTCGACTGCCGGTCATTGCGGTCACGTTGTAGTGAATTAATGGCGTGTGGTGTGAGGGAGCACCTATTTTTATTCCGACGTAAAGACAAAATAAATAAAGCACTGTTCAAACAACCCTGAAAATATAAACCATCAAATTGTGAGGAAGCGACATGCGATATTGTGGATTGATGAATTTCACCTCCTATAAACGCTATAATCCTTAGAAGAAGCCAGCCTAGGCTCATAAGCCTATTATGTAATTTATTGTAATCTCATCGTTTATGATGGATTACTCATATTGCTGCAGTACTGCTGAGCCCTATGATGACCTGTGCTGAGTCCCAGCTTCAGTGACTGCGTTCTCTTGGATTGAAACGCAACATTATCTGTGTACTTGAAAGTGAAAACACCCAATAATTCTAAGCGAAATAACCCCAAACTTTCTGCTGTGGTATTTTCTGTAGACCGCTCTCTAATTAGGGCATACAAAATAATGTAAATATGACACTTGTCTTCCCATTCTAGTGTACCTTACATTTAACTGAGATTAATGGATTTTTCACCAGAAAGCTTCTTGTGGGGGCTGTATTATTTAAACATTGGAGTGAAGCACCAAGCAGTTGTTACGTTCATGCACGACGCAGGCCATGCGACAACACTCGTACCTCGTAGCCACTGTTTCCAAAGAGTAATTTTCCTACACTTTGTGTGTTGAGGCGGTAAATCATATTCTTTGAACATGTGCATTGCGGCGTGAAAAGCCTGTAGGCGGAAAGCAGACCGTGAAGGGTCACCGCTGAATCATGCAAATGCATGCGCGTATTAGATGTGAAGCATCTTATGGCGAAGCTTAATCCGGTGGTGGTGGTGGTGGTGGTGGTGGTGGTGTGCCGCGTGCCCACCCTTACTGCGCATGCGCAAACAGTTAAAGAAAAAATAAAAATAAAAACCTCTCCCCCCTCTCTCTCCTCTAGGCATCCCTCCCCACGGCAACCACACCCTCACTGCGCATGCGCCTCCTTTCCTCTCTCCCCTCTTACACTCCCCCCCCCTCTCCACCCCCTGCCCGCGGCGTCTAACTCCCCCTGCGCATGCGCGTCCCCCCCCTCTCTCTCCTCTCCTACGCTCCCCCCTCTCTCCTCTACGCATCCCTGCCCACGCCATTCACACTCCCACTGCGCATGCGTGTCACCCCCCTCTCTCTCCTCTCCTCCGCTTCCCCCCTCTCTCGCCTCGCGACGCCGACGCAGGCAGCGTCTGCTAGCGAGTTTCTTGGTTGAAAAAACCGACTGCTCGCGCTGCACAACCGTTCACTGGCCATCCCGTATATATGGCAATGGATCTTGACCTCCAAGGTGGTGCCGGTGGAAGATTTCTCCTGTGCGTTGTTGAACAATAAAAATTCGCAGCGTGCGCGTTAACTAAAAGCGGAGTGCGGGTCTCTGTGTCCAGTCGGAGTCTTCTGTCTCTCATTGCCCATTAGCAGCGATTGGCATGTTCCAGTAGGAAACACTGCTCCATCACTGCCTGCTTTGCGCCTCCCCAGTTTTCTCTCCTGCGCAACGCTGCGATGAGCGCCAGCGTCAACGCCGCCGCCAGTGTAAGCGTTAGCGCCCGCTGCTTCACATCTACACATGGTTCCCTTTAGCGGGAGATGGTGTAATTTTTATAAATTCCACATGGATTCCCGTACGATCGCCACCAGGAAGCGCGGCTGGGGATCTGCAAGACGCTTTATGTAAATTTCGAGGAAGCCTTGCCACTTTGTCACCTTTTATTTCCTCGGATCGTGTTTTACCTGCTGAAAGGATGCTACGATGCATCGAACTGAGTACAGCTTGTAAAGCAATAATGAATGATGAAAAAATTGCGAATTGCGTATTACCCGGTGCAGAGTAACATTTACGATAGCGTGGACAACTGTGGTATTTTGTAGAACCCTTGTAACGGTCACGTCACAAAGTACGTCGAACAAAAGTGCGAATTATAATAATCAAACTAAGTTCATGGTGCATTTAACATGTCACTTCATTCAATTATTGACTCCGAGGACGCGTTTGACGCACGTCATAAATCTTTTGCTTCATATTTAGAAGCAGAGTCTAATAACAAAAATTCTTCCTGCTACTCTTTTCGATGTCTTGACTTGCCACATACACAACTCTCTATAAAGATACAAGTTAACTCTATTTTGGAGAGTCGCACTTCCCGGGACTCTCCAAAATGAGTAAACGTATATCTTCAAGCATAGCTTTATATGTGCAAATCTGAACTCAACAAACAGAGTAACAGGTCATTTTTTTCTCAGAGTGTAGTTACAAGCGAGGATATTGAAACCGAAGAAAGAAGCGGTGCTTACGTAGTGCCATATATTCCGATGGTAATGTACATCGATATGCCAGGCGATTGGAGCTTGTATACTCGTAAACTTGAGAATGTTTATTTAGAAGATGCCTAACGTAATAAATAGGTTTGGGGATTTCACGAGCTCTTTAGTATACTGTACGCATTGTCCAGATCACGCGTTTTTCGTGTTACTGTTGCCGCTCGCCAAAAATGATTTTTGCCACGTCTCCTATGAATCTGCACTTGCTAGGCTTTTGCCGTGGCTGGTTTCAAATTTAAACTTTCACAGATAGGACGCTATCCTCTTCAGTAATCATTGGCCTATTATAATCTTCCTTACTTTATGCTTCATATTGTGAGTGCCAACTAATTTAGACAAAAGATGAGTGCATACTATATCTAGCAGTCAAATGAGATAAAATTCGGCCGATCCAACGTGTTGCGGGAATCGGTTTCATGCGAAGCAGTCAGCGAGTTATTGTCTATGTTCCATTTTTGGGCTTTGAGCCAAGCGTTACAAGGTGGATAAACCTGTTGTTATAAGTGTAGTAGTGTGCACATCGTGGGCTTACCAGGAATGTCGACTACTCTGGCGTTTTAATTAGACATAACCTATACATAAGGGGATATAACCTTTGCTCAACGTTCGCGTGGGATTCGCCCAGGCAAACACTGGCAAATGAAAACTTTGTCTGCGTGACGACTTGCAGAGTTTCCTTTCACTCATCCAAAGCAGGCGAGCCCAATCAAAGGCTCCCGACAACGAGTGCCACACACCAATAACGCGAGTGGAGGGAACCGAGATCAGGGCGATTCAGGAGCGATGTAATCACGGCGGTAGCGGCGAGCCTAAATAAAACTGGACTGGGGCCCCCTTACGATCACACCCGCTGTACTGACACCCTTGTTCAGTAAGGAAGAAAATAAGGACGAAGGTAAACCACACAGTGAGAAGAAATCGAAAGGACGAACGAAGCACTTGCAAGATGAGCAGCCCAGTCTGGTAATGACGGGTCAGAAGCCAGTGGGTGCCCGATCTACCGGCTCTGAGATGCACCGAGGATTCATTTACAGCCGGACATTCAACCACAAGTTGCGCGATAGCACTAAACGCAGCGTAAATGGGAACATCCAACGAAAACACCCGAATGTGTGAGAATCTGTGATCAGTGCCTTTGATAAATATGTTGATTCAAGAAAATGTCGTCGCCCTCCCTAATTATAATTAATGCTAACTGGACATGCTTGAGGAATCTGATGATACAGACGCACAGCTTGCGCACTCACGTGTTTTTAAATTTGTTTTTATTTATGCTAACGTCGCAAAGACGAAGTGAATGAAGTACACGCGTAGCTGGCTGGCTGACTTTTTTTACCATTTCTTTCTAACCTCACACAAACTTAAAACACAGATATTTAAGGCGAAAGCCTTATATGTCTAGGCCAACAGAAATACCAACAGAAATAAATGCATGCCTAACATTATCTCTCCTTATGTGCGTAATTTACAGTATTCGCCGCCATCGCAACATCTTATTTTTGCAAGAAGTGCTCGTTCGTATCCGTCCACACTACCCTAACCCAGCGAGAGAGTTGTCAGGAGGCAAGAAAAACAATGGTAAAGTGGTAAAGCCCACAAAATGGACGTTGATGAGCGCAGCGGAAGAACTGTTTCTTACTTAACATTGCTATGTTTACACTGTTGCTCTGTTGCTCGAAAAGGAGCGGCTGACGTGAAGGAAAAGGCGACGCTACTCAGACAAGACACAGCCCGCAGCAAAGGAAGATCAAATGAAAAGACGAGCCCCTAGCATTGCTTAGAAAAAGCCAGGAAATATACCTGCCGAGGTGTAGCACCACTTGTTTCGGTGGCTCTATATCAACCCTGTAACGAAGCATGCAGAAGGAAATCGTTGAGAGATAGAGAGAGGGTCACACCCGGGAATTCGCGCACGAGCGCTTTGCTCAGGATACACTACACGTGTCTGCCCTGGGGCAGCAAACACTTGGCAAGTGAACCGTCTAGATGCTATGGCATTGCAGCTACTTCGCGTGTCAGAGCACACATCAGAGTTTCCACCACCCGCCGGGAAAGATTCGACACGCTTTAATTTGGTTCATCAGCTTAAGGAACAAAGCCAGGGAGTGCGTGTCATACTGCCGTATCATCATGTGTTCTTGTTTTGTTTTGTCCACGATTCCTTGATTTTTGCATAAAGCGTGACAGTATCACGGAATCTAAAACGGCGTGCAATCTAGCGCTTAAATTTGCAGAATCTAACAGCAGTTGTTTTCTCTGCTTATTCGAATGCCTCCTTGCATTCAGTTAGAATATATAGCTATGTGTTTTCGCTACGACTGCACAGGGGAAGAGAAAGAACGTTTCCGACGAGAATAAATATAAATGCGCCAAAAATAAGAGGGAGTCAGATGCATTGACTGGCAAGTCTGGTACAGTACCTTTGTTAGAACTCTTGCGTCCGTTGTCTACGTAAATGTTTGCGAGTATAGAGAGGAGGGGGTGCTGTTGTGAAAGTGGATCCTGTTAGTCAATGATGCCATTGATGTCAGCCATTGATATGGTCACCAAATGTATTGTAGCAAACATTTTCGTTCGGTATCATGCATTAGAATAGCTAATATTCGCCCCGAGATCGAGCGGAGTCGCCGCCTGGTGGCCACTGGCTGAAGCGCGCCCAGTGTGGATTGCTCCTCGCGTCGTCTGCTAGCCACATAAGGCTAGCATGTGCGCGTACCCCATGCACATCCTCAAAGGGCGGTTTGTGCCGCTCTGTTAGCGCAAGTTTAACTGCTTGTACGTTTGCCTAGCACGAACTACAGACACACTTGGCCTTGCTCGGCTTTATATGCACTGCAATAAGATCAGTTTGTGCACTTGCCGATAGTGCTGTGTATTCTCCGTTCGCCAGGATCATTTCGGTGTAGGAGCCGCTTCTATAGTTGAAGCACATCGTAAATTGTACTTGTCGTCGTCCCAAACTTGAGGAGTATTAAATATTGCGTGAAAGTAGCGTTTTAGCGATTCTGTGATAAACGAAGTTTTGCATTGTTGTTAGCTGTCTAACTGCGGCGCTGTTGCTTATCGGTTATGCGACGAGCTTTAATTGTGCTTGAGATAACCTTATATTGCAGTCCTGGTTCCACTGCAGCGAAATATTTCTGTCTAGTAAATTCTGACACATCGGTACTTAAATTGTCTCTTAAAAACAACCGAAAATGGAAATGACATGGAGGTGATTAAATTTGAGTCGCCGAGCGCAATTTTAACACTGGGCGAAATTTATACAGACACACCCGTGTGCTTAGACATGGGTTCAGTTCACTTTAAAGAATCCAGATGGTCAAAATTAATCAGGACAGCGTGCCTCACACTTATGGCGTATAATTTCGCGCAAAACGTCATCTTTTTTTTTTTTGCAAAGTCTTGAGTGCTTTTGTGGCGTTGTCATATAGGCTGACGGAAGGATCGGACACTATTCGCTTGAAAAAAAAAAGCTTTTGTCTTATCAAATAACCGAACCTTTGTTGCATCACTGTCATGCAGATAATCAATCGAAGAAAGGCTGCATGGTGAACTGTTGTCTTTTATACTGTTATTGTAGTAAGAACAAACGCGCTAAAGAGCTGCCAGCCACGTAGCTTTCCTGAATAAGCTTATCAACTGTCCTACGTCCATTTCATGGAGAATTGAATAATAAAAAATGCGTATGCGTATTCGCGGTCATTTCAGCTCATCGCCCAAGAATATGGGATTTCTTTCTTTCTCATTTTTCAGTATCCAAAACCAGCACCCATGAAGCAAAGAATGAATTAAGTCGCACTACAGCAGTGCGAAGTAGGCGGGACACAAGCTCAACACTTACAAATAAAAATACAAGGAAACGTGACATATAGTGCGAAAACGCAAACAGTCGCCAAGCGCGAACATCCCTTTCAATGGCATATTTCGTTTATCTCACAAGTAATAACGTTCGGCGAGCTTCGTGCATCCATTCGACAATGGATGACATATATATTACGAGTAGGCTGCAGTCAGCGCATTTTATTTGCCGACAATCGGCTCACACTCCTCGCAAAAAAGCGCCGCTGCGTACATTTGTATGCGCGCCGTCGGCCGCCCATCCACACTAGCGCGGTGACGGTGCTACCGCCTGTAGCCTGATCTCGGGGCGAATAGTACTGCCGAAAATATGGCATGGCATATATAGATTAAAAGCTCGTAAGGCTGCTTTTTCCTTGCACTGCGTCACCAGAAGAGTGTTTATGACTACACTAAAGCAGTTACCTGCTGAAATAGTTTGGCGACCGTATAAGAGCGTCCAACATATCTGGTCAGCATCACAGTCCTGATTTCAGAGCTGTGCACGCCATGTGAGCGCCCATACTAGCAATCAGTCAGTTATAAATGTAAATGAAGCATTTTTATCCTGGCAAACTTCCAAACAAGTATGTCCGGGGCTATCTTTGTGCCCGCTTTAAAATTGTACGGTTTGCGCAAAGGATATATGTGGTGAGGATGCAATCTCTTTTATTCATGTATCCTTTTTCAAGCTGAGCTAAAATATATTCATGGCGGCAGCATCTCTCCACTATTCATGAGCAGTTAATCCTTGACGAGCAAGTGTTCTGTTGGAAGCTTCAGGAGCTTGAGCTTGAGGACCTCATTCTGTTGACATAATTTTACAAAATGACCACCTTGTTGCTTCCCTCTTGTTTGCTTTCCACTTGAAACCAGATCCGCCACTTCTTGTGGAAAGGGCTGCTTCTTGCGTGTAGGACATATGGGCGTTCCGGTTGAATTTACACTATTATCTGGTCGCACAGAACCGCATAAGATAATAACCACAAGAAAAAAACATAATATAAATAGCAGAGTTAGAAGCCTGCCCCCGGAGTCGCAGAAGAAGGCCTCAAAAAACTTTTTTCTCATATATCAAATTGACACAAAAAATGTCCAGGGACGCACGCACAGTTTATTGCAGCGCAACAAATCCTTGCTCATTAAGTGCTCCAGAAACCGCATAGGAAAGTCGGCTTTAGAACGCCTTGTCCTGCTGGTCAAAGAGCTACGTGTATAGGCAAAAAAAAAAAACAAGAACAAAAAAAAAAAGAACGGCGCAGCATATTAGAGATTCCCTCTCACTGCTTTGAGCTAAACGCAATGAAACTAAAGATAATCCTGGTAAGTAACCAAAGGAAAAGTAAAGCAAATGTATAAGCGCTGCCAAAGTATAACTAAGTGCTTACAAAACCTTTAAATCACTTCCGTATTTTGTCGAGAAGAACCATGTAAAGGAATATTAAAAGCGGAAGAAAGAAACCGGGTAATTCCGCAACAAGATGACTGCACATAACAATAAAGAGGAGGAAGAAGAAGGATTAGGCAAAACGGTGAGTGCACTGGGATGTACAGGACGTCGCCGGAGGTTTGCCTCAGCCATTTCTTCACGACATACGACGAGCACACTTTTGTTGTTTAGTCTTCGCTTTTTCTGCCTAAGACATATATACTGCCCCTGTAGTGCACACCTACCCACCGTGCTCGCAAAATCCTTGGCTGCCGGGTACAATCTTGCTGGGAAAGCGACATTGATGAAGAGTAACAAAGAGCAGACCCATAGTTTTAGCAGTGGAGAGCTAGTGAGAGCAGCATTTCTTTCGCCAGTGAGGTAGAAGGTACGCTTTCCGTATACAAGTAGCGGCAACTATGCGTGGGAGTCCGTAACAAAGAAACAGTGCCGGTGTGATTCTGTCAGAGCCAACGAAACAGCGACGTGATGGCTTGAACCACTACCGGACCTTCCGGGAGAAATGGCAATGAGCAAACACGAAAGGATACGTGTTACGCGAAAGCGTGCTGGCTTTGTACGTTCAGTATTTGGAGCTACAGGTGCCTGTGAGCACTGCACTCAAGGCGTGATGAAATTACAGGTATGACAATGGAATGGCTGTTCGTTGTTGAGGGCTCATTGTGACTGGTTTTGATCGGTGTTCTGTTGACTGGCCAAACTGTGCAGGGATCAATGATCACCGTGGAGTATTCATGAACTGCGTCAGAGTTCATTTCTATACGGAATCGGGTGCAGAGGTTCAATTCATTTGTTTCATGGAACTCCTGGGCACTTCTTAGTGGTCTACGGTATTACCACTCAGAAAAAAATTCGGCAGATCCCACGCACTGTGGGAATCAATGTAATGTGAAGCGCAAGAACGACCACAAGGCTCGTATGGGTTACTTGCCCAAGCTTACTTCCACGAGGTTTCTTCATCCACCGGATCGGATCACTTATAGTAAGAAGGCACAAATGCTACCATGGCGTTCTTACCTAAATTAAGGAGAATAGTGATAACCAATGTCACAAAGAAACAGAGTGTTCTCCCAGCCTTCGGAATAGTCTTTCATGTATTTTTAGTAGTCATCAGTGCAAAGTTTTTTTTTCCTCGTCACCTTCTTCAAAGTATTCTCTCGTTTCAAGTTCATTCAATGACACCAGTAGTCTAAACTTACGCAGCTATTCACAGGAAATAGGTATATATAGTTTCTTTTTCTATTCATCCCTAACTTTCGACAAACAGTTTTCTTTTGTTTTAATCACTGTCCTTCCCTCTTTCTCTTCCTCCTCTATCTTCTTATTTTATTGCGATAACAATTATATGGACCCTCTCGGCTGGTTTTCACTATCAGCGTCGGCGTTGGCGTCGCCGTTGCCATCGCCGTCATGTCCCATATATGTATTAGTATCTATATATTTATAAAAGCCACAAAGAAAAATAATTCAGAAAAATGCTTCCGACGCGCGGCATCCAACGAGGGACCTCTCGCTGAGCCACGAAACCACTGAGCCACGAAAGCGCACGTCCTTCAACGTTCAAACGGTGAGCTATTTATATACAGCGAGTTTTCAGCATTACCAGCTAGATGGCGCAAAGGCCGCGCTCGGCGGAACTTAGCTCGGTGCCCGCCCCGCTCATCACGACGCCCGCGCTCATGCCCTCATCTCCCTCACGCTGCCTCGCGCACTTTGCTTCGTGGGGGGGTAGACGCCCTTGCGCGCGCGCTTATCTCTCGGGGGGGGGGGGGGGGAATTGGGCTTTCGCTGGAACGATTGTGTTGTAGTCACCGAGCGCACGAAGTTAACTTCGCTCGCGGCAGTCCCCCCCGTTTGCGAAAAGAACACGCTTTCTAAACACAGCGAAGTAACAACTGTGACACTTGTTAGCTCGCGCTCGTCTGTACCTGTGAATACGTTTCGTGCGTCGTTTTTGTTTGAGCAGCGCGTTAAGTGTCGAGCTGTGAACGTTGTTAGTTCTCTCTCGTCCTGTGCGTGTTGTTTTCGTGCGTCATGTGTGCGTGAGCAGCGCGCTGCACGTTTTGACCTGCTTGCCATTCGTCGCTTGACATTCCAATTTGTTGCTATCGCATTCATTGCTTCGCCTTGTGGCAAAACTGTGACTTTTTCTTAACTTGTCCTATTTTCCCCATTGAACAAGATAGCGTGTCTCTTATTGTCCTTCCTTAAGCATGTTCTTTCATATTCAAAGGCCCACTGCGCAATGCATTCCACGTGTAACTTTTTTCACGAAGGCTACAGAACTAAAGCACTTATTCCTAGGCCTTTATTCACCACGATGGTTCTGCTCTGTTGATTACGGAAGGTGAACGAGACACGACAGAGTGTCAACCGAGCTCATGCTTATAGATCGCTTGATCTTCATTCTTCTGGCGAACTCATGTTTTATATAAACACGCCAAAATCACACCACGGTATTATTTAGTACGATCAGTTTTTTCTGACTTTTGCAAGGTTTACTTGCTAATTTATTATCAAGCACAACCGTAAATAAAGGTGGTGTGCGTGTCCGAAACAGTAGTGAGCGACAGTTCATCCATTACAATGCGTTCTCTTTTTCTGTGCTCAGAAATTGAAACTACACTTGAGAACCTCCTTGTGACGTTCTCTAAGATACGTTTTAGTGGGACTCTATTTACGGGTGCAACGCTGGCATGCTGTAAAAAAAAAGCTTTTTAATTTGCAGCATAGGCAAATAAAATTTTTGCTGTATGAATCAACTTTTATGCTCATTTCAAGTATGTGATCAGTTTTATAGCAAGTTGCATAGTTTTCATTTTATACCATGATAATGTGTAAAATATAGTTCTTTTTGGACACACTTTTTTCGCCACTGAATTTTTTTAGGTTCTAAGCCATTAATGGCTCATATTGCTTCACATTAACTGTAGAATGCAAATAACTGACAAGAAAGAGCGTATAAGACATTTTAATAGACAAAAAAAATTGTAATGTCAAAAGTCTTAGAATGCTCAGACCATACCAATTGCTTATTTTAGATTCCTAATAATTCTATACCTGATATCAAGTTTTAGAGGAGTTACTTGCACTCTTCACGTGTTAAAAATTATGTGGGCAAAATTTCATCCCGATCTGGCGATCAGAGGTATAAAAAAACATGATATCAAATCTCGAGAAGTTGCCCAAAATTGTATCTTGAGAAAAACGCATTTTAAAGGTATAAATGAAAGCTCAGCTATACGGCAAATATATATCTTTTAAATGACTTCTTACATCATGAGAGCTTGGGAATCATGTTTATTTTTAGCATGTGGCTTTGGGGAACTGCTCATCCGAAATACATTCGTAAGTAGCCAGGCGACGATTTCCAGGCGACTCTAGACAATGAGCTCTTTTTTAGTTTTTAGTAGCCACCTTGTGATCTTTAAAATCGATTTTAACCTACTAAGAGTTTAATGACATTCATTTTTTTTTGGTCGTGAAAGTTGAGAAACTACACTTGGGAAAGCAAATAAAGACAAAAGATGCGTAATTTTGAAAAAAAACCTTCACTTTTCGACTCGCATCTCCCCTTAAGCGCGCATCCTGCATTCAGACGTAATACACAGGAATGTAGGCGGGTTGCGTTTCTAGCGGCTGAAGCCTATTTTTTCGTTAGTGCAACGCGTACTTTAATATGAACCAGTATAACCAATGTCCGCCAGCCGCTAGCCTAACGAACTGAGAAATAAAAGAAAGACAATTGTCGGGCACACGTGGAATAGCTAATCTAATTACGTGCTAGAGAATGTACGGACGTTATTCGCAACGACTTCTTTTCGCTTGCTCGTGCTTTCCTTCTTCCGCTAACCTGCCTAACTATGCCTCCCTTTGTTTCTGCTTTTTTAATTTGTACTTTGTTGCAAAGTCGCTGTTTCTGCCGTGTTAATGATGCCGTTGCCAAAACCCGAAAGGAGCTGCGTACCAGAGAAGTTAAGCAACGAAAAACCTGGTTGCTAACTGCTGGGTCATTTTTTTTTCATTTAATATGCGCGAGATTAGCATAATTTGCTCAGAAACACTTCCGTGCTATTTTTCAGCATGAGTGACAATAACATGAAGATCTGAAACGCCAAAGTGAATTGGCCTCCATAGTGTACCGGAATTCCCGTTTGTCTGTCTGTTTGTTTTTTCTGTGCGTCTTCTATGCACAGTCTATTTGGCAATCGATGCCAAAATAATTTCAGTTGCCTGCCTAACTTGATTACTTAGCTAGATGCTTTATATGCTGAGATGTCAATTTTATTGTTTGTGAAAAACTTCGCGTTAGGGTATTTATGCAACGTCCCAGGAACTCCTCCTATGCGACGATATTTTTCTTTCTTACTTCTATGTGGTGCCCTTGACAGCGCTTAGTGCTGGCAATGTACTGAAGGTTTATTTCATTCCGTAGGGTGGTATTGAGTTCATTACAAAATTTCAGGTTACCACTTAACCTGCACGCTTGCTTTAGTGAGCAGTGCAAGTTTTCAAGACGGGCGTGCATGTTGAGCCAATTATATGGTCGACAGTAAAAAAAAAAAAACAACAAAAAAAGTAGCGAATGAGTAAATTGTAATGACACATAGCCACCATTGCAAAACGCTCCATTGAAATATTCCTTCAGCAATACACATGGAAGGCCTCGTAATCATATCGTAGGTTTTCCACATAAAACACCGGCAATTTTTATAAACAATACACGCCTGATCACTACTCACCCGGAATATATGAGCTGCATCTTACGCATGACAAAAAAAACAAGAAAAGGTTGTAAATTAACAAGCCAAATGCGTGAAGAATGGTCAGAAAGTAATATTAATAATAATTGCAGGCGTTTTACGTCTCAAAACCCCGACATGATTATCAAAGACGCCGTAGTGGAGAGCTTAAAAAATTTTGAAGGACACTTTGTAAATTCCAAAGTGCGTTCGGCGAACGCCTGTGCCCATTCAGACGAGGTCGGTCAGAATGGAACGCGATGCGCGCGTCTCCCTTCTTGCATGATTCGACACGCTGGGCACAGCGACGCTACGGAAGCAAAGCGCAAGCGCTGTAGAGTCCGACGCGACAGGCGTCCGTTGGCGCGCCCCGGCGGCCACCTGCACCGTGCCAGGGCACGGACAGACAGACGGACGGACGGACGGACGGACGGACGTGAGCATGAGACATTAAAGGCTTTCGCCTTAAAAAGTTAGACCATCTGGGGTTCTTTTTAACAGGCATCCTAAATCTAATTACATTGGGCACCAAGTACTTTACCTCTAAAACAGCCTGGGATTCGATAGCGCGACATTTGGGTGAATGTCGAGCACCGTAACCACTAGACCACCATGACAGGTGTTATTCAGATAAGTGTGTGGTTGGCTACCCCGCACTAGGGGGATTGGCAAAACAAGGCAGAGGTGATTTCACAGAAAGGGACAAATACAAGCACGCAATGGGAAACATTCCACTTATAGATATAAGACACACTGTTATGTGACGCAAGCTGCCAATGACATTCTAGGCAGAATATGTAGTCGAAAAAAATGAAACTTTCACTTGTGATGACTAGGGCAAGAAAGAAAGCAATAATCGTTGAAGCAATCGCTACGTAATCCCAAATAGTTCTTTACAAGCGCTTTGCCCTTAACATCCACGCGTCAGCCCAGTGGAGCTTCACGAAAGGAGTCGCCGCCACGTCAAAGTGCATGGTGTTGCGGTCAGGATGTAACTAGAAGTCGGCTTCTATTATTATTGCTAGTGGGCAGATAGAGTTACAGGTAACTAAACTGGAATCCAGCAACTGCTACCTGATGCTCTGGACGTTGATCTTGGAGGTAGTATCGGCACGCTTAGCGTAAGCGTAACATCTAGACAGAGACGGTAAGCATTCCTCGGGAATTTAATATATAAAACCGAGAATACAGTTCTATGTTATTTCAGGACACTGCAAAACAATCACGATAGGGCCTTCCTCAAAGAAACTTGCCTTGGATTCTCTTTCTTTGAATACGAGCATGACAGCTGAGATACGCTGTACATTACATTACGAACATCGTGACATGCGACGGAAGTATGTCTCGATTTATCGACCATGAAGTCATTTGATGCTTTCTACTAAAAACTGGTCAAAATTAAGGTTAAAAAATTTTAAACCGTAGAAAGAACGACTTCTTTTCTTTTTTGTCAAAAAAGGCCATCGCCCATAAATCACCATGCGGATGTCCTGCCGACATTACCACGTTCTACACGGAGTGGATGAACAGTTACATGTTCACCGTTATCGTTTCACACAGCGTTAACTATTCATCACCGTCTTGTACCGGATCTTTTACCCTGGCTTATAGCTAGCGGTCATTTTTAATGAAGCGTACGGTACGGAACACGATCGTAGCTGTAACAAGGTCAAGATTCTGCATTTAAGTAAAAGCCGCCGCTTCACGGAATAATATCGGGAACACATGCAATGGCGAAAATGCAGAATAGGCTAAGTATGCTATGCCCGAGGATATATTTCTGCCCTTCTGTTGTCGTCATCATTACTCTTGAAGGAAGATAACAGCCCGACGTCTTCTTTATCCTCTTCCATCGTTTCGTGCAGCCAGACTGTTCGCGATGACGCCAGCTGCATCCACAATTAGCGCTCTCTTAAAAGCTAATTAGTGAGCGCGTCTTCTCTGTGCCCATTTATCAAACGCGCTGCCTGCAGTGTGAAACAGTGTTCGCCCTTCTCAATGCTTCCTTCTCATAACTACAGTAAACAGAAATGAAAAAAATTACACCATCTCCCGCTAAAGGGAACCATGTGTAGATGTGAAGCAGCGGGCGCTAACGCTTACACTGGCGGCGGCGTTGACGCTGGCGCTCATCGCAGCGTTGCACAGGAGAGAAAACTGGGGAGGCGCAAAGCAGGCAGTGATGGAGCAGTTTTTCCTACTAGAACATGCCAATCGCTGCTAATGGGCAATGAGAGACAGAGGACTCCGACTGGACACAGAGACCCGCACTCCGCTTTTAGTTAACGCGCACGCTGCGAATTTTTATTGTTCAACAACGCACAGGAGAAATCTCCCACCGGCACCACCTTGGAGGTCAAGATCCATTGCTATATATACGGGATGGCCAGTGAACGGTTGTGCAGCGCGAGCAGTCCGTTTTTTCAACCAAGAAACTCGCTAGCAGACGCTGCCTGCGTCGGCATCGCGAGGCGAGAGAGGGAGGAGCGTAGGAGAGGAGAGAGAGAGGGGGGTGACACGCATGCGCAGTGGGAGTGTGAACGCCGTAGGCAGGGATGCGTAGAGGAGAGAGGGGGGAGCGTAGGAGAGGAGAGAGAGGGGGGGACGCGCATGCGCAGGGGGAGTTAGACGCCGCGGGCAGGGATGGAGAGAGGGGGGGAGTGTAAGAGGGGAGAGAGGAAGGGAGGCGCATGCGCAGTGTGGGTGTGGTTGCCGCGGGGAGGGATGCCTAGAGGAGAGAGAGAGGGGGAGAGGAGGTTTTTTATTTTTATTTTTTGTTTAACTGTTTGCGCATGCGCAGTAAGGGTGGGCACGCGGCACACCACCACCACCACCACCACCGGATTAAGCTTCGCCATAAGATGCTTCACATCTAAAAAGGGAAATGGGTTCATGGCTGATCCTTAACTGAGCACTGCATTTCAATACAGCTGCTCCCCAGCAACACCTTTTTGCTGGAAGCGACTGTGCTTTATTTGTACACGTAATAAATGGAAATAATACATACTTTTGGACAATTAATATTATTTTGTTGTTGCTATATAGATCATTGGGGCGAATAATTTCCGCAAGAGTCTTCCCTTCCAAATATAAATTTCGATTATTTTAAAATATACTGCATTTTCTATATCCTCACGCCGGACTTTAGTGGGCTTCGCTCAATTTTGACACGGAGAACCATAGAAGACGCGAGGAATCGACAAATGAACTTCGTGAGATGTATATTGTTTAAATTAAAATGCTTACTAACGGCAAGCAATGGAAACAATTTTGAGCAAGCATGTGCAGCAAGTTGGTAAGCATGCGTCTTAAAACATTTTGCGAGCTAACTGGGAACAGAAGGAAACGTAAACTGACAAGTGCTATTTTGGGATAGTCAAGTAAGCTAACACCATTGTTTCTTTTTTCATACGGCGAAATCAAGTGAGCCACGTACTCCATTTAGGCAGCTGCGGGAGCTTAAAGGAGCTGTGACAGAAAATTTGTACACCTCTGTTTTTTGCTCTTAATCAGTGGCTACTGACTCGCTAATAGCGGTAACAAAACTCATTTGCCCCAGCGCAAGACGAGTGTTTCCCAGCCCGAGACGAGTGGAACCGTATCAGTGTAGTGTTGCCGAACTTCTCGCGGGAAGCGCTAGTGCATTCTGAAGCATCGTTTACCCCGCACTCTAAGAAACGAATGAGTTGCGTGCCCAGTTTTCTTCATCTTGCAAATGGAAAGGTACCCAATTAAAAAAAAGGTCAGCCAGCGAGACAAGACATTCGAGAAATAATCTCGCAGCCGTAAAGAAACGAACCGTGTTGTCTCAAGTTGCAAGTTCTTATTCGATGGCTACATAAAACAGCATGAAGAAGCTGTTCTAGTGAAATATAAGAGGGTTGAAGGAAGTGTCTCAGTAAACAACTCTTTAAACTGAATTAATAATTATAACCTCACGAAGTGGCCTGTTTCGCGCGGCACTTCGCTTCCGACAACAATGCTTTGCACTTTGGTTGTCAATAGGACACCTCCCTTTTTGACAAAGTAACAGGCCAGACTCCTGCGCTTTTTCGACGCCTCCTTTGTTCTGGTTTAGTTCCAGGGCTATTTCGTTTTATCGGTCCTCTAATTTCCGATTTTGCTAGTGATGAACCTGCCTAAGTGCACCTGCGCTGAGGAATGGTGTCAGTGAAATAAGTATTTGAAATAATCGGTTTCAACAGGTGTTACTTCAGACATTCTTTGTTCCTTTTACTTACTGATTTTCATTGCTATCTTGTTTTCCGCTAACGTAGTTATCTTAGTATGGCTGCTTCATGCGGCACCGGAAGGTATAATATTTATTAGAATAATAGTAATAATAAAATTGTGGTTTTACGTGCCAAAACCACAATATCGTTACGAGGGGCACCGTAGTGGAGGGACTCTGAAGTTTCGACAACCCGGGGTTCTTTAAGGTGCAGCTTAATCTAAGTACACGGGCCTCTAGGATTTTCGCCTTCGTCGATATGCGGTGGCTGTGACCGGGATTCGATCCCGCGACCTTCGGGTCAGCAGTCAAGCACCACAACCACCAGAACACCACGACGGGTCAAAAACCGATATACTGCCCAATTTGCATGGCGTGCACCCTTAAAATATCTCCAGCTTTAGTAGGAAATTATTCTTTAGCATTTTGAGGAACCCAACATTCACTATTTCTCTTACAACACGTGGCCGCAGTAAAAACGAAATATATTGCTGAACTTCTTGCAGTATGAATATTGCACTACTTTTCAGTATTTTTTTTCTGAGAAAATACGAAAGTATAAGCAAGGACATTAACATGTGCGACTTATTACTACTAACTACCATAGAAAATCGCGTGTCTATAAAGCACGAAATTTTTATTTTCGCTTTCGCAGAGCTAATGAATTTGGGTACCGCAACTAACAAGAAATACCAACCTTCCGCTGGCATTGGCGTATACTCCATCATACCCGCAAATGAGCAATATATTGGCTGCCTGCATCGGTAATGGGCATCCTGGCCATAAACACGCGGGCAATTTCGAGGCTACACGCCTTGCGTTGCACTGACAGCGGTATCTGTCACTTACGTGTTTTTATTTTCGCCTTCATCAAGAAAAAGCTACACGTTCTGATGGCGAGTCATTACCTTCGTTCACTGTAAAGAAAATGTGTATCATTAACGCATGCTCCCTTTCGCGCACTAACTTACCCATATATAGCTTCTGATGGCTTCAGATAAAGATAACGTTTAATTAATTAAAGAGACAGAAAGCTCAAACCACCAGGAAGTAAATTTTCGAAAGATGCAAGAAATTGTTTCTGAGCGAGTTCTTGGAGCATGGTTATTCCTGCCCTGCTTGTCAACCACGAAGTAACAAATTAAAAAAAAATCAACACAAACGTAACGCGCGAGTGTGTGTTTTACAAAATTTTAATATGCAATAACACGTGAGCAATATTTCGTAATCTTATTTTTCGTAATTATTTCGTAATTATTTCGTAATCTTAATTATTGAAAAAGTGGAGCAGGACTTATTTACTGCTTCAAAACATTCAACTAAAAGCCAAAGGCAGGAGGCTCACTAAAAAGTGAGGGTCCTCTTTTCAAAAGGTCATTGTGCATCCACGAAAGAAATCTCTCAAATTTTATAAAAACAGATAGCTAGAACTCTGAACATGCCAATTTCAAATGCGAATGGTGCATGTAGCGCGTTCTTTTTTTTTTTTGCAGACAAGTTGGGTGACATTACCGTAAGCCTCCGCCCATCCATCACGTGGAAGTTCGAAAAAATAAAGCACAGATATTCTGCACTGTTCCTCCATGATACGAAGAGCTCGAACTCATTAAAACAAGGTAACTCTATTCTGAAGTATTTTCATTACGGAGCGTGAACCTTGGTTATTTCCTCTTTCTGCTTCCTTATTTCTAACAACCACTTCATGCCCACTCAATGCGCTCAATATGATAGACACTGCAACGACACTCAGCCTACCAAATTAAAGAGAAAATACATAAATATGTGCTAGAACAGTAACCATGATGTTCGCGAAAAAAAAATTCAAGGACAGTTTGTTAATTCCAAAGTGTGTTCGGCGAACGCCTGTGCCCCTTGAGACGGGGTCGGTCAGAATGGAGCGCGATGCGCGCGTATCCCTTCTTGCATGATTCGACACGCTGGGCACAGCGACGCTACGCAAGCAAAGCGCGAGCGCTGTTGAGTCCGACGCGACAGGCGTCCGTTGGCGCACCCCGGCGGCCACCTGCACCGTCCCAGTGCACGGACGGAGGGACGGACGGAGGGACGGACGGACGGACGGACGGACGTGAGCATGAAGACATTAAAGGCTTTCGCCTTTAATAGGCGCAGCAAATTTTCGAAAGATGCAGTCGGTGCAGTGAAAATATTGGCCTGAAAAATAAACTTTAAAAGCAGGGAGAAATACGGGCTCCAATCCACAATGTAAAGGTGGTTTGGTATCAGCTGATCTGACAGACAAATGTAACGTAGCCTTGAGCTATTAAGCAATGCAGTAAAGGAAATGATGGCAAGGCAATTAAACGGATGGTCTGATCGTGTTCACGCTGCACTTCGGTAGCCCTAACCATGTGTGACCTTCCCATACAGAACGAAACCACGTTTCGGTATCTTCAAGCTATTTTGAATAAGCACCGCATTTCTTTAGCTACCTCCCGGGGAATTAAAACGCTTAACCGGTGGACCAACCAGGTACTTACTGCGAATGAAGTCACACACACGCGCTTTCTCTCTCTATCTCTATTGCACTTACGCGTGAATGACATCTCTATCTTTCCGTCCCTCCGTTTGCCGTTCCAACCTTTCCAACCTTACCTACGGACGAGCGTGAACATAGACATCATAAAGAACTGTAAAGTTTTCTTTGCACAAGAACTTGCTTTTTTAAGAGAGAAAGCAAGCTTTACAGGCACACGATCATTTGGCGGGACGGTGACAGGAGTTCCCCGCTTTAAGGTCTTTTCAAATTGATATTTTAGTTAAGCACAACATTTCTTTAGCTACTTCCCAGCCATTTGGAACCATTAGCCGACCTACAACCCGGGTATCTGACCGCGAATGAAGTCACACGAGCTCTCTATCACCCTATCGCTCTCTTTTTTTCTTTCGCTACCTTTCACCCTCTCACATGCACGCTTGCATACTTCCTCTTTCTCTCCTTCCCTTCATCCGTTGACCCCTTGGCCGATTGCACGAACGAACAAATTCACAAACTGCAAAAAATTCCCCATCTCCCGCTAAAGGGAACCATGTGTGGATGCGAAGCAGCGGGGAGATAATTAGCTTGAGCGGGAGGAACGTCGCCGCTCTCATTTCACGGCAGTGGTCCGGGCGCTCATCGCGGCGCTGCACAGGAGAGAGAATGAGGCGCGCGCGCCCCGTCATTTTCATACCGCGGAACTACCATGGCGCCCTCAGCGAAGTATGCAGCTGTCACACCACCTGTCTGCGCGCCGCTCCGTAGAGGATTCCTAGAGGAAAGGACGGGGGGGGACCGTAGGAGAGGAGAGAGAGGGGCAGGAGACGTGCATGCGCTGTGGGGGTGTGGGACGCGGGAGCCGCTCCGTAGAGTAGAGGATTCCTAGAGGAGAGAGGGGGAGAGGACGCGCATGCGCTGTGGGGATGTGGGACGCCGGAGCCAGTCCGTAGAGTAGAGGATTCCTAGAGGAGAGAGGGGGAGAGGACGCTTATGCGCTGTGGGGATATGGGACGCGGGCGCCGCCCCGTAAAGTAGATGATTCCTAGAGTAGAGGAAGGGGGGGTAGCGTACGAGAGCACAGGGGAGGGGACGCGAATGCGCTGTGGGACGCGGGGGGCCACTCCGTAGAGTAGAGGATTCTTAGAGGAGAGAAATGGGGTGAGCGTAGGAGAGAGAGATGGGGAGGGGACGCGCATGCGCTGTGGTGGTGTGGTACGCGGGAAAGAGGGACGGACTAAGCCCCCCTCCAAACACATGCACGCAATATTAAGGAATGGGGTCAACCTGGGCGACAGACACCACCTGCCTAGCCAGTGCTAAGCAGCCTCTCTCTGCTCTCGGCCATGACTCTGATGATTGCAGTTGGGTTGACGGCCTTCATATTACTACAGTGTTCTGGTTCGCATAATGGGTGCTTTCCTACTTCATGAAAGTGGCCGGACGCGGGACGCGGGACACGGGACGCGGGAGGGACGGACAGAGCCCCGAGCATAAGATGCTTCGCATCTAAAACATGCACATATAGATCTAAAGGAACTGTAAAGTTTTCTTTGCCCAACAACATGCTTATTTAACAGACAGAGCACGCTTTACAGGCACACATTCACCGACAGTCTTGCGTGTATCAATTAATCCGCAGATGAATATAGCATGATATTCACATGAGGTAACCATGTAAGGGAAGGAGGAAAGAACATGCTAAGTAAGGCTAGCAGCTAACTGTCTTAACATGCAACTCGGAGTAAGTCAACAAACACAACTGTAAAAAAAGCGCGCCCGCTGCCACGAGCGAAGCGACCTTCGTGCTCACTATGCACTTCATCGCCAATTGAGCGGCCAAAACTGCACGTACAAAAGCTGTAAGTAAAGTGTGGAGTCTGCTGCAGCCACATAAATACTCCTCTGGCGCCTCATCACCTTCCCCAACCCCCTTCTCATCTGGACCTTTTTCGCGATGAAGGATAGTTGGCACGTTGCCTATCCGACTGAGCCGCTTGAGCCGCTTTCATTGGTTGCGCTTGCACGTTTTCACTCCCGCAGAGAACAAACGACGCGCGAGTGATATTATCAATGTCTACTTTACACGAAAGATCCCGGTGGTGCCGGCGCCCGACGGCTACAGCAAAAACGCACGTCGGGTGTCCATATAACTGCTATCGTTACTTGAAACACGTGGGCAAGGTTATAACCGAAAAGAAACAAGAAGAAGCAGAAAAAAACAAGTGCCAGTTCAGAGTGATGAAAAGTGGACTGACTTATAAACTAGTTATAGAGTACAACCAAATAGACCAACCAGTTTTCTTGTGTTGGGCAGCGGTGGTTGCGCAAGGAAAGGGAGGTAAGATAGATGATGGATATTGTTGCCGAAATGAGAATGCTCGACAATAGGCCTCACTGCATTTAGATTGCATGCAAAGACCGGACAAAATGTTACCGCGAGTGTGCAGACGGGTCATGAGCCCCAGTGTCACCCTGTCTAGCTTACACAGCTCGTCCTGGGAAGGTACTTTACTGTCATTCGCGGCAATGAATAGGCGACGCTATAAAACCTCAGAAGTGATGAAAGGCCAAATGAAAAAAAGGGAGCACTAATTGTAACTTTGTTGCTGTGTCTCCAGGTGTTTCTTTTTGCGGGTTAGCTCGTTCCAATTAATTTGAAACAATAACGTCTACGTGGTCGCAGACAGGGCACCAATCCTGAAGGCGAAAAGAACTTAAGCGAACGTCATTATCCTGCCAAGGAATGCGATTTTTGATAAGCTCAAACAGCTTCAGCACAGGCTTCCTCATGGTCACCTTGTCTTGGCTCCCCTAAGGGAATTATGACAAAGCACGCCCTGCACTATGTGCAGCATGACTACAGTGTCCAACGTGTGTTATGTACCCACATTGTCGCTAAACGTCAATGTTTTAATCTCTGTTCCGCATACAGATTTATTGCGTACGGTATTCTGGCAAAGCTAAAGCAGCATTTAAGTTCATTTGTCCAGAACAGCTTTCATGCAATATTAAATGGTGCCTTGATGTTTCTTAATTAACGGCACTGCATAACATAAAGCAGAGGTGCCGCTGCTTTTATAACACATGCCATCACCTGTGCACACATTTTAAAATTATTGCAAACAGTGACGACCATATATATGGCTGCGGTGTGTTGGCTTCGATACCCGCCACGGTGATCTAGTAGTTACGGTGCTCGACTGCAGACCAGAAGATCACAGTATAGGAATCCGGTCCAGCGCTGGCCGCATTTCAGTAGAGGCGAAAGGCTAGAAGACCATGCACTTAGATTTAGGTGCACGTTAGATAACACCAAATGGTCAAAATTTCGGGAGCCACACAACGCAGTATTTCATAATGATATTGTGGTTTTTGGAAGTAAAACCCCAACAAATATTATTATTATTTTCCGTAATGCGCTCGTACATCGTAATAGTGAGAGGCGTGAGGTCTTTGCATTCGGACAAATTTCTCGGTTTGGAGCACTGGAAACCTCTGTATAATGCGTGGTGCTTTATGTTCAGCATGCCATGCTCCTCGCGCAAGCTAAGAAATCAAGGGCTTCTCGTTTCAGTGGCCACCGCACTTTCATGACAAAAGCCACTTGTTTCAAAAGGGGGCTGTCAACGAAACGATATTTTTATACCATTGCATAATTTATGTTCTTACCGTATTCAGCGCACCTCGCAAGAACCAAAACACTGCCACAAAAAAAAAAAAAAGAGAACTTAAGAACATGTCTTCTCTCCCTGCTCTTTTTCTTCTGCCAAGAACATAGACTATTTGCTTCATGCTTGCGTCATACTGCAGCCTGTCTGGTGTGGCATATTCATTACATGGCGCTTTATTGACGTTCCCAAACTCGCCTTGAGGTTTCTGACCTGGACATTTAAAAGAGCGCTATTCTATCATTATATGGTCCGTGGGACAGGTCCAAGCTGCAAAGCTCCTTCGATTTCAGAACGTTACTATGTACACTTTTTTTTTAAGCAGACAAAGTAGATTTCCCAAAGGAACTACTGGCACTATCAGTAGCGCATGGATTTCGCTGTTATTAAGCAGAAGGAAGAAAGGCCCCCCATACCGATAGCTACAAATAGAAATTAGAACGTTTGTCAATTGCCTCAAGGTGCGCTGTGCTACGCAGAATTCTTAAAGGAGTTGCGTTAAGTGGACAGTTTACATTAAGGCCGCTCGTTATGGTTGAGAAACAGTTGTTTTTCAATCGTCTTCGTACATTTTAGAGAGTACGATGAGAGAGAACGTCTTCGAACAGCTCCTTGAGAGACTCCGACGAAGCGAAACCAAACTGCTGGCTTTCCCGGCTACGGCGAGAAGAATACCTCCCACGAAGTCCAGCGTAATACGTAACCTGAACTTGAGCCTTTTTCTTAGTTTTCTAAAATAAGACTAAAACGGGTATGTTCACCTTAACCATGCCATCAAATAAATTTTCTATGAGAAAATACTGTTTCTCTTTGATCTTATATATGTTAACATGTTTCAGTACTACACTTGTTTTATAAAATTACGTCTTTGCTTATTTTACAGTGATTTCATAGATCCCCCCTTTGTACACATACCCACCGCGTCCCCACTAAGCCTTGTTCGAGAATGCGCTTTTCGAAACTGGATGATTGAGACTGCACGGTGGGAAAAGAAGGAAGACAAACCCTTGCGCGGACAACATCTGTACGGTTTGTTTACCAACTTTTTCCCCGAGGGCTCCTGCGTCCACATCACTTTCTCCCAAAACCGTGGCCTGAGGAAAGGATTCAGCTCAGGGCAAAACACACGAAACTCTTCCGCACGCATGCTTGGAATTTCCTCAGCTGGTGTCTCGCTTTAATTCCCCTACCCCTTCCCCCCCTTTATGCCGGATCGTCAATAAAGTTGTTTCACTCACTCACTCAGCTGATTCGCGAACTGACAACAATGTAAAACAACGAGTGGCGAAAATTCTCGTGCCTGGCAAATCCGGACTAACATGGCGAAGAGGCAAAAAATAAAAAAAAAGGATGATACATACGTTGAGTCGGAAAAAAAAACTATTTCTGCAACTTTTACGGCTGACAGACACGGGAGCCGCAATGGAGATCGTGCGTGATAGATCATGTGGTCATTCTAGTGGCACGAAATCCTAAAGAGAAAACCGCTTTTTGTTTGTAAATTCTGTCAACTCATCATTATATGTAAAAAAAAAAAGATTCCGATATATTTGTTACATTGTGCGATGAGTGCTACCAACAACGACTAGAAAAATTGATCACACGGCCAGCCAAGCGATGACATCCTTTGACGAAACGAGATGCACCCCTAAAAAACGAAAATGTTTGTCACTAGCTGTTTTCAGAGTTCCCGACGGTATCTGCTAAGCTTCAGTTCATTAGACCACGCAGTCTTTGTCTTGTATGCTGGTTGCTCAGAGTAGTGAACCACTCGAAATAGCAATGTATTCGTCCTTTTACTGATTGCAAAAGTCACCACCATTCTCCTGAGACAGTTTCACTGAAAATTTTGTTTTCCCCCCACTGATACACCTTTAATGCTCGAGAAAATGAATTCTGCGTGTTTTGTGTTTCATGCAACAGTGTCCAGCAACAACGTCAACATTCATAAAGTTAGCTATATTGCTCCCTCTCTTAACATAATATAAAGAAACAAAATACCAACGTGATTTCACGATGCCGGCTGCTCTTCGACACCATGAGGATCGACGCATCCATCGGCAGTATAGGTGAGAGTTTCTGAATAAGAAAATAAAAGTGGTCGTGAATCCTAATGCAGCGGGTAAAAATTTTGAGAAAGGGGAGCTTCCGTTACTAGCGCTTAGTCGATTCCTACTAAGGCTGCGATCCTGCCAAGGTTCATTACTCAACGTAGTGCCCGAACTCTTTTTGCAAGGCTTGCTTGACCCCGGAAGCACAATTTTTCTTGTACTCCCATGAAGCGTGTCGGTGGGAGGAATATTATATTCTGTGGAAACAAAAATGAAAAAAAAATGAATGGATTTACAGATGGTCGAAGCAAATCATGCCTCACGTTCCTGACTGTTGAACCTTCCTCCGTATCACGTAAGTAATTGCATGTCTTTTTCTTTGATTCCGATTGAGATTTATCGGACCATTCAAACTTGCAGATAGGTTTTATTTTTTTATAAATAATTTTCTTTATGGATAGGTTGGTGCCTGTGTGTTGTGCCAGCTGCACCTCTTGTCTGAAGTGATAGTCGTCATCGAAAAGGGTTTAACCATCACAGTACTATAGAAACAGATCATTGTATATACAAATATTAAATATCAGTACCCAATGTAAGTGCTCAGTCTAGTTAGTCGTCGCATCTAAGCAAAGAGGAAAAAAAAGTTAGCTTGGTTTGGCATGGGTTACGCTCTAACATCCGTTAAGGCGGTCACGAGCGGTCTCGGCATTTACAAGTTACGAAAAAAAAGCTAGGAAGAACGTGCATCTGGTTACCACTCTCGGTCACCGACACTAACGGTGGAAATTTGAGGGATAGTGAAACTAAACTACATAGATTCCATTCTTGCCCTATCTCAGGTCTCTATATCGCTATAATGCACCCGTGCTCGGATGGTTGCGGTGACGAAAAACACCCTTTAGTGTGACAATAAGATTATAACCTGAAAAAAAAATCTTTCACAGAAATTCATTCAGCGCCAGGTCAGGATCTAGCCTGCCTGTGTGTCTGTGTGCCGTACTGGTGTAAAAATAGCATAATGGGTTCAATCATAGAAATAAAGCGGAATAATTCGAGAGAACGAGACACACTATGCCGCTGCTTCTGATACACTGAAAGTACCGTAGCCTTTGTTGCACGTAGACGTGAGAGAAATTCAGTGATAAGTTTAGTTAATAAAAGCACGGTTATTGAAAATTTTGTTCTCCCCCACTGATACACCTTTGATGCGCGAGAAAATGAATTCTGCGTCTTTTGTGTTTCTAACCATTTTCACCAGATACTTAATGGTACAAGGCGATCAGTAATAAACGTGAACTGGTTAGGCTAAAAGAAAATACACAACCTAGAGGAACGGAGAAAGCAGGAATGAACCCTGCCTACGCATCCTTCCAGCCAATTTTTCACCTCTCGCCGTCTCATGGGTCACGCGCTATCAGCTGCTGCAAACGGGTCTTTCATTGCAGCACGGAAAGCCCGATGTCGGAGAGGTGCCGGAAGACGATTCCCTGCGGCTTTACGCCGTGAAAAATATGCTTGATGTCAAATAGCATTGCGGGTACCGTGCAATGGCCCCCCTCATGCGCTCCCATGTGCTAGTGAGTCAGCAGTGCACGTGGTGGAGGAAACCGAAGAAGGTTTATCACGTGATGAAACACGCATCTGGCACTCCGGATGCGGCCGTGTGCACTTGTCCGCCTAAGTGATGGCTCGCGCCGCCCGGCCGACCTTCCCACGTGTGGTAACATCTGAATGTGGGGCCCAGCACGCTACGGTATCTTGCGTGCTCACTACATTTGGTACATTACATAGTCTACGAGGGCAGCAGGACGCCCTGTTTTCTTCACTGCTGACCCAGAACCAGTCGCTTATCTGCAACCTCAGGCATCAAGTTGCGTCACCGACTTTCTCAACATGCGAATGGAATACTAAACTGTAATTGTGCTTCTTAGAGATAAGGTAAC
The DNA here is from genome assembly GCA_030522465.1 of Rhipicephalus appendiculatus. Classification (NCBI taxonomy): domain Eukaryota; kingdom Metazoa; phylum Arthropoda; class Arachnida; order Ixodida; family Ixodidae; genus Rhipicephalus; species Rhipicephalus appendiculatus. The sequence continues at coordinate 4,350,935 of JALIZH010032927.1, read as the reverse complement.
CCATTTCTCACTGCCGCACCTCTTACTGCACTCCATTTCTTGAACTTGCATGCGACAATCACACTTTGAATTTCCTTGAACGACGACACCCTGAGTCTCTATTTCGTGTCAATCGAAGTGGAGCTCTTTCTGTAGTTGAATCCTGTATATTACGCAATATGCGTAAAAGCAACACCTTTTATTTGCACCTCATGTCTCCGTAAAAATGCGTCTCTGCGGTGAAGCATTATTATTGCTGCGCCATCAATGTTGCCTATTGTGTTGCGAATTTTTCGCTCTTTCAGGGAAGCAGACTGCGTGTCGGTCGGCAACGTGTGGGGCGCTACGCGTATAGAGATGGTCCTCCCCAACAGGCAGAGATGTAAATAATGAATTCACTACGCATGCTTCGAAATGCTCCCAACAATGCCGAATAAGAGAGTAAATACAAGCTGAGTAGCGCCTTACGCTTAGCAGCCAGGATCAAGATAAAACACGCCTGCATTGCAGCTGCCTCGTGAGTGGGAGTTTCCCAAAACTTTATAACTGTTGGACCGATTCACAAACTGTATAAACTTCAATATATTTTTATTTTACTTCAGATGTTCCAACGAACGCAGTTTATTTTACTATATAACCAATGTAACACAATACTAGTTACTAGTGCAGAGTTACAAGTCTGTAAAATTTGCACTCTTTTTCTCTGTGGTCCCACCCAATGTTGGCGATTTCAGCGAGAAAGAATGTATGGGAGCGAAGTGAAAAACACTTTGCTTTTAGAGTCACTCAAGTTTTCTTGTTTTCTAAAATGAAACAAATCTCATGCAAATAAGTCCAGGGCTTTACGCATAAAATCGTTTCTGCGTTTCACATGCATTCGAGCCAGCAACATCTAACGTTTCCTCTTCACGATAACGAATGAGAAAATCGCGGAGAAATAGGACAATCGAGAAGTTCACAAGTTCTCTGCTCTTCCTATAACGTCTATAATGTTTCTGTTGGCTACGCACTCAGAGTTTAGAACTCTCGGGCTTTGAAGCATCGCCGGGAAATATATTTTTCCCATTCTTTCAGAGATTACTTCCACCTTGTTACGTTCGAGTAAAAATGTTTCTTATTATTTAGACGTATGTAGTACAAATAATCATCCGTTACCCACAACTTGTTTAACTCGTCAGTCGTCGAATCAACCACCAGAGTTCATTCTCTTGCTCGGCTAAGATTATTTGCAAATAGGGCAACAAGTGTATCAAAGCCTAAACAAATGCAACAGGAGAGATACGTGCAGGTACAATAAGGAAACGTAAGGCATCAGTAAACCGCTGAAGTTGAGAATTCCGGCTTCTCTCTAACTCATCGGCGAGAAAAGCGCCGTATTTCAGTTGGCAGGCCTTGCAGAGTTCATCTATCGCAATTTCTTTGGTATACGATTCGCTCTTGTTTTCGCTTGTTAGAAAAAGATGGAATTGTTTAAAAAATGCTGAAATGTGCGAAGTTGGTCATCACAATTACAGTCAGTTTCTCCTTGTATGTATACGTGCGAAACCCTAGTTTTCCAGTGCGTGAAAATAATAATGGTACAAATGTAGCGCTTTCGCTTGAGTGCGAGACAACGAGTGTGAAAAGTAGCGTCTTTCAGGCAGTTCGACAATTTTAAATTGTTTTCTTTATATTGTTGGTCGGATACGATTCGCGTTTGCTTATTTTTTAATATCGTCTTCTCCCTTCTAATTCTAGCGGGAGTTGAATGTTTTAGCAAAAGGAAATACCGTGCACATACTCGTGCAGAACATTTAGAGTGACTATGACTCAAGCGCACGATTCAGAGAAATGGAAAACTAGGCCTTTCAAAAAGCAGTAACACAGGGCACAATTTATAAGTGCACAGTCTTAGGGTTCAGGGAAGGGGGTGGCTAAGCCGCTGGAAATGCGAAAGGTGACTGTATCTTACGTCTGATCCAAGCACTTCCGTTCTGCCTGTGCGATAAGTGAGGTCTACGTTTTGTTTTTCCTGATATCTGTTGTACAACCTACCAGTCTCTGAAAGCCAAATCTTGGCGATCTCATTTCAATCAAGGTGAAATAGTAGAGGCCCGTGCACTTCAGTTTAGGAGCATGTTAAAGGAACCCCGGGTGGTGGAATTTTCCGAAGCCTTGCACCGCAGTGTGCCTCATATTGATATAGCCATTTTGGCACGAAAAGCATTAGCAATTACTATTGTTTCATTACAAAATCTCTTTTGAAATTAAATCATCTAACGGTATTCATGTGGTTCGCGCGCACAACACTTTGCTATAAAACATAATTCGCGTCGCGCTGTCCTCAGGGGTCATTACACCGATACAGTTAGCTGTACTGACCTTTTTTTTTTCGTCGGTGAAAGAGAAGAAGACTCACTAGCATAATACGCTTCTTGAATTAGAGAAAATTGTTTCATAGACATGCTCACGGGACAGAATAAAGGACGACAATGGCAACAAATGACCAAGGGAGAAATAAACTGGGTTTTGGGCTAATATTACTGGTAGCCAATTTCCACATGCGTTGTCCACATCTCTATACAGAAGAGACTGATCCCCTAAAGTTGAGGCATCCGGCTCTTTATTTGTTATTGAGAGTTCCCAGAGGCTGCCTATCCAAGCCGCTCTTTGACTCGTGGGCTAGACCTTGCCAAGTGACTAAATAAACCGCACTTGGTCTTTTGCTGCAGTTATCTGCACAGCACTCACTCAAAAAAGGGCCAGACAACATGGCACTCACGGGACTTAAACTCTCAAGCACCACTGTACTTTATAAGCGAGCTGAAACAACAAGAGAAACGCGAAGATTCTTAGGAAGGTTATGTGTAAAACAAAAACATTTGTCTCAAGAAAACCACCCATACTCGTGCAAACAACACTTTACACGAGCAATGGGAGAAACAATCTTACTGATGCATACGAAGTGAAACAAGAGCTTTGCAGTTTGTCTGCGTCGGGGTGGCGAGATGTCGACGCTCGATGAGACATAGATAGCAGCGGTGTGGAAATCGAACTCGCGCGTCTCCGCGACAGCTGTGTGGGCGCACTTGGGCCCAGACGACTGCTCGTGCCAATCTCGACATTGTGCACTGCCATTTACTTATTTCAGTCTTTTGTTTATTGCCATAGTGGCATGTTTGAATGGGACCGATACAAACACACCTTACCACTTCTCAGGCTTGGGCTCAGAGCGGCTAAAGGCAGAAAAGAAGCTACACGTATTTTTCCAGTGAATGTTTAAGAACACGAATACGAATGAGTGCTCACTCACCGACGTGACCTCCTCCTCACAAGCCGGGGGCTCTGCGGATGAGAAGTAAATCTTCTGTTTGCAAAAATGACGAAAAGGTCTTAAAACAAACATGACCAGGACTTAGGGACATGTGTGTGTAGCGCCATCTCTAGTCGGCGAAAGTAGTCACCTGCTGTAACTGAATGGGAAATAGGCGAAAAAAAATCATATCTGATAAAAAAAGCTAGTTACCAAAAACAACTCCTGCTTAAATCCAGCAGAGACTAACTGGAACTTTCTGGTAAAAGTACAGTGTCGTACTTAAACCGCGTGGCTTCCCACAGCGTTTAGTATTTAACAATGGAGCGCTATGTGTTTCCTATATGCGGTGTTCCATTTGCCTGGGAAGCCACAAGTTTTGTAGGACGATACTACCATTTTACCATAATGCTCCAGTGGGTCTCTCCTGCATGTACCCGTGAGTCGTTTTTGATAACTAGCTTTTTTCATCAGATATGATTTTTTCCTCCTAATTCTAATTCAGTTATGGCAGGGCACCGTTTCTAGTTCCGAGAGATGGCGCCACGTACATATGTCCCCAAATCCTGGGAATGTAATAACTGTAAGGCATACCCACAAACCTATAATAAAAACTAAGGAAAAATGTTACACCTAAACCTATGAAAATATGCACTTTCATTATCAATGCTGTGGAGATGTTTGCTGGAGCATCCCCAGCGGAGAAAGGAAGGCCCTTTTTTAGTGTAATATTTTAGTTTGGGAGACGTCCGTTCGTGCCTCCTAACTAAAGCATGCTTGCCACTTTTGTGCACTTATTTCCTGGACTGGACTGTTGTAGTGGAATCTCTAGTTGTCATAAGGTATCCCGGTATTATGGCGCACTCCTTGAAAAAGTAGCCGCTAGGTTTTTTTTTAGCCTTCTGTAGACATGTGTTTCTAGGCCATAGATTGTTGCTAGGTGGTTACAGTGTGCACAGAGAGCAGGTCTTCGCACTCCTTTGAATTAAAGTTCTATCCTCTTTCCTGTCTGCGCTTGCCTCAATCTTCTCCCTTGTGCACTTCTTTCTTGTTCGAAGCAAAATCCACCTACTCTATAATCTGGTCCCGTGAAAGTAATAGTACCGTCAAATGTAAGACTCAGGTTAGTCTCTCAGGCAGCAATAAAGCACAGCGTGGCAGGACCACCAAAACACCAACGGGCAGCGGGCGATCAAAGCATGTGTTGCAATACACTATTGTATAGTAAAAATAAAGATCGCCTTCGTAGTATTCACGCGCGTGTGTGCGTGTGCGGGTTTTCTCGTCCAGGAGAGGGGCATATTCTGACCCACATTTGTGGTCGTGTTTCCATACATTATGGAAGCTCAGTAAATGAGGCGGAATTTGAGATGAAAGTGTCAATTTATACTGCGGAAAAACCGTAGAAATCACTCTGAAGTTTCCACAGTGAAGGAAGGAAAACAAGAGAGAGGAAAGGCAGGGATGTTCACCAGTTTGGCATAACCGGTATGCTACCCTGCACAGGGGGGAAGGGATGGGGGGAGATTGAAAGAAGAGTAAAGAAAAACATGTTTGATCCCTCCGTCATAGGAATCGGTATAACACGAAAGTGAAACGTGTCCTTACAGAAGTAGTTTAATGTTTACTGTATATTGATAAAAAAGAGCTTGCACAATGTCTATTGGTGTTAGACATTTATAGCACAAGGTCGCGGGTTCGATCCCGGCCGCGGCGGTCACATTTCGATGGAGGCGAAATGGTAGAGGCCCGTGTACTGTGCGATGTCAGTGCACGTTAAAGAACACCAGATGGTTGAAATTTCCGGAGCCCTCCACTACGGCGTCTCTCATAATCATATCGTGGTTTTGGGACGTAAAACCCCAGATATTATTATTGCATTTATAGCGCCGTTTAACGTGGATGCATCCACGTTGAAGCTTGGTGGTACATCCGTATCCCGACGACTAACGTCCATGAGCAATAATTAAACCCTTGTGGTCATATACGCTTGTGGTAGCTGTACGGAGAGAGCGGAATCAGAGAAACCGCTGTGACAGCCAGAAGGGCGTCACTGATTGGACGCCGAATTTGGGCTAAGGTCGCCTACTCGCGGCATGTTAGAGTTATTGAACACTACTGCCCGACCAGAGGGAAACGCAACGCGCGTCGAGTCGCCGCCGTTGGCCGGCTGCGATTTTTCGCGGGGGGGGACGCGGAGTTACGGCCACGCTAAGCACTCGTGCGTCGCAGAGCTACCTTTGGTATGGATGGATGGTATAAGCGACGCCGACGCTAGGGGTAAGGTCGCCACCTGGCAGTGTGCTAATGCGTCAACAAAATTGCACTTTTCCTATTCGAAACGCTCCGAATGAGACGGACGCGTAGAAACGACGCTCTGAAGAAACTAATCGTTGATTTCACAGTTATGATGCGTTACTTCACTTTAGCAAGAGCACTGTGGGAGGACAGTGGTAGACATAAAAGGCACGTTTGTAATGCCTGCGGAGTATGTGACCGTGGCGCAGTGGATAGCGTGCCCGGCATCTCTTCTTGCGGACCAACAGGTCGTAGGTTCGACTCCCGGTGACGGAACTTTTTTTCTTTGTCTTCTGATCATGTGTATTTTTTCGACGTCATTTCCGTGACGGAAATACGTCACTGAAATCTTGGTGGACCCCGGCATAAAACACTTTCGTGTTAAAAGAGCTAGAGGAGGAGCACACACGCACACACATAATGTCACAGCGCAGAGGGGCGGTCCTGTGCAGTATACCGGCATCTGTAAGAGTCTACAGCCGCTCGTGCAAGTCTGTTGTCCTTAGGAATTTGAGTAATGCCTTGGTTGATTGAATTCTCGATGGCTGGAGAATAGTTTCCTAGCGTCATCGTTCTGTTGTCGAGATGAGCTAGGGGCGGATGAGAGGGATCGTGTCTGCACAGCGTAGCGAGGACAGTCGCAGACGATATGCTGCAAAGTCTCCTCGGTACCGCAGGCGTCGCAAGTAGCGTTGTCGGCCATCCCTATGCGAAACGAATATGACTTCGTGAAAGCCACTCGAAGCAATAAGCGGCAGAGCAGAGTGGCCTCTCTTCGGTGGAGTCCCGTTGGAATTTGAAATCGCCGCAACCTGTTTAGGTGGTGCTGCCGATAGTTTTCGCTTCTGGGTGCATTTAGTGTTGCGATATCGCTTGCGATCCTTCGAAGCACGGCAGCAGCATCAGACCTTGAAAGGGGGTATAGCCTCTTCCTTGTCGCCTTGCAAAGCTGACCGGCCAGCACTGTCGGCATGTTCGTTACCAATCGCGCCGCGGTGACTTGGCAACCATGAAATGTCACTTGGTGCCTCTTCTCAAGTGACGTATGAATTGAGGTGTTTTATCTCAAATACCAGTTGTTCATATGGTCCACGCCGCAGGGCTGACAAAAGAGATTGTAGGGCTGCTTTTGAATCACTAAAAATTGACCATCGCTGCGGTTGTTCGCGATTGGCAACACAAAGTGCATCGCGAAGAGCTGCGAGTTCCGCAGCCGTTGATGTTATTGGGTGGTCGGTCTTAAAGCTAATAGTTACTCCTCTCGCTGGGACAACCACTGCTCCGGACGAATTTCGCATGGTCGTTGAGCCGCCGGTGTAAATATGTATGTGGTTGGTGTATTTCTCGTGCTGTAGAAGAAGAAATAGCTGTTTTAGGACAACGATGACAAATCGGATTTTTTCGTGATTCCTGGTACACTGAGGTGCACTGCAGGACGAATCAAACACCAAGGTGTGTGACATATGAAGGAATGTCACTGTGGAATTGGAGCTACTTCACCAACCTACCGTCAGCCCCGCATCCAAACCATCGATTCCACATTGACATTCCTTCATATATCGCACAGGCCAAATTGTGAAATTCTTGGAGGCATCGCTGAAAAGTGCTGAGATGTTATATACCTTAGTAAGCGAAAAAAAGCAGGTTACTTCATGCCTGAAAATTTTAGCTGCAGAATTACGGAGCAGAAAGGAAACACACGTGTGGAAATATATAAGTGATATTAAAAAAAAAATTACACCATCTCCCGCTAAAGGGAACCATGTGTAGATGTGAAGCAGCGGGCGCTAACGCTTACACTGGCGGTGGCGTTGACGCTGGCGCTATCGCAGCGTTGCGCAGGAGAGAAAACTGAGGAGGCGCAAAGCACGCAGTGATGGAGCGGTGTTTCCTACTGGAACATGCCAATCGCTGCTAATGGGCAATGAGAGACAGAAGACTCCGACTGGACACAGAGACCCGCAGTCGGCTTTTAGTTAACGCGCACGCTGCGAATTTTTGTTGTTCAACAACGCACAGGAGAAATATCCCACCGGCACCACATTGGAGGTCAAGATCCATTGCCATATATACGGGATGGACAATGAACGGTTGTGCAGCGCGAGCAGTCGGTTTTTTCAACCAAGAAACTCGCTAGCAGACGCTGCCTGCGTCGGCGTCTCGAGGCGAGAGAGGGGGGGGTAGCGTAGGAGAGGAGAGAGAGGGGGGGGGCGCGCATGCGCAGTGGGGGGTGTGGACGCTGTGGGCAAGGATGCCTAGAGGAGAGAGGGGGGAGCGTATTAGAGGAGAGAGAGGGGGGGACGCGCATGCGCAGTGGGAGCGCGGGGGAGGGATGCCTAGAGGAGAGAGGGGGGGAGCGTAGGAGGGGAGAGAGGAGGGGAGGCGCATGCGCAGTGAGGGTGTGGTTGCCGCGGGGAGGGATGCCTAGAGGAGAGAGAGGGGGGAGAGGAGGTTTTTTTTATTTTTTTTGAAAGGTTTGCGCATGCGCAGTAAGGGTGGTCACGCCGGCACACCACCACCACCACCACCACCACCACCGGATTAAGCTTCGCCATAAGATGCTTCACATCTAAAACAGCTTAAAAGCCTCTGGAGAGTACAGACTGTGAAAATTTCGCGACCACTGCCCACAGCTTTAGCAGCAAACATTTTCAATGCAGTTGCTGCTCTGCACACCTTTCGCAACACTTCATACGTACTCTGACCTGCCTTCCGTAAAGGCACTTTCCAAGAAAGCTACATCAATAAAATATGCCCTATAGTGTTCCTCAACTTGGACTCAATATCACTGCGAAATACCACAGTACAGAAAAAATTCAATTTTTTGTCTTTTTTGTCGGATTACTGCAACAAAGAGAAATGCAAGGATTGGGTGGTCGCCCTTGTTAACGCAGAATGAAGGTTTCCAATGCCGGTCAGCGGAATCCCCCCATGAGACAGTTTTAGATGTGAAGCATCTTATGGCGAAGCTTAATCCGGTGGTGGTGGTGGTGGTGGTGGTGTGCCGCGTGCCCACCCTTACTGCGCATGCGCAAACAGTTAAAGAAAAAATAAAAATAAAAAACCCCCCTCTCCCCCCTCTCTCTCCTCTAGGCATCCCTCCCCACGGCTACCACCCCCCTCACTGCGCATGCGCCTCCCTTCCTCTCTCCCCCTCTTACACTCCCCCCCTCTCTCCATCCCTGCCCGCGGCGTCTAACTCCCCCCTGCGCATGCGCGTCCCCCCTCTCTCTCCTCTCCTACGCTCCCCCCTCTCTCCTCTACGCATCCCTGCCCACGGCGTTCACACTACCACTGCGCATGCGTGTCACCCCCTCTCTCTCCTCTCCTCCGCTTCCCCCCTCTCTCGCCTCGCGACGCCGACGCAGGCAGCGTCTACTAGCGAGTTTCTTGGTTGAAAAAACCGACTGCTCGCGCTGCACAACCGTTCACTGGCCATCCCGTATATATGGCAATGGAGCTTGACCTCCAAGGTGGTGCCGGTGGAAGATTTCTCCTGTGCGTTGTTGAACAATAAAAATTCGCAGCGTGCGCGTTAACTAAAAGCGGAGTGCGGGTCTCTGTGTCCAGTCGGAGTCTTCTGTCTCTCATTGCCCATTAGCAGTGATTGGCATGTTCCAGTAGGAAACACTGCTCCATCACTGCCTGCTTTGCGCCTCCCCAGTTTTCTCTCCTGCGCAACGCTGCGATGAGCGCCAGCGTCAACGCCGGCGCCAGTGTAAGCGTTAGCGCCCGCTGCTTCACATCTACACATGGTTCCCTTTAGCGGGAGATGGTGTAATTTTTTTTCTCTTTCTCATCTGTGTGGGCGTGCGTGCGAGTACCTGGGTGTGTGTGTCTGGGGGAAGGTCGTACATGATCAGTCTCTAGAACAATAAAGAACCGCATTTGAGTTCACTAAAAAGGAGGGCTCCGATATAAATATTCACGAGAACGACGAATTTATTTATGTAACGTTGCGTTTTGTATGCTCTAAAGGCTTATGCCTATTTTTTGCAGAAGTTGTCACCAATATTTTTCTCAATGTTTCCTATCAGTCGCACAGAAAAAAAAAAAGCACCAGAGCGTCTTCGTAATTTTTTGCGCCACTGTTTGGCCATGAAAGAACCAAGGCACTTGGAACGCGACTTGGTTGAACATTTACCTACGCGGTAACAAAATAACCAACCCCTAACCGAACACTACCAACTCTGTTACTCATTCTTATTACATAGAAAGACACAGCCATCCAAAAACAGACGCCAGTACTTTGAGACGTTTCATTCTTTTGCCCAATCACGTTGCTTTCTCTTACACGCTTGTTGATGTGCAACACTAGACAGTGGACGTAATGCATTACCAGAAACATCATGTATGAGCGTTGTCGGAGGCCACTATCACCGCACTTCGTTTCGAAGAAGGACTACTGCCAGCACATAGTGCACGGTTCCAAACTTTATACAGCATGCGATGTTCTTCAGCTAAAAGAAAAAAAATCGCGTTCTCTTCCCTATGTGTCTTGTAAACGTCGTAAGGTGTGACACCTTGTGCGACACAAAAAATACCTCCGATAACATCTTATTTCTGATGTGATCGAATCGCTAAAGTTATTATTACTGGGTATAACAGACTGGCCCACCCTGTTCTTTGAAAGTTATTAATCAGTAATACGCAAGTCTGTTTATTTACCACAAAACTGACTACATCGTATGCTTCATAACAGCACTAGTGCACGTGCCAAGCTTTCACAAATGTGCATGTCGGAAAAGCATTCCTGTTTTTGTATTTACTATGCTGCGAAAAGGGCTTTCCAGAATAGGCTTCTTGTTTTTCCCACGAGGCAGTCTTCGTTCTCCCATGCCTTGGAAACATGACGTTGGACTCGTTTTCAATAGCAAGTCGTTGCAATGCATTCTTATTTATTTCAGTTTCCAATAAAAATGCGTTGTACTGCTGCTGATAATCCTGTTTCTCCATCCTCCTTTTATTTTCTTCCTGCTTATTTACCCTGTTGCTAGGGCTGCTGTCTCATCGCTCTACGAACTTCTTTTTGATCGTTGATTTACTTGCCACAGTTTCCTCTAGCTCCAACAATACCGCAAGGGTGAGAAAAAAGGCAAAGTGCAAGAAAGCGAAGAACACGATACCTAGCAAGCAAGAGTGGAAAAAATTTATAACAGCTAGCAGATGCCCAGGTAATTTTTGTACTTGGCCTTGCTTGAGGCTAACACGGCGAGAAAGAACGAATGAGTTATGGGAGAGGCTGGATCACACATCACTCGGATCGTTAGAGTGGCGAAGAGAAAGAGCGCGCTTTTGACAAGACTCAGGGCTGCACTTGATAAATGGGCGTCGACAAGGTGCGATCGTTAACGAGGCTCTTGGAGAGGGCTAATTGCAGGATCAGCAAGCGTCGCTGAAAACCAGTGAGTCCTCGCGAGGATAGAGGGCAAAAAGAAGGCCGTGTTGTGATTCTCATTCAAGCAATTTGATGGCGTGAGATCGAGAATCTAGGTCATCTTTTTATAGACGGCTGCTTTTTATGTTTACTACACGCGATTATCCATGACACTACGAATTATGTGCACAGTAACTGTCTCCTTTGCTGTAATGTACAGAAGGATGTTCATCGAACTATCTAGACTGGATTTTTTTTATTTTCTGCTTATTACTTTTTTTTGTTGCGAGGACAGAACTTCAGTTCTCTGTTATTGAAATATCTCGTCAGTGCCTTGGGCGTAAAAAGGCTCACATTGTCGAAAATATGTAAGCCCGCCTGCCCAAGAAATTCGAAAATATTCATAAATTGCAATTACTGATTAATTTCGACTTAAAGCAACATAATGCCTCCGCGTTATTCCGTTATTTGTCTATTATCATGCTTGTGTTATTAAATGAGAAGCATTTCTTTCCGTACTGAAAGCACTTTGAGCGTTTCTATCTATCTATCTATCTATCTATCTATCTATCTATCTATCTATCTAGCCGCTGTTATGAACGCGCCGACCCACCAACGGAAACGAAACGCTCCCGCTGGCTGGACTCCGAGCAAGGCTACCTGGGAGAGGGCTTCAGAACACGCTGTACAATGCTCTCTACCTTGCTGGCTTCCCTTGCAGAAACACTGGGTGCATCAGTCGGAGACACCGGATGCGTCCGTCATAGACGCGGGGCGCGTCCTTCAGAGACGCTTGACGCGTCCGAACCGCGGAGGTGTACCCTCCTCCTCCTAGTGCCTATAAAAGGCCGGCGCAACTAGCGCCGGGGCGGCTTCTTTGTCCACGTTTTGTACATACGTCATTCTCTTGTTAAATTGAACGTTTTTTTAAAGACGATAGTCTTTCTTGGGATACCTAAACGGAAAAAATTTTGGTCTGTCTGTCTGTCTGTCTGTCTGTCTGTCTATCTTTCCGTCTATCTGTCTGTCTGTTTGTCTGTTTGTCGGCACGTCACACGATTCGGCTAGCTGGCCAAATTTTAACCACCTGCCTTACGACCTCCAATCTTGACCAAGAAGCATGTGTTCATACGGGTGAGCGTGGGCAATTAAAAATCAAATATTACGCATACCTGAGGCACAACATCAATACCTTAGTACTATTCACAGTGTTCCTTTAAAACAAAATCTATAGATACGTAATTATAAAGATCCTAGTGTTTATTACGCGGCGCTGCTGTGTACAAAACAAGTCTCCGCCCAGTGATTTAACTTCGACGCTGTGGCTGGCTGTGGTCTACACGGTAGCGCCATCTACAGCGCTACCGGGGAACATCAACACAAGCCGATGTTCCCCGGTAGCGCTGTAGATGGCGTCCTCTTCTGTTTTATCAATGCCAGCCAGATGCGGCTGATTCATCGTAGAAGAGCGCTGTCTCAGGCAAGGCAAAACATATATGGCCGCTTGATGAAATACGACCCACTCTACAAGACATGATCAGAGAACGCAGAGAAGAGACCGACGACCAAATTTCAGCGGAGAAACGCCGGCGTCCGTCTAAGCGCGCCCGGAAAACGTCCGAAAAACGAGCCCAGCGGCTAGCCCAGCTTTTAAATTGTGGTACTCATGCCGCTCATGCAGTGCAGTCGGCACAAGACTATCGTCTTTCGACGACATTTGCAGCGAAGCACGCAGATACGCGGCCAATTTTTTTCTCTGGCTGCCTTTTGCCTTGCCACTGCTTGGATGTTCCCAGCCCAGTCCTTTGGCCCTCACGTCACGCTACCCAAGAGACCCTGGGGCCTCTCGTAACACCGCCTACGTCTGGGTGCTCTCATGATCACCTCCTTAACTTGAGGTCGACCAAACTTAGTATGGGAGGGTAAGAGGATTGTACGAATATGTCTGGCTGGTCGTCACTTGAATAACGTGAAAACCCGCCGCGTACGTCGTCAAACTCACTTATCCAGACACGTGTGGCTCATACCCGTAAATCAGGGGCCGCGGTATGCGGGTATGAGCCACAGGTGTTTAAAAATTTATATCTACCCAGGAACGGCGAGGCCAAACATTGCTCGTTTAAATGTGAGAGCGTTAAGAAAAACTGAAATCGGCGGTGTTGACCCGGCGATTGAAAAGAAAATAAATCAGAGCCTGGCAGGAATCGAACCCAAGCATTCTGCATGGCAATCAAGTATTCTACCACAAAGCCACGTCAGGTCTCGAAACTGCGCTGGAAAAAGACCCTGTGCAGGCGTAATGTTGGGGAAACGTCACTTGTAATCGCAGGGCTGGCTATCTGATTTTAAAAACATTACATATGTACTCCTATGATGAAGGAGTCATATCGGGTTAACGTCATTTGTATACTTAAGTGCCATCCACTGTAGTTGGTTTACGTAGCACTATCCAGGGCTACCATCCTTGCAAGCACAAGCGCTACAGTCAGCTTACCGCTTCAGGTGTTGTAATACCCATGTTTCTGTTGGCATCGTTACGCAAATGTAAACAACTGGTTATATGAAATATATGCGACTGTTTAACATATGTCTGCGTTCAAATTTTTATACATATCTTTAGCGACATTTCATAACCTATCACTCAATAAAAAAATTACAACCCAGTCACCTTACCGCCCCATGCTTCGCATAAGAACGATTCCCATGGTACTTGGGATCTGCCTAATTTTTTTTCTTTGTCTTCCGTGACAGCATCATTATTCTTTCGTTTTAGTTCCTTACGTTTTAGTTCCTTATTTATCTATATTAACTAATATAGATAAATAATTAAATGTCGGCAAAAAAGCTGCAAGAAAACTGAGGGTCATAAAACTCCACCGACTCTCCACTGCATTGTTACCTTTAAAATTGCTTCCGCAACAACACCGCAACGCGTAGCCGTCTCATAACCACCAGACATTAACTGCGCAGTGTTTTTCAGTCTTTTTCATATGCACGAGCAGGCTATACAGACAGTTCTGACGTGAAAGCCCGAATAAGTTGGTTGACTGTGACCGCAGCCTTTTACGAAGGGGAAAAATCGACAGGACATCACTTCTGCGTTGGTATCTGACAGTCGAACGCTCCGTACTGGTATTGGATTTACATCAGCAGAGCAACGTAGCTGGCTTCATCGCTTTTACTTCGCCGTATTCTTCAACATAGGTTGTTTGTATGCGCAATGTAGTGCCTGCTCTGTTTATGTGACTGTGTACTTAAAAAGTTTTCTTTCGTAAGCGCCTATTTACAATCGTTACCTTATGCCACCGTCGGAAGGCATTTGCAAGGTAAGCTAATAAGTTAGGAATCATTATATCTTCACTCTGAATTTTATGTAGTTAAGAGTCGTGTCTCTTTCACTGTATTTATAGACTAGTATGTTTAATGCAGAATATTATGTCCAAGAAAACGCATGTAAGATAACGTTACTTTTTGATACTTTGATCTAAAAAATATTACGAGAACTTGGTGATTTAAACATACCCCAGATACCGTAAAAATATGATATTTGCCACATTAGGACTTATTTACTATACATACCTCCGTGTTCCATATTAGTATATTTTACATAAATATTTATACTCGCCGTGTACTCACATGTGTATATGTGTTAGTTTAAGCCACTCGCGTAGCATCCCTGCAAGAACATAACGAATTTACTCTGGCCACTTCACATCGTTACCATCGTGCTCTAATTAATAGCTGTGGTTAGGAATGCCTTTCAGGAAAGCATATTATTTTCGCGTAGGAATCGCAGACACCTCCACATGTGACTGGCGCAACAGTGACGAAACCGCGGGTTTTTGGCATTGCCCTTCGAGCGAATGGTTGAGAATTATTGCCCCTGATATGGGGTCAATCCATTCTATTCGTTTGAGGTGTATTGTTTCAGTCATCGATAACAGGGCGAATTATGTGCCCAGCACGTCCCGCGCATAAGTCCGAGATGGATCGGCGTTGTTCTTGAGCGTATTATTTCTTTGTCTAATCGTTATAAATGCTATTTTAACTATGCTTCATCAAGCTAGAACCTACTCAATATTTTAGCATACAACCATGGAAAGAAAATTTAAAATATGCTTATTGTCACGTGGTCGTGAAGTCAAGGCAAAACCCTTTATTTGGCCGAACTTGTGGCCTCGAAATGGAAACTCAAATTACAGCAAGTAATGCACGCTGCACACTGATAACGGCGCACAGAGCGTCGGCCGTCAAAATACTGACACGCGGTGAAGCGCGTCGGCATTTATGCGTGTGTCATCGAATATTCCAGCCTTATTGCTGGTTTCCGGCAAGCTCTGGAATAAGCTCGCGTCTGGCGCGCAAACTTAACAAAAACGATCTGCAATAATCGCTAAGCTCCTCGAACAATGAGGCGCGGTTTGCGCCGAGCATTCCTGACAGTCTTTGTGGGGGGAAAACGGAATACAGCAATATATATATATATATATATATATATATATATATATATATATATATACATATATATATATATATATATATATATATATATATATATATATATATATATATATATATATATATATATAGCAGACAATAATTAAATACGAGGGTGACTATGTTTTTCCGCATACAAACAGATAGAGCGCGCTGTGTAAGACCTTGACCTCAAACTACGGTGAACTAGAACATATATACCTCTAACACAAATGCAGCTCAGAGCCATTAGACTCCTTCCCTACACTAAAAGAAAAACAGTGTTTCTCCTTTTCCTGTTCCTGGTTGCGGAGACTGTCTACGCATCTACATAAAGCACGCGTGGCGGACACTGGAGATCGGCTGTAAGACGAGCTTGTCCCAACTCAGGCCCAGATTATCTCGTGCGTTCTTGTCTACCCTTTTTTTTCTCTTGTCTGGGGTGTAACGTGATCAAATGGGAAGAGGGAATGAAAAGAGAAGGTTGCTGTAGTGCCAGCAGAGGAGAATGGATTTCCTATGTAAGCTGGAGGCACAGAGGTGAGTGACGTTGCTTGCTTCTTGACAGCCGTTTTGTTACTGGTGCTTATGGTAAGTATATCGTATCTAGGCAAAAGTAGGATACTGCAGCGGGCGGTGCAGCTGACTACGTAGGGTGCAACGCGAGAGTTCTTACTCGACTCTTCCGCTAAAGAGCGTGCAGCACAAACCCAAGGTCTTCGCTCTTCACTCGTGTCATACTAACACTGTTACTTTCTGTGTTTCTGTAGGTTATGCTTGCTCACTTTCTAGGTTTCGTATCTAGGTATCCTTTGTTCATCTCTCGTTTCTTCTGCAGCACTACTGGTTGGATATTATATGTCGCACACGTGGCGGCTCATGTGTTTAGTTGTGAGCTTAGGAATAAATAAACGCAAAAGAGAGAGACATTCACGTGGGAGGTCTGAGTACGGCAAACATGATGTCAGGTCTCGGGTGACACGCTGTCTACTTAATGTCTTTCAGCGCCAGTATTACAGACGGGCGGGAGTGGCAGTACTGTAGGTGCCAGAACGAGGCCTTCTAAGAAAAGCTTCATGCCTAGCAGTGGCGCTGTTGAACGCGAACCTCTTTCTGGAATCAAAGCTGTTTGCGTTTATATGTATACACAGGGAACGTGATAACAGGAGTCCGTATTGGTGAGTAAGGCACGTGCGACAAAGCTGTCTATAGAGGTCACATAGCTCACGGAGGCGAGCTAAAGCTGCAAAAAAGAATGCGAAAAACAAACACAAAGAAAAAAATCTTCGGTCATTGAATTTTATGCCGACTCCTGCGGAATGAATATGTTTACCACTTGTTCTATAAGTAATATTCGCATAATGTGGTTATATATGCTTCCGTTATATCTACGCATTTCGCATTGCTGCTTTTATACAGTTTTACACCATTTTGAAAACGCTAAGATTGTACCTCAGGTCCCTGAGTTGTCATGCCAATACTGCCCCCCGTACACAGTTCGAATAGATAACTTTGGAGGACGAGAAATACGCACCACATCAAAGGTGTTATCGGTTGATTTTTTTTTCGCAGGAATTGTATGGATGTTTCGTGAAGTGGTGTCAGTTGCCCGAACAGACATGTACGCTTAATAAGAGATAGAATGGTGACTACAGTCCCCTGCGTCACAGCAGAGGACCTTATACGAAAACGGTTATGAATGCGTTCTTGCAATTATACTAAAAGCAAACATTTATGAGAAGCTATGTGTTGTCGTGCGCCGTGAGGAATAATGAACGTTTGAATGTCATGTTTTCCTTTTGTCGCCCTCTCTCCTTTCAACCTATGTTTCAAGTGCCCACTGTAGCGTAGCAAATCCAATATATGTTATTACTCACGCCCCTCCCTGTGCTTGGTGGCTTAGGTAAAAGAATTCTGCATCAAGGGGCTTCAGTGTTATACAGTTGACGGCGTTTCTGACTGTGCAAGCAGTTGTCACGGCCGCGGCGATGAACAAGGACAGAAACTGCAAGACAGGCACGTAACTGGCACCGCTTCTGCTCAGATGTGTCTCGTTTCAAAACGTAGATGTCGCTCGTGCTGTGTTCAGCATTACGCTACGTCGTTCTAGGCATGAGCGTTGACCACTTTACAAACGCATGATATACGTGTTCATTATCTTGACATAGATAGGAACAAAATAAAACATCAGTTAACTTAAACGTTTCAAAAGCTATTTAAGTGACCGCCTCTAAGGACCAAGAGCGGCCTCCTAAAAGCAGTAAAATTCAAGTCCTATGGAAATTTAACATGTGCATTCCACTAAGTAACTCGAGAAGTTCCGCCATACTTTATCACATCCTACTTCTTTCTTTCTTTCTTTCTTTCTTTCTTTCTTTCTTTCTTTCTTTCTTTCTTTCTTTCTTTCTTTCTTTCTTTCTTTCTTTCTTTCTTTCTTTCTTTCTTTCTTTCCTTCTTTCTTTCTTTCTTTCTTTCTTTCCTTCTTTCTTTCTTTCTTTCTTTCCTTCTTTCTTTCTTTCTTTCTTTCTTTCCTTCTTTCTTTCTTTCTTTCTTTCTTTCTTCCTTTCTTTCTTTCTTTCTTTCTTTCTTTCTTTCTCTATACATGCGCATTCAAGCAAACTTTCCTTTAGGCCCGGCTTATTCTTTAGAAATCAAAATCTCTTTCACATGCCCATGCCTCTTTTTTGTTTATTTCCCTCGAAATGGAATACGTTCTTTCTGCCCACTCAGTAAGTTTTTTGTGCCAAGATTGTGCTACAAACTCGAACTAAATGCTTTATGCTCAGACCAAAATAAAGTTTTTCCCATACCATACCATCTTTATCGTCACAGATTCGTGCGGGAATAGGACTTTCCGCCATTTCCGTAATACCGATATTCTTTTTCGCTCATAGCATTTTTCTTTGCTTCTCTCTTTGTAGAAATAGTTCGTAAACTATCAATCCTGTTCCCTTTCCTGTTAGCGCTTCGGAATTGGTACTCGGATCCATCGGGGCAGATGCAGATTCAACTGTTGTGCAAAAGAGCCTAACTCCTGCTGCAGTTAATCTCTCTATTCACCCGTTATTCCCTTTCTTTTCCTAGCTGCTTCCCCAAGCTTTCTGCCCATTCAAGCAAACGATTAAGGCGTTTATTTGCCAGTACTCAGAGATACTGCGTAATGGCGACAGCCACGGCCAGGCACGAACTCTCAGCGCGAGCGGCGTTCCTTTTTGCAGATGACCCACTAAAAGGCTCTCGAGAGTGCAACCCGTTTCTAGGTTCCAATGCATCACTACAGGTACCCCAGGGACGAAAAGGGAGCCGCCGGGCGACCTAACAGCTTGTCACTATGAGCGGGTCATAGTAGGCCTTCAGGCGGTCCACGTTGACAATGTCGCGGCCCCGATGGTGCATGTCCGAAGATTGTTCGATGGGTTCGATCAGGTAGTTGACCGGAGATGTGCGCTCGATGACACGGTAGGGGCCTTCGTATTTCGGCAGTAGTTTTGAAGAGAGGCCAGCTGCGGAGGTAGGGACCGAGAGCCATACGAGCGCTCCAGGGAGGAACGTGGGCTCAGAAGTGGTGGAACCATCACGAAATACTCTTCTGTCGCTCTTGTTCATTCATCGTGAAGGTCTTGGCGAGCTCGCGACACTCTTCAGCAAGCCTGGTTGTGTCAGAAATAGGGGCACACTCAGATGGGTCCGGCGAGTACGGGAGTATCGTGTCGATGGCTGTGCGACGGGTGCCGTCCGTATAGTAAGAAAAAGGGTGAAAAACCAGTAGTGCTCTGAGGGGCGGTATTGTAAGCGTAGGTGACGAAGGGCAGTATAGCATCCCAATTCGTGTGGTCGGCGGCTACGTACATCGAAAGCATGTCGCCGAGGGTGCGGTTAAAGCGTTCGGTGAGGCCGTTTGTCTGCGGGTGGTAAGCAGTAGTTTTGCGGTGGAGAGAATGGCACTCCGTGAGGATGGCTTCGACGACTTCCGAGAGGAAGGCACGGCCTCAATCGCTGAGAAGCTCCTGGGGTGGAATCGGTGCAGCAGGAAGGAGGCAACATCGCGCGCAGTAGCCGCAGGGAGGGCGGCGGTTTCGGCGTATCGCGTTAGATGGTCTACGGCGACGATGGCCCAGTGGTTACCAGCCGACGTCAGAGGAAAGTGGTCCATACAAATCGATACCCACGCGCCCAAACGGACGGTCAGGGCAAGGTAATGGTTGTAGACTGGCTGGGCGCATGTGTGTTGACGGTTTACGGCGTTGGCAATCGAGGCAGGAGCGAACGAACTTCTGCACGTAGCGGTACATCCCTCGCCAGAAGTAGCGTTGTCGAATGCGGTGGTAAGTTTTGGACACCCCAGAGTGCGCGCATTGTGGACCAGAGTGGAATGACTCGCATTGGAACCTAGAAATGAGTTACACTCCTTTCGCCATCTGACCGTGGTTGCAGGAGAAAAGGGTTGCTGGTACCTTTCGCGACCGTGCAAGTAACTCAGGGCAACACCACTATTTTTGTGACCAACCCATTCCCGTACATTGTTACGTTGGTTCGAGGGGAATGTCTCGGCAGAGTGGAACCCGTCGACGATGCACAAGTCCTGGACGTACCAGATGACCCACTAGAAGGCTCTCGAGAGTGCAACCCATTTCTAGGTTCCAATGCATCGCTACACCACTAAATTCCTAAGCATTCGCTCGGCATTTTCTTTTTTCCTTTCTATCTCTTTCTAACAGAAGTGCTTTCGCAGAACTATTTGGTGAAGTTTGCCGGTCATATCGGTTACGCTACGTAGAGGAAGACATGCAGTGCTATTGGATGCGTGCGTGTAAACTCAATCCCAGCCAACTTCTTTCGCCTTCGCTGGCTATTTTCCTTTCGAGTCGCGCGTTGATCAATTACAGACTTTGCGGAACATTGAAGATTTGAAACGGGATTAATAAGACGCGGGCGAAATAAACACCTGGTGGAACTCTCGCCTGATGCGTTGCTCAAGATGATGTGCAAAGTTCGCTGCGCGGGAACGCTCGCGGCACATTAAAGAGGAACTTTGCCTGTGAAATTCATTCCTTCAGTGGTTGCTTAGAAATGATCGTAAGAAAGAGGAAGGGTGGTATTTTGAGTAGATTCTGTGTATGTATAAGTTTATTGAGAGACGGAAGACGACCAGGCAAGACAGTGGTGGAACACCCACTTATTCCGTACACACTGGACATGCTCAGCAACGATAGCAAGAAATATCAGTGATGATGATGGCTATATACAACTGAGAACAATGATGGCGCACTTTTGTTGGAAACATTCGACAAATAAGAAGACACTCGAGCATTTCCTAATGGCCTTGAAACAAAATGTGAACCTTTGAATAATGAGACAATGACACAGTGCAAAATTAAAAAAGCGAACATAACACATTTTTCATCAAGAAAATTGGGCTTAGATTGCGGGATATGAGCCATAATCACACATCTCGTTGTTCTGGTGCGTTTGCGCTTTTGCGTGGTTGTTTGTGTTTGTCCCTGTGTGTGCTTTTGTTTTCTAAATATAAGGCATATGTAAATGCGCTAGATGTGGTGAGTCAACGTATAGGCAATCGGTCGTGTTCACTGCCACTTCGAAATTTTTAGCTCGAAAGTCATTTGTGCTTACGTGGTTTCCGCTGAGGCAACCCCGTGGACCTAATAGCCCGGTCGTTCCGTCGCATCGGCGGCTTGCGGTACGTGTGTGGTCAAGTTCCCATGAACGCACAACTTGACTTAAAAGTTCATTCGGGCGTGCATCTGTAATCGCAGAACGCGAGAACAGGATATTTTTTTAGACTTCTAGCATGGCGAGAAATAGAACAAACATAAACAGGAAAAGGGAGCTGTGCGCGACATTTCCTGTGAACAGAACATAGCAACACATAATGGGCGAGCGCTAACTGCCCAACTGACCGGCGCATTCAGAGAGCACGTAAAAGTTTTCCGTAGCCTGATTGCGCAACGGTGTTTCGGTGCGATTACCGGTGGCTGCTCTGTGTGGCAGTTCGAAGTCCCCTCCTGCAACCACCCTTTTCATAACTAGGTGCCCTGAGTGAAAACTCTTCCCTGCTCATTTGGATGCAGGTTGTGCAGACTGTATGAATGTGTATGAATGCTCTGGCCTGTGATAAGGAGATGATGTCCTAAAAAGAGTATGAAGGGAGCGTTAAGCTCCACATGGAGCCATAGGAACGCTAACATTGCGCGAAGGACCGTAAGCAAGTGGTAAAGCTGTGAGAAGCCATGAGGATGACATTTCGGGTGAAAAAAAAGTCGCAGTTTCGCCGCAAGGGCGAAGCAATGCATGCGATAGCAAGAAATTGGGAATGTCACACGAAAAAAAACGAGCAGCTTGATACTTCTAGCGCGCCGATAAAGTGTAAGGACGGACTCTCGACAAGAACGCGCAGGTATACACAAGACAAGTGGGATCTAACTACTGTCACAGTTGTTATGTCTTTGTGTTTGAGCAACGCGCTGCAAGTGTTGAGAATACAGAATCCGACGCTCGTACATATTTCTTTTTCTTTTAAACTGCGGCGCGTGGAGACCCCTCTCTGTCTCCTGCCACGTGGTGGCGTCTGACCTAAAGTGTTCCTGGCGCTCTTTTTTTTTTTTTGTTCTTTCCACATCACGAGTGGGTACAGAAAGGTGCCACTTTTTTTGTGCGCGTCTCAAGGGCAGTTTTCTAATGGAAAGGAAACGTAGGAGCGTTGCGTGATAGCTCAAGCTCCTCCGAGATCTGCGTAACGCTTGCGGCAAATCGTGTACATAAATAGCTTGCCGTTAACATGCTGGCGAAGCATGGCGCGTGGTATCATTGTCTAAGGCAGTGCGCTGTGGAGCGTGGGGTCACTGGTTCGAAACCGTGATCGGGTGCTTCGGAATTGTTTTCTTCTGATTTATTTTTCGTTGTGCCTTTCTCTCTCTCTCTCTAAATATATATATATATATATATATATATATATATATATATATATATATATATATATATATATAGACATACGGGACATGGCGGTGACTGGCGACGGCGCCGGTGACAGCGACGGCAAATATCCGCCGAGTGTGTCCATATAATTGCTATCGCAATAAAACTGTCGCAATTTGTGTGGCTTTGGCCGCCAATAGAGACAGACGTAAAAGGATCTTTTTAATGAAGGAAAGACACAGACGCCGACCCAGTCGAAGGAGATGCTTCGAATATGATATATTCCACTGTAAATACAGATTGGGCTATACAGTTGAAAAAAGTTATAACAGGGTGTGATGAAGAAGTGGGGGAAAAAAAACCTGCAAGGTGGCAGTGCACGTACGCATGCGCATGCATTTTTTTAATATATTAGATGGTGTATACTGGGACTAAGCAATTTATTGAGCGTTCATTTCTCGAAAAGCGCGAATAGGTGAACAAAGTGTAGAAAGACCGCACGCATGGTATTTGCACTGCTAAGTGTATCATGAAATTCACTAACTGCAAGAAATCTGCTTTGTATGATTCTCCCTTGTCATTCGGCGCCATGTAAATGGGGCAGGCATCTAAGTATGTTAACGATAGCTCTAACAACATCATAATTTGCAGAAAGGGACACCCGTTTCAAATTTGTCTATATATTGTCAAACATGCGGCTGCGCCGCAAGAGCGATAACACCACGAATATTTTCAAACATGAGATTCAATTAGCCCGGGAAATATCTAGGTTTGTTACATACGGAAGATTACGATGACCGTGTGTTCGCCAGACGTTTGTTATTTCTGCCTCAATGTAAGGAGTACTTCTTCAGACAGTTCACGCACAAGTGCCCATGATTTCCACCACTCAATCTACTAAATTTAACATGTGGGATCCTTGCCGAGAGCTGTTTATTTGACATGCGTAAATTGCAAAATATTACCCATGCCGTTTTCAGATGACAACTTTTCAGTCATCAGTAAGTGTTCGTCCACTTTTCTTCTTACATCTCCGTCTCTCCAATTCCGAAACTTATAGCCCGAATTTTTTTTTATCGCTTGCCCATGGCAGCCGCTTTGTATTTAATTGCCGTGGTATCACGTTACTCACTTTACCTAGTAGACAAAGCTTGTTTCCCTTAGGGCTTCGCTTCCTTTATGCAAAGCACCAATAATGTAGGCAGATATAAACGATCTTACTACATGCAACCACCAATTAGTTTCGAGCATTGTCACTTCTTGCTCCGTGCAATCACTGTAGCGGTGCCTTCACTGCAAGCGTTTATAACCGCATTATTTTTATTGCTTTAGTATTCGCATATCGATTTTTCTACCAAGCTCTTGTTAGATTAAAGGGGCTGGTCTTCTGTCTTTTTTTTTTGTGCCAACGATAGAAGCAGAGTGGCTCTGTTATCGAAGATTCAAGTCAGCAAAAGCCGCATGAAAAGCAACAAGCCAACTTCTAGACTCACGCCAGAAGCCTGAAGAGCCCTTCGCCTGATGGAAATCCAATGGATACGCCTTAGGGTTTGGATTGGATACGGATACGATGGTAAGCACGTCTGCCGTAACGTTCTATACATTCCCTATTGTGCACATTCGACAGCTTCGCAGTTTGTGCAAACATATGAAATTGATTTTCTGCCCTTGTAAGGGCAACTACAATCAAGATAAGGTTTACTCGCGTAGTCCATCTCCGTCTGTTTCTCTTTTTACCCAATGCATCCAACTATGGCGTAGGGTATTCGTTTTTGCTGAATTTCATACTTCATAAAAAAAAAGCAATTCAAGGTATTGCGAAAAAATTGTTGTATAGATAACAGCTGAACACCACCGCCCAACGTACACCGTTGTTTGAAGGTCATCTCGTTCGTCGCAAGAGTAAAAAAGAAAAAAATGCCCCCACCTCCCCGAAAGGAATCGTGAGGAAATGCGAATGCATTTCGCGCGCGCTTCACTCCATTTATATATGGTGGTTGTGGTTCGAAGAAGGAAAAGGCGACTAATTTCTGCAGCCCGGTCGGGAGCACGGCGCAGCGCCTTTTTTTTCTTTTTTTGTTTTTTTTATTTATTTTTTGTCATTATAGCTCCGCCGAGCTCCCGCTATGCGAGCGCCCTCACGCGTCAGAGCGCGCTCCTCCTCTCTACTCAGAGCGGAGAAAAAACACCTGCCGCGGACAATGCCAACGCCGCACAACGCCGGATGCCTGACATAGCCCGACTACGAAATGCATTCGCATTTAAAAAAGACGGTGCGTCGTGAGCTTGCTAGAATGATTTTATCAGTAATTGTTTCACTTATCGTGCTTTATAACTTGTGGGAATAGCCGCCAGAATACATGTTTCATCGATCGACGTATTTTACCGAGAGAAAAAGAAGTAAGAGCACAAGCATCCTGAAAGCATTCTGAACGCGCAGTAAGGAATATATTGCATTTAGTAGCACACACGTCGGCAAAATAAGTCCGGACGCGCGAGTGGATACCGCAATCAAATAAAACTGCATCGCCGCGCCGTCTGACCATGAGCGTCTGGTGTGGAGACACTGCAGTGCGCGCGCACATCCTTTGACACTCGCAGCTATGTCTCTTTACTCGTTTGCAAAATGCTAGCTTATTACATGTAGCTTGATGCGGTAGAGGTTACTGTCTTTGTTCAATCCGTCGCGCGCTCATTTCGAAGGGGGGCTTTCTGGTGGTGAAGGGTACGCCACTTGTTTTACCTTTATCAGACAGATAAGACGTAGTAGCCGCACCTTCTCATCTTATAAGCGTAACCTGAATATTTTATTGCGATAGCAATTATATGAACAGTCTCGACGGGTTTTTGCCGTTACCGTTGTCCGTTGCCGTCGCCGCCGCCGTCATGTCGCGTATGAAGTCCCAAATTGATAAGAGCCCCCTGCGCATCGTACGTTCTAACAGCGGGTAATAGCGCGCGAGCGGGAGCGATGGACGCGGCTGAAGCGGAGATCAAACGAGCCGGCCCATCTCCGTCGCTCCGAGGTGCATGCGATAAGATCCCCCCCAACTGTTCTACCGACCGGCCCCGCCTGTCGTTCGCGAGCGTGAAAAGACGCGAGGGGGGGGGGTTCCCTCGAGTGACCTTCGATTTTCGATTTTGCGAGCGCGGTCGTCGTTGGCGCGCGCGTTATCTCCCTATCTCGGCAGCCGACAGCGGGCGGCCGGTATACCCTTCTACGTGCTGCGCTCTCAACGCCAAGAGAATGTGGTGTGAAGAGTGTCCTGGAGCGGCTGTATTCTCTTAAACCAGCCTTTTACAGAGGTTGCGTGAGATCGGATCCAAAAGAGTTAGCTGCCAGTCTGACTTCGAATAACACTACAATTTGTTGCTACCGCATTCATTGCTTCGCCCTTGTGGTGAAACTGTGACTTTTTTTTCGGCTCATTGCTTATTTGATTTCAGTGCCCTCGCTCGCATTTCGGTCCACGCGGTATGTTTTCACCTAAAAGAACATGCACACAAAGCAAACAAAGCTGTACGTGGCAACGCTTTGTCGCTGAGACAAAGAAAGTAAGTTACCTTTATCGGGTAAAGCGAGCAGCGTACGCTTCACGCAAACCGTGCCCCCATCGAATGGCGCATGCGACGTATTGAAAAAAGAAAGCGCCCCTACCGCAAAACGCTACATGTAATCAGTAGAGATCGGAATTTTAGGCAAATGCCTATTTTGTTCCTTGCGTTCCTATCTTGCCACATTGATATATGAGCACGAATTAGAGGTTAAGAAACGACGCAGATGACGCCATACAAGTTGGTCTACGGACGGAGCCCGGCAACGACGCTCGACGCCATGTTACCAAACGTGACCGACGAGGAAAACATCGACGTGACCGCCTACCTACAGCGCGCCGAAGAAGCACGACAACTCGTCCACCTGCGGATCAAGAATCAGCAGACGACCGACAGCCGCCGCTACAATCTTCGGCGACGCTTCGTGGAATACCAGCCCGGCGACCGCGTTTGGGTGTGGACGCCGATACGCCGACGTGGACTCTGTGAAAAACTTCTTCGGTGATATTTCAGGCCGTACAAAGTGCTCCGACGTCTAGGCGCTCTGGACTACGAGGTTGTCCCGGACGGCATTACGAACTCTCAACGGCGCCGTGCGTGACCTGAAGCCGTCCATGTCGTGCGCCTCAAACCGTATTACGCGCGTTAGCGAACCTGAGGACTGCACTTATTGTTTTATTATTGTACTTTCTTGCTTTATTGTTATTATTTATTGTTGCATGCATTTTTCCCCCATGTTCTGTTTTGAGCATCGGGACGATGCTTTTTCAGAGGGGGGCATTGCCACACGCGTTTCTAATTTTCACAGTTGCTGTATCCGGTTTTCGCCACAAAGACTGTGAGCAACGCTCATCGCAAACCGCGCCTCTTTGTTCGAGAAGCTTCGCGATTGTTATATATCATTCTGTTAAGATTGCGCGCGAAGCGCGAACACTCGAGCTTATTCCAGAGCTTGCGCGAGAACCAGCGATAAGGCTGGAATATTCGATACCACGCTTATAAATGCCGGCGCGCTTCACCGCTCGTCAATTGATCGACGGCCGACGCTCTGTTCGCCGCTATCAGTGCCAGCATGTATTGCTGTCCGTTTACCGGCCCTAAGTTCGGCCTAATAAACAGTTTGATCTTGGACACGTCGCCTGCTGCCTTCGTCGACGTCACGACCACGTGACAATAGATAAGAATAATAGTATTATCAGATACGGTAAGCGTAGTAGTAGCAATAAATCCACTGATGCTTCTTGTTTTTCTTTAGTTTCGACGTCTTGATGCCTTTCGAAACATGCTGCATTATATTTGCAACTTTTTTACGTATTTATTCCTTTTTTCCAGAGCTTGGTCGTTCGGCTTATAATCGTTTGAGTCCCCATATCGTATGCGTCACCACATCAATGGCTATTTAAGCACTGTTATTAACCGTGTCCTGAGGTGTACAGTCGCGATCATAAGTTTGGAGACCACGGGAGCCCGTGGCAGTACGCATGCACCCGCCGTTTAACGGCCCATTGACTACAAAGGGCAAGGCTGCGGTTCTACCGATTGCTTCGAATGCTCCTTGCAAAGAGGTCCCAATTCAGTTTTGAACTACGGGACCTCCTTCTGTATATACTTATGATGTACCTATTCCTTTGTTTGACGTCAAATAAGTTATTCTGATTCTGTTTCTGAAAAAAAAATTACACCATCTCCCGCTAAACGGAACCATGTGTAGATGTGAAGCAGCGGGCGCTAACGCTTACACTGGCGGCGGCGTTGACGCTGGCGCTCATCGCAGCGTTGCGCAGGAGAGAAAACTGGGGAGGCGCAAAGCACGTAGTAATGGAGCGGTGTTTCCTACTGGAATATGCCAATCGCTGCTAATGGGCAATGAGAGACAGAAGACTCCGACTGGACACAGAGACCCGCAGTCCGCTTTTAGTTAACGCGCACGCTGCGAATTTTTATTGTTCGACAACGCACAGGAGAAATCTCCCACCGGCACCACCTTGCAGGTCAAGATCCATTGCCATATATACGGGGTGGCCAGTGAACGGTTGTGCACCGCGAGCAGTCGGTTTTTTCAACCAAGAAACTCGCTAGCAGACGCTGCCTGCGTCGGCGTCGCGAGCCGAGAGAGGGGGGGAGCGTAGGAGAGGAGAGAGAGGGGGGGACGCGCATGCGCAGTGGGTGTGTGGACGCCGCGGGCAGGGATGCCTAGAGGAGAGAGGGGGGGAGCGTAGGAGAAGAGAGAGAGGGGGGGACGCGCATGCGCAGTGGGAGTGTGGATGCCGCGGGCAGGGATGCCTAGAGGAGAGAGGGGGGTGGGGAGAGAGGAGGGGAGGCGCATGCGCAGTGAGGGTGTGGTTGCCGCGGGGAGGGATGCCTAGAGGAGAGGGGGAGAGGAGGTTTTTTTTTTAATTTTCTTTTGAATGGGTTTGCGCATGCGCAGTAAGGAGGCCACGCGGCACACCACCACCACCACAACCACCGGATTAAGCTTCGCCATAAGATGCTTCACATCTAAAAAAGACATTACTCAAACACCATGGTGCCCGACATTTGGTACCAAGCCTTAATTACGAGTCCTAACACATGCAACACTGTCCAAGTTATTACTCACGTTATTTTAGTTTTGTTGGTAGAGCAACGCAGTTACACCTTCTTGTTATTTCATGCTATGGTCACCACGTTGAATTCCGCGGGGCTCTCACTTTCCTATCACGCGGGCTTTTTCTGGTGTCGCTCTCGTCGCTATTTTCGATGAAACACCCATTGCGAATCTGGCGCCACTGGCGGTAACTGTGAAACTAAGGCCCTGAACGGCGGCGAAAGGCTTGCACATCGATCCGGTGGTCAGGCGCACTCGCTTTCCCGCCGCTGCCAAATCGTGGTGATGGTATGCCAGGCTGCTGACTGGCACTGTGCTTCCGGGTCCTTACTGTGACAGAGGAACCCGCAAGGAGATCCGACGATCCCGCGTTCTCGCCAGCCCCTCGTCGAGCGGTCAGGGATGACAGTGCCCGAAAGACCACGTGCTCTTGCTTGTCGGAGGGATGAATGGGTTAGCCTTGTGACAATTCATCATGCACAGAAAGGCTGAAACATCGTTAAGGCGAAAGCCTTACATGCCTCAACAGACGCGAATGTTGATCTTCAGCGTCCCTCAACGTCAGTGTCAACAAGAGTGATGCATAAAATCATCACCATTACGTGATGGGTCCCCATAACACGTCATCATCATGTCACAGATCGCAAAATTTGTTACATCACATGATTACGCCATCGCATAACGTCGTGGCTAGGTCGAAGACGGTCCAATGACGGAATGCAGTGAAAAACCCTGAAAAACAGGTGAGGTGCCTAAAGGTTGCAATGCCTCCGATGCTGGAGACAGTGTAGAACAAAGGTGCAGAAAGCTTTCGAGGTGGAGAGGGGTAGGATCAACACATCGACTGTGAATAAGACGAATATAGCTTTCGCCTTCGAGTTGTCTTAGCCGAATACATAAGACATCCGGTGAGTGCTTTCTTGTGTTCTTCCCGATATTATGAGCACCTACATGTGCATGCAGCATTGTTGGTGTCTGCAGAGAGGATTGTGGGAAAGGGGGGTCGTTTTATATGCTATTTTTTCTTGCAACGTGAACTGATCGAAATGGACATTTGAACATCCAAGACAACATATTTATGTCCTTATTGTTGTAAGAATTCCCAGTGTTTTACTTGGTAAGCAATAATAAAATAATCTAACAAATTTAGCCATAACGAAATTCCCTGAGACTGAAGCGTGGGGAGTGACTACGATTCAACGCAGATTAGTGATAAGCACCGATATATTAGTTACGTTTACTTAGCCGTCTAATTTAATTCCAAGAAATCTTATTTCAGCTTTGGTTTTGCGCAGGGCACAAATATATTCGTAGCACATGTTCGTGAGCCTGTGCCCTGGAAAAAAATGACAGCCCTACCGCTATGCAGCGTTCGAAAACTCTTAGCCTCATGGCGAAATCACATCTTTCCCCCTTGAGAACACTTGACATTAATGTATCAGAGCTCCACTCTCAGGCGCCCATTCTTGTGTTCAGCGTCGCCGTCGGCGCCGTCGGTGGCGTAACCGATAGACATGAACAAG
Source organism: Rhipicephalus appendiculatus (assembly GCA_030522465.1). NCBI lineage: Eukaryota > Metazoa > Arthropoda > Arachnida > Ixodida > Ixodidae > Rhipicephalus > Rhipicephalus appendiculatus. The sequence continues at coordinate 4,320,915 of JALIZH010032927.1, read as the reverse complement.
ATAGACATGAAAAAATAAAATTAGAAAAAAAATACCCAGGATCGAATGGGATTGCAACCGGGGCCATCTGCGTGGCAGACGAGTATTCAACCAAAGAGCTGCGGTGGCGCATGAAACTAATTTGTAAAAAGACTCAATACAGGAGGTGTCATCGCAGGCAATGAATCGCGTCAAGCTACGTGATATAGCGTGGCAGGAAAGTAAAATAACCGCCTGTCATCACACAATGCTACTAGCGCAACGAGTGTGTGGTTTAATGCCTCCCACCCACTGCGAAGTGCTCAGCCAGAATTCTTCATCGTTATCAGCCCCATGCAGCATCAACAAAGTGCACATCATACCCTACAGATGTCTAGTGGGTACCTCGCTTATCCGCAGAAAGAAGAATAATGGCGTAGTGGCTGCTGTCCTACTTCACAAAAATTATGATTCACAGCATAGTCGATAACTTGCGGGAAGCCAACACTTATAACACAGTTAGCCTTGCCCCAACTCGAGGCTGCGCTCAAAATTCGCATTAGGCAGTATCGTAGTCAACGGTGAAATTTTTATTTAGTTGTTTACGGCCAGCGCAAAGTACTATATCGATATTTTTTACCAAAACTCCATTCATAACGCGAACCAGCTACAGCTACCTCGAAGAAGGCCCCCGACACTTAAATGACGTTGAAGTTACAATAGGCGAAGTATTTATGCACTATGGCCGCTTATACACGGAGCGCTGACGATCAACTTCCCCATCCCAACAAGAGAGGCTTGGGAGGAGTACTTGCTGGGCTGCTCTACCTTGGATGCGCAACGCTTCTTGGTGGCATGCGCCCGGACTGCGGCCATCTCCAATGGCTTCCTGAACTATGGATGGCTATTCAGGCGCACAGCAACTCTCTGGTGAATTTCGGAAATGAAATGTTTACCACCACCACCACCACGATCAACTCAGGTAGACACACCACTGCATCTGTATTATTGCGTGGGAATTTCAAATCCTAGTTCCCCTTCTCTTTATCTCTCTCTCTCTCACACATCCTAGTATTCGAGATTGCATATTAACAACTATCTAATCGAGCCTGTAATCTCGCTAGACAAAATAAATTTGTCAGCGTCATCGGCAAGCCCTCCATTCCTCTTCAATACAACGATATAAAAAAATATAGAAGAAATTGCAACTTCGACCTCGTGCGTGTTGAAACTGCGTTGCCAAGAACAGAGGAGGAGCCGGTGTCGCATTGTGTATATGGAAGGGGCGGCTCGGTGGGATTCGTCGGCAGATATCGAAAGTGAGTCGGAGAGACTGAAAGAAGCCAGGCTTCGTCGCCGGAACGAAATCAAGAGGAGGCAGCGAGCCGAGGAGACGGAGGAAGAGCACGCCTCGAGAAGCGACGTAAGTACAAAGTGGCCAGGCGATTGCATTGAGATGAGGATGCTTCGTCGTTTAATTCGGCATCTCGTGCCAGGGCCGCGGATCAACGACAGAATGAAAACAGGAGGAGGCAACGAGCTTGGGGGGTGACTTAAACCAGCGTTGTCGTGCGAGCTGCGGAGTGACTTCAACCTGAATCTGGCAAGTGGCCCTAACATGCAGACTACACAGTGGGAACCACGATCCACCTGGCTTATCAAAACACAAACGTTGGCATCAATGTACTGTGTCGGAACCATTGAGACAGCTGCTAGCTGCTTCACCGACCATCGGGCCATCTTTGTGGCAATTGAGAAACATGATCAAGACTTACAAAATAAATGTTACACTTTAAATAAATATGTCTAGTCTTTAATGTAACCATAATTAACAAGAGGTAACAACCAAAACCGACACACTCAGACGTACGAAGCTAAATGATAAAGATGTAACCGTACAGAGAACCAAGTTAAACAGTAAGGTTAAGTGTACGTTTCGCTACGCACATCCAGGCGTAAATGATTTAAGCCTCATCCAATTTTTTATCACCCTGTTCTTTCTAATCCCTTATTTGTCCAGTACGAGACCAACGCTTTTACGGGTGGTTGTATTTGTCCAATCTGAGACCAACGCTTTTCCGGGTGCGGGCTCCTTCAACTGAGCGAACCAGGGGGATAGCATATAGCTAGCGCAAGGGAAATTAACGGACAGCTCGAAGCAGGGCCCCGAATTTGAATTCCCTTAATGTGAATGAAACTTAGTTCCCTTGGGAGGTGAATTAAGGTTTATTAAATAGCGGGCCAGGCCTAGCATATCCGGACATGTATTGGTCTTCTGAGAGGCTCATAAAAAGCTGCAGTTATGTTATCGTGCAGGAACAGCCGTTGTTAAGACGCTGAGGGTGCACATTCGACACTTATCCCAGCTACCATGACATCATTTAGCGTGTTTTCCTGCGCGCAGGCCACATTATTTGTTCTACGGTATTGTTACGAATCACTTTCACTTATTACCATCTGTCTCCAAGCCTGCGATGCACCCGGCACCTGCGTTATGTTGTCTCCGTCAACGTGATGAGTGCTTATCGGTTCCTGAAATCGTTCAGAAGGCATGCATGTCACCATTAACACTGAAGAAGTTGTCTTTGCGTTTGTCAAACAAAACCTTTTTTGACCGCATACACGTTTTCATAGAACGCTCCTCTAGTTCCAACAGCTCTTCCGGATCAGCGGTTGTTCCATCTCGCGACATGGCACTGGGATTCTCACATCACATGTGAATTTTATCACATCACAACGTCGACAACAGCGGAACTCGCAGCGCTTCAAGGTGCGGTGAAGTACATACTTCATTAGCCACCTAATAATTGCGCCATCTTCGACGACTTGAGGTGAGCCTTACAAACCCTGGAGTTAACCTTAGGACGTAGATTACACGGACAGCCAGTGTATGAAATAAGGCATGCCTGCCACCAAGTACTCGAGGAAGGGCCCTATAGTATATTTCAATGGTTACCGAGTCATTGCGAAATTGGTGGCAATGACTTCGCCGATGAAGCAGCACGATCGGCTCATGAACAGGACCTGCGGATTTCCATCACGCTCTCGAAAACTGCAAACACTTGCTCGCCACATCACGCTTTTACAATGAAATACACAAGGTTTTTCCAACTTCCGGTTGTTTTCTAAAGACCCTAATTTGCGACTTCGTTTGTCATGCCGGCTTACACGACGCGATGCAACTTTGCTTTGTATTCCTATCTCATTGGAACAGTCAACAGAGCGACATGCAACTTACGGCGGTGAGGAGACGATTCAGCACGTTCTATGCCTCTTAACGACGTGTTCTAAAAGCCAAACTCCATCATCTTGATGCTAAACCCCTATAATAAAATAATAACCTGGGGACCTTCGCCCACGGTTTTATGCACGCACAAGCTAAGTCGCGAAAGCCCTACTGGGCTAGTTAAAGACCACTAGACTTCACCGATCGTCTGTGAACTGCAAGCACGAGTTGTTAACATTAACATTTCATTCTCCTTTATGTACTCTTGTTCTTACTTCCACATCTTGCCTATTACTCCCCCCTTTCCCCTCCCCCTCACGTAACGTGTAAAGTAGCCAACCAAGCCAAAGTTTCATTAACCTCCATGCCTTTCCTCATAGTCTCGCTCTCTCACTTTCTCTAACAAAAAAAAAAAGAAGGAAGGTTTTTCTGTTTTTGTTTTCTTAAACCGTCTATTTGGTGGGCTTTCGCCAAACTGATTCACCATGTCTGCTAACCACCAGACCTACAATGGAAACCCTGCAGAAGTTTATTTTCAAGGCCTATAGCTTTTAAGAAAGAAAATATTCCAGTGGACTATCCCAGCAACAACTCTATGATTCCCTAAGAGACATTAACTAAGGCATTATTTTTCGCGGTTTGTTCATAATTCTTCGCGAGGTAAACGCGGGTAAAAAAAGACAAAAAAGAAGCGAATCTTAATCTATCCACAATAGTTCCTCCCCCTCCAGATCCTTCAAGAGAAGGTACCGCACTTATATATCTTTCAGGCTAAAGGCTTTTCCAGTCTTCCTCCCGGTGCCCCTGCATTGCGAACTGTACATATCGCTTCCACAGAGTGATCGAGCGAGGTTTCCAACCGTTTTTTTTTCCTTCGTGCTCGATCCTTCGTAAGAAATTAAACGGGATTTAAGTCTAGGAGTGCACGGAAAGGCTTCTAATTGATCGAAGGACGAGTACGAAGAACGAGAGAAGGAAGAGAGTGGACGCGGATGCTGATATTGAGTTTGGGTGCACGCCACCAAGCAGGCTGTATGTCGTCCGACGCGAAGCGCTACAGTTACGGCCACTGAATTTCCCCACGAGTCTACGTGAAAAGTTTCTCTTTGGGAAAGGAAAAGGAAGCTTTGAGCCGAACGCCCCTAAGAAGTTGGAGCATGTCTGAAACTTTGCAGAGGTAATTAGATAGGGAATCACGGATTGAAAGAACAGAATTGAATCAGGGTTCGGCATTCTCAGTCCCCTGAAGGTCTACGATTCGTCAGTCCCCTGAAGGTCTACGATTTAGAAAAAGAGCACCGATTATTGAAACAGAGTAGTGTGTTTCGGAAACTGTTCAAGATTTTTTTTACGGAGCAGTATGTGAGACCTGTAGAGGAACATAAAGGAAACTTTCTTTTAAAGGGCCCCCCCACCAAGTCTGGCCATTTTGAGCTGATGAGTGAAATGCATACACTGGGCGTTCACGATCACGTCTGCCAAAATTTGGAACACTATGCGCCGCGGAAATAGGTCAAATTTCAAGCTGAACGCCGCTTTCCCTTCGTCTCACAGGCGCGCGCCCAGAGGAGCAGGGGATGACGTACGACAAGGAACAGCCCTGCGTGGTTGACAGTGCTTTGACGTCGCTCCTCTACGTAGACATGTGCGCTCTGACGTCGCCCACGTGACACTGTGATAACTATTTGACGGGTTGTTTGCGTAATTTGCTGCTTGAATAAATGAATGAAATTTGAGAGACATGATCAGGGACAAACGGAATGTGCGCGTTTTTTTTTCTTTTTTTTTTTTTTACTGTGAATTGCAGTGAGATGTGGCACATAATCTGCCTCCGTTTCGCATGCGTTCATGTTCTCGCGGTCTGCGCGTCGTGCAAACACCAGCCCTGAAAATGAAACTAATTTTCTACCGCGTTGTCTAATTAAATGTTCATGCCGCACTGGCTCATGATAATGATACCGCTAGTCTCGGACCCGTACAAATGTCGCAGATTTCATGCCCAGTAATTTGTTGCAAGCCAAGTGATCGGCGAGAGCGCATTCAGCATAGCTAGCCGAGAGATGAAACTCAGAGCACGCCGACACAACGCCGCTCGCGTGCTCGGGGCCTTGGGCTGATTCGGGTAGCGTGCCCTAGAGCCGTTTTTAGTGAGCCGGAAAGCCGGTTCCATGCTTGCTTGGGGGGTGAGGCGCGGCGTGTGGAAAATACTATGGTGGCGCTCCGGTCGAAGTGGATACGGTTGCGTTGTGCGGTCTATGAGGCACGCGCTTGTCGCCAAGCGTTTCTTTTGGACCATGGTGGTGTTTGGCACACAGACCGCGCATGACAGGGACGCCGATGCGATTTCCTTGTGGCACACTCTTAGGTACCCTGCAGTCCCGTGCAAGGTGACTATGGAGGTCGGGTTTGGAAGGCCCACGGCCGGGTTAGAGGAAAGACGCGATAGGAGAAAGGGACAAAACGCTCTACCCGACTACAATAGTACACACTAGCGTTGCGCACGCGCACGCACCCTAGCCTAACCCCTCGATCACGGCGCCCTGTTTTGTTGACGGCCAGCGCGTCACTATGAGCCCCTCGTTCGGCCCACTCGGAACGGTTCTAGTACACTCTAGTTAGGGCACGTCATGCGCATGCAAGATCGCATGCACATGACGTGCGCACGCGACCTTGCGTGCGTATGGTCTAGTGGTTACGGTGCTCGACTGCTGATCCGCAGGTCAAGTGATCGGATCCCGGCCGCGGCGGCCGCATTTTCGGGGCAGGCGAAAATGCTGGGCGTCCTGTACTTAGATTTAGGTGCACGTTAAAGAACGTCAGGTAGTCAAAATTTCCGGAGCCCTCCACTACGGCGTTTCTCACGATCATATTGTGGTTTTGGGACGTTAAACCCCACCAATTATTATTATTATTACTGACCTACGAAAATTCACTAGATAAAGTCAGTTGGAAGTTCTGCGCTTCGTGTGTACATCTCTGTTCCCGTTTTCATACTGCATTTTTGGTGCACTTTAAAAATGCTGCTGATTCATAAATCTGGGGATTATTTGCGTGCGTTAAACATTGTTCATCACTCCGGCTTTGTGAGATGCTTTGCAGATACAATAAGGCTGTTCTTTTTTGTTTCTGCATTGAAACTCTTCTTACACATACACAATCAAGAAGTGAAAATTACATAAAAAGCTATATAATTTCCTGAAAAAAAAGCAGGGCATTGCAATGCTTTTTTTTTTAGTAATGACGTCTATGTTTTCTTTTCAATTAAATATATTAGTTTCTTCGTAACTTGATATTGATAATAAAATGCCCCCTTTTTGTGACATTGACATCATGTGCCACCTCATTTATCGTGTTCTGGGATCCTCTTCTCCGCCATCCGCTTGCCAATATAATTCTTATTTGTATGTGCCAAATGAGTTCGTAGTACCAAATCACGCAGAAAATTTCTTTCTGAAGAAAGAACCTTCTTATAAAGAAGAGGCCAACGCGAAGGGACCACGAAGAGAAGGGCCCTTGTTTAACGCACTTCAAAGAACCGCTCCCTCCTCACACCGGTGTCTCATACTAACGTCTGAAGGTCGACAAATATTCGCCTGATCTGTCCCTCAGGTGGAATAGGTATGACTTCCACAATCTTTTAAACATCTGTCTCTTGGTTTTTAAAACGTTACATAATAAAGTGAAAATACGACGGCCAGAAAAATGGGGCTTCCCTAGCGAAAATTCTCATATGACACGTATGACACATATCCAATAATCTCGTATGATCATACGAAAACACATATGATTCATATGTGTTCATACGAGATTATTGGATACGAGGCATATGTGCCATATGAGAATTTTCGATAGGGTTCCTATGGGAAATAAAGAGGGAATGTCATAAAAAATGTTCGAAAATAAAATTGTCTCTTTTAACCAGTGAAGATACATCGGCCAACATCCTCACTTCATTAAAAGAAGGCATATCTATGTTTTTCTTTTTTTTTATTGCCGACCATTTTCTTGTTGTTAAATATGAACGGTGTTTTGCACCTCTACGAGAAGCTGTACTCTTCAAATGAAGAAAGCCATTTTCTTATTTGTGTATTAAAGCAATCTGTGGATACATGAACATTTTCTTTTGCCTCTGTCAGCCGCTTCGTGTTCCTCTCGACAGATGCCAACGCGCCGACTGTAATAGACGACCCCAACTCTATAGCGTACAACTCTGGCAATAAAACTTAAAAAGCAAGCCTCTGCATCGACGTTGACACCACTAGATGTAATTCGCTTGCGTGAGACCTGTCGTAGGCCCACACGGCTGTCGCAGAGCCGCATGTATTCAATTTCCACACCAGTGCTTGTGATGCCCCGTCGAGTGTTGGCATCTTGTCACCACGTATCGGGAACACCAAACGCGCATCGTTTTCTTCTTTTGCATCGATCAGGATTGATTTCCTGCTTTTGGGTGGTCTATAAATATGCAGAATTGTTGCTGTCAAGCGATTGCGCTACCGAGACAGATGTTCTTTTACAGTTCAGGAGTCTATGAATATCCACGTTTCTGCGTTGTTACCTGATACTATAATGCAGTAGCGCTCAAAATTTATCCACCATGCATACCACGTTTTCTGACAGGTTTTTCAGGTTTTCGTATATGGTTACAGTCCAACGGCGAGCTTCCGCTATACATCTGCGGAGGTTAGTCGATGAATAAGCGTTCTTTGCTTAGTCGTTAAAACAGGCTGACAGTGTCCAAAATCCCAGGTGCTCCCGCTTTTATTGAAGTAGGTATTTTCCGTTCAATACAGCAGATGATCTCCGCAACTATGAGGCCAAAAGTGGACGCCCGGTAACACCAGTTTACTTCTCTCATTGTCGCCTTTACCGCCACTGCAGTCACCATATGTGCTGTCGAATCATCAATGGATCGGCGCTAGTGTTCAATAATTCTGGAAGCGCAATATGGCAGTAGTTTGCACTCTTTTTTAAAGGGGGAGGCAAGTACTGTTCTCTGGTACGATGTACCTGCACATGAAGACGCTGCGCCACCGATTGCGTCATCGCAAGATGCTGAATCTGAGCAACACCTGAACGTAGTCACACAAGAAAATTCAGAGCAAAGTATTGTGTTCCTCAAACAGGTGGTTCAAATACCCAGAATCTGGAATCGCAAATGCAATCCTTAGAAATGAGCAGAGGCAGGCGTTTGGATCAGATTTACAAAACACCCTCATGCCCTGGAGGTTCAGTGGTATAAGCGAAAATGTTTTACTTACGAAGTCGGTCTTGCGTTGCTGCTATTTGAATGGCTCAGTTTTTCGCTTAGAAGTGTTCATAACCCAATTGTCATGAATGTATAAAGTCCTGCACCCAGTGCTCCCTTAGGAACGAATGCAGGCTCCTACTGCGAGGTGTGGGACAGGTTCGAAAAGAATAGTACGATGCAGGATGGCTACGCGATGATATCAAACTCAAAGTAAAAAAAGGAAACTCCCAGTTGTAGAATCTTGAGAGCTGCACTGCCTGTCGTTGTCGCTACCTAGCACTCAGGCGAAAGCGTCACTTGTTTATTTTTATTTTGCTTCGTAAAATAAGGGGAGAAAGCGATGTTCGTGCGATGATACCTTTTCTACGATCGTTATATTTTTGTTTAATGTAATTTCTCTGTTTTCAACTGCGCAAAACAAACGTGACTTGTCAAGATGGAAGTGTGATAGATGACCGCTAGTGCCTGCCAACTGAAATGCGCCGATCTTCAGCCAACGTTTTAGTGGAGGAAAGGTGGACTTCTGCACGCCAGTGTTTTATCGAAGTCCTCCGGTTCACTTATTGTGTTTCGGGCGTGCATCTCTCACAGTGCTTTTTAGGACTTGGTTAGCTCTCGTACCCGGTTGGAAATGGCTTTGGAGAACCATGAAAGAAAACGGTTAGCGTTTCCGATTCAAGGACTCAACAGCCGCTTATTCTTGAACTAGCTGCTTTCTATTGAGAGTTGCTTTTTCCGCGCACACCAAAATAAGAATAAAATATTTTACTCAAGTGGAATCCAGAACTCATAAGTTGAAATAAAAGAAAAATTATGTTAGCTAGTGCCGTGTCAAAGCTCGAAAGTCAGAAACACTGAGTGCGTGCCCAACACAAAACACAACAAAAAACGCATCGCTTCCCAAACTTGATTTCGCAACTTCTCTACGGGTTTCGTATGAGTTATCGTTGAGAGCAAAGGATATCTCGGCGCACAAGGCGAGGGTTCCATACAAAACCCAGAAAAGGTTTTTTGAGAAAAGAACTGCACTTCGTTTAATGGAAACACTCTGCACTTGGACGTAGATGGCGCGTTTTAGTAACTAGAGGCTGAATCTGCGAAACTGTCTGTACATTATTATGGGAAAAAAATATAAGCCCTTAGTTTTCTTTTTTTTAATCTCTTCACCAACAGCTTTTGGTTGTTTGCTAGATGTGCACAATCTTTATTGTGGTGGGGAAATAGTCGGCCCTACAATTCAGATTACCTTCAATGTTTTCACATTCAACTAAAAATGAATTTAACATCGGAGATCTGGAAGTTGCATCATTTAGAGCCATGTAGAGTGAACAGTTTTTATATATAAAATGTAGCTTACAAGAATTTGCTGTATTGGCTTACAAAGCAGAAATTCTTGTTGTACTGCAGTTTTTATTCACGACTTGGCAGCCGAGTGACGCACAACGTTACTCAACTCCTTTTATTCAGCCGTTCATGGCCGCTCTGAAAGTTGGCCATACGTGAGCAGTGATTGAGCTCCTCCACGTTTCTGTGAAAGAGCTCAACCACTACTCATGTATGCTAAATTGTGACTACGCGTAGCACTACTTTTTGAGGCCGTGCAGTTTCCCGGCTCGTTTAATCGAAGGCACCCGCAACGCTACTTAGGGCAATGTTACGGCAGCATAGCAACTAATACTTCTTTGCTGTCGTAGTGCGTGTGTTCTTATAAGCGTGCTAGAAATGAAAGTTGTTCCTACTGCACGTATCGCGGTGTATTCTGATTCATCCATGACGCGAACATTTCTGCTTTTGGTCCGACTGACAAACTCATGTTAATGGCAAGTAAAATACACATTATTTTATTCAAGTTCAAGAGCCGAAATTTATAGTACATGTGGCTACTACAGAAAAAAAAATAAGACTGGGAGGGGGAGAATTGCAACTAGGATGAGCATACTTTCTATTTTGTATTACGTTCACAAGTCGAAACAGCCAGTGGCGTAATTTTGTGTCCGAAGTAGCAGATATGCACAACACTGGTCGTTCGCAAGACGTGAAGAGACAGGGTGGACCGTCTCCTACGTAGAAAATGCACTGCACCCACGTGATTGCGCCAATCAAGAACCCGAAGGACGCTGGGCTTTGCGTCTAGTTGTTGCCACACATGCAGGGTCCGCCAGCCGGTACGAGCCAATCACGAAGGCAGAACCAGAGCACATGACCACATCCGAAATGTCTGGAGGCCTGTTTCATCATATCATAAACCTCCGCCGCTTTTCTCGGTCCATTTGCAGTGCATACTCACGAACGCATGTGAACGCACATACGGGACCGTGCGCACACACCTCCATTGGCACGTTCGTCGCATATTAACTTGACCGCAAGCGCATTTTTCACGTCTTAAATCCTCGGGAAACCGTCTTAAGGCACAACTCTGATTTCTCGTGGTGCGCTATGCAGTCAAACACACATTTGCAGCAGCTGATAGCAAGCGACCAGTGGGATTGCAAGATGTAACACACTGCTAGGAAAAAATCCTAGACATTGTTCATTTCAATTTCATAATTTATGGGGCTTATGAGGCCACCGTAGTTTAGCGCTATGGGAGTTTCGACCGGCTGGGGTTTTTTGCGTACACCTAAGTGTGACGTGAACAGCGCGTGAAACACACAAGGACATGGAACCGACAAGGACTAGCGCTGTTTCGCGCGCTGATCACGTCGCCATATAATACCAACTAGCCCCGGTCACACACCTTATCTAAGTGCGATCGCCGTGACCGAGATCGAACCCGCGGATTGCGGGTCCGCAACCGAGCATTGTAACCACTGTACCACCACGGCAGCTGTCCACGCTCATTTCTACATACTCCATGCTTCTGCTCTGCATGCCATCCATTTCTTCAGCCGAACGAGTTCGCTTGCTTATCTAACTGCACTGCGCTACTATGAGCCCCTGTGAACACGGATTATCACCACAGATTCTGTAAATTCGTACAAACGCACAATATATTTCAGGCATCAGCTTTGCCGCCTATATATCAGGCCTCTCAGATATGTGCATTCCAAAGTAAATAATTGCATTTATAGAAAAATAGCGACTATTTTGGCCAGTCGTTACGTGTCGACTAGCTTTAGTTCGGTTAATTTGCATTCTTTTCAGGCATTGCAGACATTATTTAATGTATAGTACTTGCAAGTAGTAGTACACTATGTTTGTGGTTTACCGTGGAACATCAATGCCTTAAAGAAGTGTGGGTGGGCACGTTGATAATGATCCATAGCGTAGGTAGCACAGAACAAATGAGGCACACTTCTCATCTCGTCCGTTTTTGCGTACCTCAATCATGCCCTGCCACCTTCGCCATCAATATGAGTAACGTCACCGTGATCTACTGTCAAAAACCTAAAAAAAATTGCATCTGCTTTTATTCATATGTTATAAAGTGCCACCTCTTTCACTAGAATGAGTGAAAGACTAGCGACTGAATATTATTTTGCAACGGCTTCGAAAACCGGTAAACAAGCAAATTTTTTTTGTTCTCTTCACCGGCGTAAAAGGCATCAGCGAAAGCATAAGCGGGGTAATAAAACTTGCCGTGGATATTGCCGCGTCCTGAAGGCAGAAGCAGGCGCATAGAAAGTATCCTCCTCTCGAAACATTTTTCATGCCTTCTAATCACGAGTTCACCTACACAATATTAATATCTATGACATACAGGAAAGATATGAAACATAAAAAAAACATGGAACGTAGGAAACAAACCTGTCAGAAAACATAGAGGGACAAACAGAAACGTACAAAGTAGGAAACAATGATGCATACTGAACTTCCATGATAGATTGCTCCTCGCCAGGCCCAAATTATAGAGCCGGGCTTAAGGGACGTTTCATCTCGTATGGCTACAGGAGAAGCGGGCGTGTTTCTAACGGGCATCCTTAACAACGGTATAAAAGGCTGGATTTCTATATGGACATTTCGTGTCATGTAATGGTGCTGCTTCTCAAACCGACAATTATTATGGCCGCAGCCGGGTGCAGCCCCTAGCGATAAACTCTTGCGAGGCCCTTTTAAACCAACTTGATATTTCGCAAAGTAGTCATCAACGAGGCATAGATAGACCACCAATCGCTTACGAAGCCACAGTGCTGGGACTGAGACCCTGCGTCAGGCCAAATGAGACCCTGATAAATAGGTGGGGCACATTTGCGACACATCGAAACACGAGCGTGCGTATACCTGCTTGTGTTTCGGGGTGTGTTGGTTCTGCAACTTTCACCGCAATTCGTGAAAATGGCTTCAATAAAGAGTGCGCTTTTGAAGAAAAATAAACGGAAGTGTATGATTACAAGCAATGTCGAGATCACTAGGAAAGAGCGAGTTAGAAACAGAGAAGGGTCAGTGAAGTTAGGAAGAGAAAAGATGACAGTTGTGGACAAGTTAATCGGAGCATAATATGTCATGAAAACAGCTGATCATGTGCTATTTAGATCATATGAAGAAAACAAAGAAAAAACAGAGTTCGAGCAACAGCTTCCTGCTGAAGGGCCGGAAAAATTGAAGCAGAAATGGAAAAATCACGTGACTATCACGATTGAAGAGAATTGGAGAGAGAGCAAGAGTGAGATAAATGAAGGGTGATACGTGGAGAAAATAACAAGCACATGTCTGTCATGCTAACAAGTACTCGTATAAAGGGAAAAAAGTATACAATAAATACAAACACAGCTGGGAAGAAAATAATAAATAACTTAGCAAAAAGGGTACAGGCCCCAGGGAAAAAGGTACAAGCGCCAGGGAATTGATGGCCTAGTGGCCGTAATAACGTGAGAAGTGAGGCACTATGATCTTTTCTTGAGGAAGAACTTACAAGAGCTGCATACAAAATATGCAAGGTAAACCTATAAACGACATTTCAGAAACAGGTGTTATGGCTTTCCTCTTGTAAGGCCTTAAACCACAACCCATGCGAGCACTGCTCCCCTTTCAATTCTTTTTGCGTGTGACAGCTAACTCGACCAAACCAACCCTTAGGCTAGAAGGATCTGATCATTCACGTCCTCAAATAAAGTAATGCAAAAAATAAGCCGTCAATGTTTGGGCGAAGGGAGGAAAGTTCAGCAACCATGAACATGGAGCAGAACTTGCCTCGAGTACATATTGGATTATTCGTTCTCTTTTACATTGAATTCGATGCCTCATCGCCCACGCACCTTGTGGGCGGATCAGAAAAATTGTGCTTCCCGGTCGAAAAATCCTTGCGAAAGCAGCTTTGGCCTCGAGTTGAGTAATGGCACTGGCGAAGCCTTTCTAGCATCTGCCAGGCTCTGGACAAACAAGAACCCCTAATCTGAAGTTTTGCTTCCGCGGTCAATATTGACGATATCTTTCCATTTTACATATGAGGAATGTAATCCTATTATAGATGGCGTGACATGCCTTCACGCTATGCAGACGCTGTCGAAAACGTGGTTGCACTTGGTCCATTTTATCTTTTTAAAAATTATATCCGTTGTGGCTTTACCTAGTTTCGCAAACTGGCTGCATACGCTTACACATGCATGAAAGGCTCATGTAGCCAATGTGGGAGAGATAGCTTCTGATGTACGACTGTAACAGAAGGAAGTGACAGTCTTTAGGACTCCTGTGAGAATGAACATCTTGTGCAGTTTTCAGCAGTCTACTACTATTCACGAAGATAGTCACATTAGCTCCTTCGCCGACCCCGGTCAGGATAAACCAGAAGGAAGGAAGGAAAAAAGAGGAGGGAAAAGAAAGGCAGGGATGTTAACCGGTCTAGTAGGACCGGTTATGAAGGGCGAAACGGCGAGTGACCGAGAGGCGTGGATTTTGTTAATTTGAAAATGATATGAGCCTAGCTAGTTTTTCGAGATTCATGATAAATTCGGTAAGCGTGCAAACTCTGACACAAGAGAGAATTCAGTAGAACACAAACGTCTTGTGTACTGTGTCCGTGTTTGTACGCCTACTGTACTTTATCATGAACCTCTGTGAAAATCTCTTGCCTCGCAAGACATCGTTATCCCGTTGTTGGCGGTGAGATTCATTTTGCGCTTATGATATCAGACATCGTGTCACGTAACAGACGCCGTCATGAATGACTTGTATTTACATATGAGAAAACTTTATGTACAAAAATAGAAAACACAATTTTTCGTCGGGGTTTTTATAAAACACGAATTCTCATACACAAATTCCTGTCGCCATTCCTTGTCGGCCAGCCGCAAAACAAAAATACTTACGGATTTTTTCAATGTTTACCCTTCATTGCAGTCTTTCTTCTTTTGCTACGTGCCGCCTGGTGGTGCAGCTTTGCAAGCACGACATTCTTTATCATGCCGCCCCTCGTTTCCCGAAGGCAATTTTCGGTCGAACTGAGGAAAGTCCCAAGAGCGCACGTGCGGAAGAATCGTGCATTGGCCATAGCGCAATCCTTCCGTGAGGCCACTGTATACCGAAAACACAATGCGAAAGCAGAAGCTGCTAAGGAAAAAGTTCGTGAACAAGTTACACCGATGAAATCCGCAAGAAAAAGTTTCCATCTCTTCTTATCTTCCCGAATTGTTTATCAGGAGTGATAAAGAAGGTTCTAGTAAAAAACTGAGATAGCAAAAAAAAAATAAGAACAAAACCTTGAATGGCTGCGAAAAGAGACGGAAGCATCTGTCAGATGATGCCATGCAGTGTCAAACGTGCCGGAGTGTCATTTAACACGGAATAGTCAAGAGACAAGGATACCGAATAGCAGGAGGCAAAAACTTTCACCAGGAAAGCATCTGGTTGGTTACCTTTACGCCGGACAAATGAGAAAGGAAATAGAAAAATAAGAGGAGGGAGGGAAAAAAGGAAATGAGTGAACTTTCTTATGCGTGCGTGACTGCACCACGAGAGCCAGAAGCGTTCGTACAAGCCTGTCGTCGTCAAAGACCTCGAAGAGAGAGAGAGAAATAGATAAAGGAAAAGACAGGGAGGTTAACCTCGTAGAAGACCTCGAAAGTTTCTTCACTGCCTTGTGGGCCGAGCGGAATAGCCGACACTACCAACAAAAGTCCATGTCAGAGGCATGTTTGTTTTAGAAATCACCAATATCGCATATTGTTAGCTTCTGTACGCGCTCCTTAATCACGGAACCTAGTTAAATTGTGACTGTAACCAAGTTGGGTTTTAAAAGTGTCGAAGGACGCCCTCTTATCGAGTAGAAAAAAAAGACAAAAAAGTGGAGACAAGCATTCATCATGTCATAACGTCACTTAGTACATTATCTGACATAACAGCCTTCCCAGCAGGCCATTCAAAACTGCTCCATTCTGTTAGAAGAGGAAACACGACGTAAAGGTTGCTAGCGGAGTGAACATGAAAAATAATACTATGAGATGAAAAGAAGCTTGAAGCAAAATTACGGTCCAAACACTGAGGCCTAATGACCGAAAAAACTGCTTTTGAGCGAAAATGTCAACGCAGCTCACAGTGAGGCGCTGTGTGCACGTTAGGTATTTTCGCATCTTTTCCTGATGAAAATACCTTTGTTCGTTTCTTTATAATTGAATTATGAAGGAATTTATTATAAAAAAGAGTTATGAAGAAGTTCAAATGATAAATACAGGTTCATGCGCAACTAGTTGTACCAGTAGCTTGACTGTACGTACTTCGCGATTCCGACAAAAAACATGTGAATGTTGATGACTAGCGAAGCTATTTAGGGCAACGGTACTGAGAAAAGTGCCGCTGTGCAAAGAGTGCATGGAAGCGTCCTCGAGTTCAAGAGCAGTTCAGATTCATCTTATAACACTGACTCTATATGAGGCACCAATATTCTCAGATTTCAAGTTAAGAACACTGAAGGCGAATTACATTATATCGATGAAACGTCGCCTAATGTGTTCGCCACGGCCAGATACTCCGCATTATAACGCAAGCCTGAAGAAGTGCGTCTGCTGTTCATGACAGACAGAAAAAAAAACAGAAAAAGATGATGCGTTATCAACTTCTTTCCGTGACCGTGCTTTGGTTCTTCAAAGCAGTTTTTAGCCTAAGACTGTATCCGCTAGAAGACACATAATTTGAAGAACTTTCTATGAAAAAAAGAACTGTGGTTCTCTCACAATCCTTTTATGAGGCACGTGTCTTTTGTTACGAAAGCGCACTGACCACTGAAATGAAAAGCTTTTAATCTTGGGGCATTTTTAACAAGCACGGTCCGCTAAATTCAATATGCTTGTCGTTATGCGTATGTTATCAGGGCTCTCAACCAAGCAACTTCTCAACAGAGGCTGACACCACGCCTCTCATTATTATGACGTACGATTGCATGACGGAAGGAAAGTTTCACAGCAGTCTTTAAGTTACAACTATGTGAAATATTAGGGAACTCGGCGCAGGCGCTCCTGCTACTTAAGTACTTCCGCCGTCTCTCTTCAGCACGATTTTTTTCTCTATCAGCATGAAACAACTTTTACAGTATGAGCCACAGCTAACCATGACGACAAAGTACGAATCAAACTGAATTGCTCTGAAACTCGTTCTCGCTATGCTAAGTATGGTTATACAAAACGAAACTCAGCAGTTTATTGCCGTTAATAAAGCAACATAAACTAAACCTTCAACTCGACGCAAGAAGTCTGCGAGCAGAAATTTAGGAATTCTGTGATATTTCGCCACATTGATCGTACGTTGCTTCCCCCCCATACTATCCACAAGTACGTTCGTCAAATGAACCGCAATTAAAACCTTGATGTCTCACTAGAACCCAGCTGATAACCACATATACAGCATTAGCCATTTTGTTCAGATTGTGGGTAGCCCTTTGTTATGGTTCCCTAGTAGAACTAAACAAGGGTGACCGAGAGGAAAGCTATACGGAAGCACTACAATTGCGGAAGGCGTTATAGCTTAGCGGAAGTCCCGTTCCTTGGTGAGCAATTAGCGTCTATTGAAGCACTTGCTCCCGCTCGGAATGGCGCCCTATTCGCCGCCATGCAGACACTGTCGTTCCAGAGGGATACAAGAAAGACCGGACGGGGAGCCATCCGGAAGAAACATCTGTGCGCAGAGCAGCCATCAGCACTTTTTTTTCCTTTGTTGTACTTAGTTCTGCAAGGACCGTATGGAGGCGCCAAATAAGCGAAGCGAAACGTACGTGGGAGTGTTTCTTGAATGGGGATATTGGTCGGCGCGAGCTTTACTAATACTGCTCCCTATAAACCACTACATTCATGGTGCAGTTGCGTCAAACGACTTCCATATGATGTTATGTCCCTCGCATAATATTCAAGAATGCACATGGCATCGAATCTGCCACTGCGGGCTGATCACACTACAAAAGTCTTCATAATGTTCGCACAGAAACCTTACTTCAGGAATTACGGATTAGGCTTGTACAGTGAACGTAGACCTAGGCTGCCCGTATTACGAAACCGCTATTGGCATTCTTGCATGGTTCTAGTCTCGCAAAATTTTCGATAACAGTTCAACCAAAGCAGAAGATAACGTTTGGACAGCACAATGTGTTTTCGTTATTCAAGCGAAGCTTGGAGTAACTCACTGGTGAAGCCATAGAGGTTCGCTAAAAAACAGTCAGCAGCTCTGTGAGGCCGCTAGACACGAACAATGTAAAAAGCACTTCCCCTCAATATACGCGTGGTGAGAGGACGGTGAGTGGACGGTACCCTCTGGCCAACCCCGCTGAGAACAGAATAATCTTTATTGGCCGCGTTCTATCAATATCTTCAAACAACACGCAGCTGAGATTAATTTGCATCGGTTCACAGCCGCTACACTCGCAGCTTGAGCACCATCTTGTGATCTTCTATGCTTTGTGAGGGTAAATCATGCTTGCCTAGCTCGGTTCGCAATAGCCACGGTTAAGAATGCGATTGGGATGCGGGAAGCAGTAGAGTTGCTATAGGCGCTTGATTGAAATATTTAGTGTTGGCGGACGAAAACCGATCTGCTGGACAACGCGTATAGCGGATATTAGGGCATTGCAAATATAATAAAAATTCAGATATCGAGCAAATAGAAGTCCTTCTCTGTGTTTACATGGTCACGTGAAGGTCCTTTCGCTCGATCGTTTTAAGGCTGGCGAACGGTGGAAAGACATGGACGACACATTACAGATTTAGCCCGAAAATAGCGTTCCGGGGACGGCTTCTGTTTAAATAAATAAACAAATAAGAAAAGAAAGAAAGAAAGAAAGAAAGAAAGAAAGAAAGAAAGAAAGAAAGAAAGAAAGAAAGAAAGAAAGAAAGAAAGAAAGAAAGAAAGAAAGAAAGAAAGAAAGAAAGAAAGAAAGAAAGAAAGAAAGAAAGAAAGAAAGAAAGAAAGAAAGAAAGAAAGAAAGAAAGAAAGAAAGAAAGAAAGAAAGAAAGAAAGAAAGAAACTAAGTCACCGTTAAGCCACAAGGGCGAAGTAATTATTGCGGGAGCAAGACATTGGAATGCCACACGAAGAACAACAAGCAGCTCGAATTCGCAACGCGCCACTGAAGCACGAAGCAGGATGCTCGAAAGGAACGCACGTGTATACACAGGACAAGCGCTAACTAACAACCGTCATGGCTGTTAAGTCTTTTGTGTTTGAGCAGCGCGCTGTAAGTGTCGACTATGCAGAACGCGATGCTCTTAGACATTTCCTTTTCTTTTAAAACTGCTGTGCGTGGAGGGACCCCTCTGCGTCTTCTGCCACGCGGTGGCGTCTGACGCCAGGTGTGGCCCGGTGTTTTTTTTTTTTGTTTTGTTTTCGTTCCAAATCGCAAGTGGGTACTGAAAGGGGCAACTTTTCCGTGCGCGTCTCAAGGGCAGTTTTCAAATTGAAAGAAAATGTGGGAGCGATCTGTGAAAGAGAACATGCTCAAGCTCCTCCGAAATCTTGGGTAGCGCCAGCGGATACATGGTGTATATAAACAGCTTGCCGTTATTATGCCGGTGGTTGCATGGCGCGTGGTAGAGTTGTCTAACGCGGCGACCGGCGGACAAAGGGGTTGCTGGTTCGAATTGCCGGTCGGGTGTTTCGGAATTATTTTCGTCTGAATTATTTTTCTTTGTGCCTTATATATATATATATATATATATATATATATATATATATATATATATATATATATTGATGAAGATCGGTCTCCGATCGAAACGTCACCAATAAACAGTTTTTTAGAAGCGTATATATATTTTTCCTATTTTGTTCTACGGCAACCGAAGCCAGACTCTTCATAATCTACGTGTGTATATATATATATATATATATATATATATATATATATATTCGGGACATGACGGCGACAGCAAAAATCCGACGAGAGTGTCCATATAATTGCTATTGCAATAAAAGAACGAAAGAAGAGCAGGACTATAAGCACGCCCTAGATAAGCTCCGCATGTACCCATTTCCCCGATAGGCTAAGGGCCCCTGGATTTCTTTTATAACAAGTCCTCTTCCCAAAATATTGCATCTACTGTGACATTTCTTTTACTCCCAGGATTGCTTACTTTTAATTATTCATATATACCAGTGTTGTACACGTTCCTCTAAAGCAGGAACGAAAGATCGTGCCTCGTTCCTTCCCAATTTCGGAAGGAGTTCCCGTTACAAGTTCCTCAAATGCAAAAGGAATTCGTTACATTTACATTTCCAAAATTGGAACGTGTCGTTACTTTAACCTTACATTTGAGTTTTTAATAAATATATAGTGTCGGATAATCCTGAGGCGAAGTAAAGGGAGCAATTTAAAGCTCCCATTGCGCTACATATATCAAAAGAATTTAACATTGCCGACAGCAGGTTATACATAGGTAAAGAAATCTAAGTAAACGCTCTGAAACAAATTTCTCGAGCCCACCGGCCTTACTACATACATGTAACTGCAACTTTCGTGCTCGTCTATTTCAAGTCCAACACATGTGGCACTTTTCAACGTCCGTATTGAAAGGCGCAGTCAGGATAATGCACTTCGCATATTCAAATAGAACTCTTCAACAGTGCGCCAATATAATTGAATGTCTTGCTCAGGAAATTGAACCGAAAGGGACAATACTTAGGCGTTTAATGAGTGCTGATTCAATATTTCAGTGTGAGCAGAAAATAATGTTCAGTATACACATTTGCGCCTTATTAAAGTCCCCGGTTCACAGTCAGCGAACATATTTCTGTATATTCGGTTCTCTGTCTTTCTATCTTTTGCTTTCTTTCTTGCCTTTCGTTCTCTATATTGTGCTCTTTCTCTTTCGTTATATTTTTTCGCTCTCTGTCTCTCTGTGTACGTTCGCTCGCCTTCTATATTTTCCTTCTTTTTCTTTTTCTCTGCCTCTTTATACTCGTTTTCCCCTCCTTCTTTCCCTCCTCCTCACCATCACTTCTCCTTCCCACCCCCTTGACATACTCTACTATACATGAATATGCTATACACTTCTAGCGTGCGCGCATGTTCCAGAAAAAATGCATAGCCAACAATTCCCTCAACATCCTACTTCATTAGCATATGGTCACTCAGCTAATAGATATATACGAGCAAATGGAAGGTCAGCCAGAATGGTATATTGCATTGGTGAGGTGTTTGTCTTTACCACCGTTCTAGAGTATAATGGGAAATGGCAATTCTTTGATGTATTCGCTCTAGAGATGAATGCGAATTCTTGTGTTCGTCGTTGGGTCGCGATACAAGCAAAATGAACATATTAGCCCTGTGTCTGTATTAAGGCGAAAGCCTTTAATGTCTCATGCTCACGTCCGTCCGGTGCCCGTCCATCCGTCCGTCCACACACCCACTGCACATGCGCCAAACCATTAAAAAAAATAAAAAACCTCCTCTCCACCTCTCTCTCCTCTAGGCATCCCTCCCCGCGGGGGGCCACACCCTCATGGCGCATGCGCGTCCCCTCCCTTTCTCCCCTCCTACGCTCCCCCCTTTCTCCCCTCCTACGCTCCCCCCTTTCTCGCCTCCTACGCTCCCCCCTCTCTCCTCTAGGCATCCCTGCCCGCGGCGTCCACACCCCCCACTGCGCATGCGCGTCTTCCCCCTCTCCTACGCTCCCCCCCTCTCTCGCCTCGCGATGCCGACGCAGGCAGCGTCTGCTAGCGAGTTTCTTGGTTGAAAAAACCGACTGCTCGCGCTGCACAACCGTTCACTGGCCACCCCGTATATATGGCAGTGGATCTTGACCTGCAAGTTGGTGCCGGTGGGAGATTTCTCCTGTGCGTTGTCGAACAATAAAAAATTCGCAGCGTGCGCGTTAACTAAAAGCGGACTGCGGGTCTCTGTGTCCAGTCCCAGTTTTCTGTCTCTCATTGCCCATTAGCAGCGATTCGGATGTTCCAGTAGGAAACACGGGTCCATCACTGCGTGCTTAGCGCCCCCCAGGTTTCGCTCCTGTGCAACGCTGCGATGAGCGCCAGCGTCAACGCCGCCGCCAGTGTAAGCGTTAGCGCCCGCTGATTCGCATCTACACATGGTTCCCTTTAGCGGGAGATGGTGTAATGTTTAAGGCGAAAGCCTTTAATGTCTCATGCTCACGTCCGTCCGGTGTCCGTCCGGTGTCCGTCCGACCTCCGTCCGGCGTCCGTCCGTCCATCTGCCCGTCCGTCTGTCTGTCTCTGCTCCGTCTAAAGCTCTGGCACGGAGCCAGGTGGCCGCCGGGATGCGCAGACGGACGCCGGTCGCGTCGGACTCTATAGCGCCCGCGCTTTGCTTGCGTAGCGTCGCTGTGCCCGGAGTTTGCAATCATTCTGACCGACGCCGTCTCAATGAACCCAAGCGTTCACGGAATACACTTTCCAATTTACAAAGGGTCCGTCAATTTAAGAGCTGGAACGCGGATGGCGTTTGCACGATGCGCAAAGCGCGAGAAAATACTAACGCATGCGAACGGAGGAAGATGAGTCTCACGTCTCGCTGCGATTCGCGGTAAAAAATTAAAGAAGAAAACACGCGCCCATTCGGTTTGTGTCTTATCCCACTGAGAGTGTAAAAGAAAAAAGACATGGCATAATCAGTGGAATGGCCACACGCTTTCGCCGAACACACTTTGGAATGTACAAAGTGTCCTTCAATTTTTGAATTGCTTCAAAGTGCCTTCGCTATGTTGAATAAATACCACGAAAGAAAAAAAATAGATAGCCGAGTGGTTAGGACGCTCGCCTTCAGATCGTGGATACGCGGTGTCGAATCTCGCCTCGGCGAAAACATTTTGTAGACAAGAATTTATCTCTTTCTCTATACACCTTCCTTTCGCTCTCTCTGTACTCGTTCTCTCGCCCCATCCGAGTTATTGCATTCCGCGCCGGACAAATCAGCGCCCGTGTTCTGGGAGAGAAACAGGAGAGGATGGCGATGACGAAGAGAGTGCGTGCCGGTTCATGATGATGATAATTTTCTTTCTACGACACATTGAAACCTCGAGCATAACATCTCTGCTGTAAAATGTCAACTGTTCCTCCCGCACGTGGTCAGTCTCGGCGTCTTTCGCTTTCCCGCGCACCCGGCGGGCGCCTTGAAGTAAAAACAAGGATGTATCGTCGCCATGTTATGGGCGAGCGCTACATTTTCGCGCCTCACACGGTCACCCATCACCTCTGTTCTGCATGATGTGCTGCGTGCGTGCGCCTGTTGAATGCCGTGGAACGCTCACAGAAGGAACGCCGTTCCCTCTACCATTCCTGCTTAAACGTAACGAGTTACCGTTACAGTTCCACCGATCCTGAATGGAACGGTGGCGTTCCTCCGTTCCTGCCAAAAGGAACTAGTTCCTGGAACGTCGGTCCTTGGAACGCCGTTCCGTACAACACTGATATATACCCTTCTATTGCAAAAACCAGCGCCGTTCCACAACCGCCAGCGTGATACCAGTACGTTTTTTGGCATTGAATCACACTGGGAACACTGGTGCATGCTCGGATTTACTGGCACTTCGGTAGGCGCACTGGGAAAGGATTTTGTGGCACTGGTGTGGGGGGCGGGCTTTGCTGTTGTAACGCTGGCGCACACTGGGAAGTGCCGGAAACTTGAATTTTCACTGGAGTGCCCTGGCGCATACTGGAGCCTGTACTGTTTGTGCCAGCAGTTAGCCTCCTCCTTGTTCATTTTTTAAAAACTTCATGAACTCATTTTTTTTGTCGTCTCCACCTTGGCTGCATCGACAGCAGACAGTTCGAAAATTATGCAACTTTTTAGCGTAACCTGGCATCAAGTCAGCCTTTGTATTTCTTTATTTACGCATTCTTCTGGTCCTTTATGGAACGTGGTAGGTTAACGAAGGAGAGTGCCGTTAATTGCGCTTGGACTTGCCTAATTTCTCTGCTTAACTACTTACGTTGGTATCAAAATTTCTGGCTAATGTTCTGCAAAGCAGTTGGATTTCTTATACGTAAGAACGCGCGCATAGCCATTCTACGTTCATGTATTTATTCTTTTCTTTTTTTGCATTTTGCGTAGTGGGGTTCCCGGTCTTCCAAGTGGCTTAATGCTTGGTAATATTACGTATTTTTATACCATGCAATCATAAGCTCGCGCAAGGTGACTTGAGTGTCTTGAACGCGATCGAAATGTATAAGAACAAAGGTGTGTAACACTAACGAAAATTGCCTGTGAACTGAGTAACATAACTTTTAGGCTTAAACGCACAGCTATGTGTGAAAGTAGTTTGCAAATGCTGGTCATAGCTCACGTAATGGAGTGTTGGGTAATAGTTAAAAGAACGACTAAAGCGTTAAAAGGCCATTGTTACTTCTCTATTCAGCACAGTAACAACTCTTCGTTGAGGAGCCTGCATGGGATAAGCTGCGCTCCTTGTGTGTAAATGGAGTAGTTTGTAATCACTAAAGACTGAGTTGTTGACGTAGCATGAGCATACCAACGTGTTCTTTCTCTGCAGTCAGTAAGAATACGTGTTTCTTCGTCATATTATTTGTTTTTAAATTGTGCTTCATTTTCTGTTTTTACGTCAGAGTGACATGTCATCTTGAGTACAATAGAGAAATATTTTGTGCGAGACCTGGAGCGTGAGGCACTGCTTTGAAAAAAGACCTCGAATCTATCTGGTTTTGCATTGATAGATGGTCAGCCCATTTGCTTAACCTCCATCCTTGTGGTTTCAAGCGACCACCTACCTTAATATTGTAACTTTTCGCGAACTGGTCTGAAAAACTGTGTATGGTAACTACTAAGTTTTAAGTGCCGCTGTATAGCAGTGAGGAGTTCCTTGTTCCTTAAGCAACAAAGCCTCTAATAAAAAAAACAAATATGGTGACTATCACTTGCTGAGCACAGTCTACGATTATTAAATCCCTTATTCAAAAATGCGTGATCAGAAACGTAATAGTGCGGAAGCAACAGAAGGGACACGAACGGACGCAGACAAGCGCTCCCTACGTGTCCCTTGTGTTGCTTCTGCGCTATTACGGTTGTGATATTGCAGTACCAACTTGCCCGATATGCCGCCCTTCAAAAATGCGGTCATTCGCGTAAAAAAGCAGACAAAACTCTCTCGTATGAACTAAATCACTAATCTCATTTTCAATAAGTTGTGCGAAGCTCTTATGCAAGGCATTCGTCTTATGAAACACGTAAAATATGCTGTAATGTCTTTTTCATAGAACAAAATATCAGATCTCTTCCAATGAAAGCGAAATGTACAAGCAGCTGGGGAAACATTTAGAAAAGGTTACGTCATTTACGCCTATATGCTTAAGTTATTGTAGCGCCGACAGTAGTGACACTGTGGCATTTACAGCAATTTTCATTAGTAAGGCTCTCTGAAGGAAGCGTGCAACCCTCAGAAAGTTTGATTTCCAAAGAACTAATCCTTTTTTACTGTGTAATACAGCGTGAAAAAATGCTTCTATTGTACTAGCATCACCTGTCTTCTCTTTTAAACCTATAATGTCTGAATGACAGAAAGCGAAACAAAATGCACTCATTTTTTTATACGCCATGCGAAGAAGTCATAGCAGACGAGAGACGAACTCTGCTACGTGTGTTTCGTCGTTTTTTTTTTGTTCTTGTTTTTTTTTTGTTGAAGAACCTAATTGTGGAGAACTGAAGCCAGTTGAATAGGACAAGGAAGTCTTTTCACGTTGTTACTTCAATGAAACTAAGTAACAACTTCCTACAGTGAGTTCAATGCCATATGCTTCAAGCTTCTTTGTCCGTCAATATTTCGATAAGGTGGCTAACTATTTTCGATAAAAGTTTTTTTCTTTATCGTACTGTCTGTGGGAACAAATTTCAGCTTATTTCTTTTTATTGCATCCGCCTTTAATGAGCACTAAAATAGGAACGCATAGAGGACTTCATGTTAGAAGACGCGATAAAATTGTCGTCAAAAAACAAATAAACTTTTTATATATGAATCAGCAGCAATGCTTCATAAGCAATAGACTTGCAAACACAAATTCAGTGTAGAACGCAAGTAGTATATTAGTCTAGAAGGAACAGATAAGGAGCAGTGGGGCCAGCATTGAAAGAGAAGCGTGTTTACCCACTCCCAGGATTGCACGAAAAAGCAGCACCACAAAACATGAGTAACTCGTAATGCCTCGAGGACGCGGGCCTGCACTGGGTCGCTGGTGAACATGAATATTAATTGCGCGTAGGAAGTGTTTACTGAGGCGTGTACACTCAATGCAGTGCACTTCATTGCAGATCCCGCATTCCATGCCCAAAAATATTGAAAGCAAAATAGAAGCAAAAACAAATCGGGACAGGATATAGAATGATGTGGCGCTCGTTGATAAAGGTTGCTGTCTATTTACTATTATATTCAATATGTGGCTATGCGAAATGATTTCGTCTCAGCAGTTACGTTATATGTTTCAACACAACACTGCTTATGTTACCCGTGACAGACTCTGTACTTTTGTTGTTTCGTATGAGGCATCTTATAGAGGCCGCGGAGATATTTACAAAATATTTTTATGCGTTGTAATATAGAATACATTCTTCGCAACTCTTCTTTCTGATACGTCTACCACACGAAAATAAAAACTGTCAGGTGGCCTTAATGTTGCCTTAATAGTCTTCATTGGCGCTATACCTTTTCTTTGTACAGCTCGGAATTGTCTGTATATCTTGAATGTCTGTACAAATGCCTTTGAATCTCTGTGCAAAAGTCAGCAAAGAAATATGAATGTCGCATGTGTTCCAATTCCACGATGAAACGAAACTTAGCCGGCGATTTCGCCATCTGGAGATATTCATTTGATAAAGATAGCCATAATTCATGAATTGTTTACTGACTACATAAGTGCTTCACCACCACCTAAACAACAAAAGACGATGCAAATATGGCAGTGTCGCGCCTTATTTGCGTGACGTCGCTTAGGCATCAGATCTTCTTTCTTGATGGTCGTTTCATCCTTTCATCCTTATTGTGCTGACGTACGGGTAAGTCGACGCGCAGCTCTTAAGTGGAGATGGGTATCATATTTGATACAGCTTGAAAGCAGCCTGCAGGACAGGGCTCTCCTTCCCGTGCAGTAAGTAATAAACTAATAAACTGAATAAGGCCAAGGGTTAGTAATCTCTCTCCAGCATAGCCCTTGGATGACATGCATGGGCACTGACAGAGTCCGTATAGCAAGGCGATAACAGAAAAGCAAAGTAAAAAAAAAAAACTGGCAAGCCGTGTGACATCAAGCAAATAAGAGTGGGAAACGGTAATGGCAGCAATGTTTATCTTGGGTGAAGCACCCGCTTGCAAGAATAGAAGCGGACCCAGGCAATATCTCTCATCTTCTATCTACACCCTTACTACTTCTAGTGTTGGAGCGTGATTTCGTGTTTACCTACGTTCATGAAAAGTGCAGCCAGATGTCTCTCTTAGTCTTAATGTGACACTCGGTTCATGAGAATACAAAAAGAAAGGCAAATAAAAAGAAAGAGACGAACGAACTTACACAGTCTGTTCTGATACGGTGTTTCATGCTTACCTGCTTACTGGCTCAATTGGCTCAATGTGTTATTTAGCTTTCGCAAAGCGGTGTTCTCAATATAAAAATAAAAGCAACCGAAATAACAAAGTGAAATAATCGCAAACGCACTTGGAGCTGCTCCTTCAGCCGATGATAACATTTCTGTTATCATTACGTAGCTGTAACATACATTACAAAAAAATCCTATATGGCAGGAGGAAACGAACGCTAAAATGTACAGACAATTTTATTGTTATATGGAATAAAGTACCTTCATGTGCGCTTTACAAGGTGCAATTGACTGGCAGTGACTTGCAATGACTTTACCAACTGATACTTTTTTTATTAACGTAGGGAGAGTTAGCACACGTTAAGGCCATGGTTGAGTTTACTAAGAATGTCTAATTTGTTTTGCTGCTCCCACCAAGCAACAAGTTTAGAATATTTGAGTTTCTGGATATGGCCCTATATGGCGGCTGCAGGAAGTGAGAGACGGAAGAAACTTATTTTCTCTTGTTTACCTGTTTTCTCTTCAGAACTTAAAATGGAAGCTTTGCTTAGCTTATTAGTCCGCTATTTATGAATGTTGGCTTATACTGCATACTAAAAAAACTGAAGGAAGGCCGATATTGGGCCACTGTGAAACTTACGTCCTTGCTACCGTCTTGACAAGTCTGTTGGTGGCTGTCTTCTCGACTGTTAGGCACATTGATTGACTGGGCATGTGTCCGAGTAGACATGTTCAGTCATGCAATTGCGAAATCGACAGTCAGAACGAACTTTGTTTAGGGTCACAGCAATTGCTAGTGCAAATTCTTAAAATTGAAACCTAGAGCGTGTCGAACCCGAAGCAGCAGGAGCACAGAAATGGGAACCTACTTGATCTAAA
This sequence comes from Rhipicephalus appendiculatus, assembly GCA_030522465.1. Lineage (NCBI taxonomy): Eukaryota > Metazoa > Arthropoda > Arachnida > Ixodida > Ixodidae > Rhipicephalus > Rhipicephalus appendiculatus. Next base: position 4,292,691 of record JALIZH010032927.1, on the reverse strand, counting down.
ATGAATACTCACGAAGCAAGCTGATCTAGCCTATGTCTGCTAGATATCTTTACTGAAATATCGCTACAATAGCTGTTACGATAATACAAATAAGGGCATTTTTTGGTGCATTCGTCAACGCCGTGTGGAAATGAGCAGATATGACACGTGTAGTATTGCTGCTTGGGCTGCACCTGGTACCATCATTTCTACACTCGCTGTTCCTCCTGAGGCTGCTTGCTTCAGCGATTGCAAACGTGTTCAAATATGCAACTTCGCGCATTCTCTTACGATTCTGTACTTTTTACAGGTGGTTTTCGGAACCACCACGCAACATTAAACACTTCGCGGAGCGAATGATGTTCTCCAAAGCACCGGGTTACAGACTTCGCAATTCTGCCAGCTGCTTAGTCCCCTCAGCTACACCTCACAAATAAACTTAACACATTTAACACTTATTCTTCTGGCATAGCTCTGCATACTGTACATACATAATGACTGTCTTTATTAGGACATCGCTGGAGGATCTCTTTCAGCGCACTGATTTTATGTACAGAAAGTTAAGCGAAACAAGAAAGAGGAAGATGAAAAAAATAGCTGAAACACAGCAGGTTGTCTACAACTAAGTCTGGTTGGCTACACTGCGCTGAGAAAGAAAAAAAAAAGCAAAAGTTTAGGGTGAAGCAATGAATGCGATAGCAACAATTCGTAAAGTTATAAGAAGGGAGGCTGGCAGCTAACTCTTTTGGGTGCGATCTCACGCAACTCTACAAAACGCTGGTGTGAGAATATGGCCGCTCCAGGCACACTTTTCGCACCGTTTCTTCGCGTTGAGAGCGCAGCACGTAGAAGGGTATACGAGACGCCTGCTGACGGCTGCCGAGATAGCCAGATAACGCGTGCGCCAGCGAGGATCACGCTCCTAAAATCAAAGGTCGCAGTTGCTGCTCGAGGGACCCCTCTTCCTCACGTATTTTCACGCTCGTTAGAGATGGTCAGGGCATTTCCTTTCTCTTTGAGCATTCGACGGCTGGTTAACAGGCCAGGAGGACCTTATCGCATGCACCTCGGAGCGACGCAGACGGGATGGCTTGTTTGACCTCTTCTTCAGGCGCAGTCGTCGCCCCCCGCTGGCGAGCTGTTACCTGCGGGTAGAACGTGTGATGCGCTGGGGGATCTTATAAATTTGGACTTTATACGCGACATGACGCCGATGGCGCCTGTGACGGCGAAGGGAAAACCCGTCAAAACTGTCCATATAATTGCTATAGCATTGAAAAAGTTATCGGAAGGATTGATAGAAGAACAGAAAATTCGTTGTTGGCGGCACAGACATAGCAACAGTTACATTCTCAATGTCAGAGATGGTGAATGAGTTCCGTATGCTCTCAGAAACTGTGGCTGTGATTTTGTTGCCCTTTGCAGCTGTATGACAGTCCATAGCCAGTGTATTTAGATCCAAAGGAAACTTTCCGTTCAGTGATTTAAAGCAGTGTGGAAATGTAGTCTAAATTTCTAGGTACTAGCAGGAGCACAGTAGGTGTTCAATAGTTTCCTTGACAGCAAGATAATTTCCTGGAGTGTATCTTCCCATATGTAAAATCTGGGCAAGAGCCGCAGTTAGAAAGCTGGATTGAGATAATGTGACCGCGATAATATGTGTACCGAGGTGTGCGCCTTCTCTGCAACGGCATACGGGGCTCTACATCACTTCGGTGTAGGAATTTATCAGGGCCGTTCCGAATCTAAACGAGATGTATTTCCCCTACGGGCTTAACGGAAATACGGCAATGACGCTTCAGGCACTCAGACTTCAAAATAGCTCCACCAAGCTATCAAAATCAATATTCAGTCGTAAATAGACATGGCTTTCCCGCACAGGGATAATGTGAAACACATTCAAAACAGATGTGTGATCTTTTACATCAAAACAAACTAACTGTTGACTTTTATGGAATGAAAATCTTCGTTATGTAAATAAAAGTATTGACAACAAATTGCGTCCCCTCGTTTCTGCACTCCCGTGAAAGCTCTATTTCTCAGCGCTTTATGCCCTGTCATCTTTCAGTAAGATGTAAAAAAAAGATAATGAAACGCAATCATAGTAATGAAAACACCCTTTATACAACAACTTTAAGCATATTCTTTCGCAAGCTAACTGGCTGAGCGAGAGCTCGCAAGGCAGTTTATCAAGCCGTTTTTTTTTTCTTTTTCGGAGGAGTTGCACTTAGAACATTTTGAAACAGTTTCAGAACAGGGTAAATGCGTAGAAATAATACAAGAGGTGCCTGTTAATAAACTATTCAAAAAGATTAACACACGAGCGGCGTAGAAAAGGCTGGATGTTATATTATATGATCAAGTATGGATGAGTTCTTTTAAAATCCAAACTGCGCTCTCGTTGTCGAAAGCCAAGCGGTGCACATTACTGCACCTTCGCAACGCTATCATTAATGATTCAATTTGATGCATTGTGCTTTCGACCATGCGAAGCAGAGTGGGTTGACTATTGTGTTCCTGTTGCCTTAATCCACTTGCCTTCAACCCTCTTAGACATCGCGAAAGAAACATCTTCCTTGTGTTGTATATGATGCTCGAGTGAGCACCTGTAACTTGCCACACCTCGGTTTGCTTGTTTACAGCTGCACGAAGATTCTCCCAACGCCTTGTATAGTCCACTGACGTTTGTTAGGGTGTACCCTTCTACCGCGAGATCAAGAGAAAAAATTGGCCGCGTATCTGCGTGCTTCGTTGCAAATGTCGTCGAAAGACGATAGTCTGCTGCCGGCCGTACTACAATGTTTTGCCTTGACTCAGACAGCGCTTTCTCTATGTTGAATCGGCCGCATCTGGCTGGCCTTGATAAAATAGAGGAGGCGCTGCGTGAGACATGGACGCCATCTGGCAGTGCTGTCGAGAAACATCACCTTGTGCAGAACCCAGCAGCAACATATCGTCGGCCGAGGGCTTTTTCGTGCATAGCGTCGCTTTTTGAGCGCAGCCTAAGAAACGCTGGCGTCTTCATAATTACGTATCTATGTATTTTCTTATAAATAAACATACCAGAGACTACTTATGTATTGACGTTGCTCCTCAGACATGCGTAACATTTGCTTTTTGATCGACAATGTTCACAAGTATGAACAAAAATACTTGTGCAAGATGGCTGGGCGCTGAGAAAGTGGTTAAACTTTGGCTGAGTAGCTGAATCGGGTCACGGACAGACAGACAGACCAAAATTTCTGCGAATAAGTATCCTAAGCAAGACTATCGTCTTTAAAAACCGCCAAATCCATTCGGCACTCGGAGTGTGGGGCAAGCGATACTCCCGCGTGTGCTAGTGCATTCTGTGAGAGGGTCGGCAACAATCTTGTCGTTCGGTTAATTGCTCGTCGCTGGTGAGGTGTTTCCTATGTGTAATTCTCTGTGTTCTTCACCAAGCAACGGGAATTTTGCAAAAAAGAAAGAAAAAAGGCTCGGTGCGCGTTATTCTGAAAGCCCTGTCTGGGCATTTAAATTCTTTATGCGAATGGCGCACAAGTCAAGCTGGACCTAAGTTTTTATTTGGGGATTGCAGAACATCTTTGGATGCATAAAAGTGATCTTACTTCTCCTGTTAGGCCAAAATGACACTAAGAATCTTGTCCCCACCATTCCGACGGTTCATGGATGTCAGTAACATTTCTTTTTAAGAGCGAAGCTCCTAAGGGTGTGGGTCTGTCCCTCCTCTGTAGTTGTTGTAGTACTAGTAGGTAGGTGGGTAGATAGCCACGTATAGTGGAATGTACCCACTCCACATGATAAAGATGACGATGACGCTGATGACCATGAAGTATAAGCGCGTTCCAGACCACACATTCTCTTTCTGCCATGGATGAAAACGATCGAGCTTGGCCCACTCATCATCATTCACTTCGTGGATATGGCGTGATTTTTTTTAGCTTGGTCGGCACCTTATTTGTCTTTGTCGTCTTTTGTCGGGCTTCGACAAGTGCAGGCGCCGCCGATTAGCACTGATCGAGGTATGCGACCCCGCTAGGCTAGTTGGTCTGCCCTTGTTTGTGACTGCATTAGTTTGTCGCCCTCGTCTCCATCCTTTGTCTATGTGCGCACTGTTATACTGATAGCACTAATCATGCAAGAGTGGCTCGCTAGGCGTGTCACGTTCACCGACCGTATCCGTGTCACCATTCATCCATCCACAGCAGACTGTTTCCATGCGAGAGAAGTCCAGGCTTTGAACGAAATTCTTACGCCCACTTCTCGTTTACCTGTGTATGACAACGCGCTGCCATGCGCAGTACTGCGTGCGGCGTCCCATTACAGCGGTGCAGTCACGCACTACGCATCCGTGGTGATTCCAAGTGTCTGCAGGCCGTTTAGTCTCATTAGTACGCGCTTTGCGACATACGGCCGATAATTTTCACTACGTCCCTTGTGTGTGTGCGCGCGCGCCAATGCACGTGTGAACACTCCCCCCCCCCCCCCCTCCAGGATACTACAGGTTTTCTCTCTCAATTTTATTCAAGCGCCAACAGAATCGGCTGGCGCTTGGATTAAATTGAGCGGGAAAACCTGTAGTTACTCGACACAAGCCCTGGGCCCGAGCTACCTCTCCGTAAGACGTTCAAACTGTGTCTCGTGTTTCTTGCGTTAGTAGATTTATTCTTTTGGTAAAGTAAGAAAAAATATAAGATGTTGATATAAGAAATAATATAAGATATAATATAAGAAAAATATAAATCTGGCGGTGACTTCCCCACTGATGATGCAGTCACCGCCAGATTTCCTTTTACACACCAGCTACAATACCTCACGTTCTTTTAAGAGAATGAGTAAAGGAAATTCTAGTGACGTGGCTAGAATTATCTTTGCTGGGCCTTATATTCATTTCTCTAAAAAGAAAGATGGAATACGCAACCGATTACGGTTTCCTCTTTTTTGTATTAATTATTAATACCGAGTGCAACTTCACGAAGACTATGTTATGCAACGTTCAGTTTGTTCCGTATATATCGAGTGCTTCAACTGTTTGATGAATTCGCCTTATTTTTTTTTCTGTGTATATTTAAACATTGTAATTCCGCCCTGCGGTCGCACCTTCTGTATTTTAGGAACGTACAAACGTTTTCTCCGATTTTACATGCTTAGACAGGGGTTACCGTATACTCACCGAGAATAGCGTCACTGTTCTTAAGACCACTTGCCGTGTCCTCTAAGTAATAATAAAGTGATAAGAAACGAGAAGTCGTCTCTAAGCTATCCGCACAACTGGTATCTCCGAACGGACAATTACCCTAGATTTACCGTGCTAACGCCGATGCGGTTGTTGACCACGAGGCTTGCGAGGGGAATTAAGGCGAGCGTGTGAAAAACCGGTGACATTTGTCTCTGACAATGTCCCAGACTTTTCCTAAGGTATCCAGCCTTACAGGTTCGCCACTCACTGTGATTGGCTCATTAAATGGAAATCCATGCTTGCAACACCGCTACCGGCGCGTTGCAACATCCCGCCAACCGAAGCCCCTACATGCCTATTAATAAATGGCCCGGAGATCGACTCACAATCAATAAGAAGAAAAGGCTGGGCAAAATGGAAAGAGAAGATTCTTCAACCGGCGATGCTGTTGTGCAAGATGAGAAACTGTTTTTCGCTCAACCTTGACAACTTTTTTCTTTTTATAGGTATACATCACGACTTCATGGAAGGCGACGGATATAAAAAGCTATTTAGATTAGATGGAATCAAGAGAACGAAACAAATAGCTGACATTATGCTGATATATTTTGTTACAAGAATGGACGACGAATAGGTGAATGACTGTGTTCTAGCGTGCTGCTCCTATAATGACTGACGAAGTGATGGTACTCAGGTGAAAAAAAAAAAAAAAAAAGACAGCGCGGAAGGCAGAGAAGAGAGAACCTGGTGGGGCCAGGAGTAAAGTACAGTCAGACAGGCTGCCTGCAATTAAGAAGAAATCGTAAGGGCTGCAATACTGCTACAAAGCATAGGCATGGATGTATATATACAGGTATATATAACGTGGAAGAAAGAGGACCTACAATAAGGTTGCCAAAGAGGTGCCATGAGATCTATCTATCTATCTATCTATCTATCTATCTATCTATCTATCTATCTATCTATCTATCTATCTATCTATCTATCTATCTATCTATCTATCTATCTATCTATCTATCTATCTATCTATCTATCTATCTATCTATCTATCTATCTATCTATCTATCTATCTATCTATCTATCTATCTATCTATCTATCTATCTATCTATCTATCTATCTATCTATCTATCTATCTATCTATCTATCTATCTAGCCGCCTACGTCTGGGTGCTCTCGCGATCACCTCCTTAGCTTGGAGTAGACCAAAATCAGTATGGGAGTGTAAGACGGTTCGATGAATATGTCTGGCAGGTCATGTCATGAATAAATTGAAAATCCCGTCGCGTACGTCGTCAAACCCTTTCCTCCAGACACGTGTGACACATACCCTTATACTCCGGGCTGCGGTATGCGGGTATGCGCCACAGGTGATTGACAATTTATATCTACCCAGGAACGGCGAGAAAAGACATTGGCAATTTAAATGAGAGAGCGTTAAGAAAAAAATGCCCCCCACCTCCCCGAAGGAAATCGTGAGGAAATGCGAATGCGCCGACACCGACTTCATCGCCTTGAGAGGCGCCCAGCCAGCGAACGGTCGAGAGTGAGGCGCGAGCGGACGGGAGAGTGGGGCGCAGGGAGGAGAGAGAGCGAACGGCGGGAGAAGGAGCGGCGAAGCACTGCACCTACCCTCTCCTACACTCTCTCGCACCCATGCTCCGTTTGCTAGGGGCGAGGATAAGCGCGCGCGCCCGCAGCTGTTGCCTATGGGAGAGGGAATGAGAGCGGAGAGATAACACCTGCCGGCGCGCGGACACCTCCTCAACCTATCCTCCTCCTCCTCCTCCTCCGCGGACCGCCGGACAACGCGGGACAACGCGGGACAACGCCGCCTGACATAGCCCGACTAAGAAATGCATTCGCATTTAAAACTGGCATCGGCAGCGTTGACCCGACGAACGCCAAGATTAAATATCTAGGTCCCAGCACGGATTGAACCCAAGGATTCTGCGTGGCAAACAATTATTCAAACACAGAGCCACGCTATAGGTCTCGAAACTGCTGTGGAAAAACGTCCTATGCAGGCGCAATGTTGGTAAAACGCCAATTGTGGTTGCAATGCTCACTATCTAATTTTAAAAACATTACATATGTGCTCTTATGATACAGGCGGTACGTCGGGTTAACGTCAGTTGTAGCTAAGCGCCATACACTGAAGTTGGTCTACGTAGCACTAACCAGGGCTACCACACTCGCAAGCACAAGCGCTAAATATCAGCTTACCACTTCTGGTGCTGGTAATACGTATGTTGCTGTTGGCATCGTTACGTAACGGTAAACAACTATTTATATAAACTCATTCCCTTGCAATAAGTAATAAATTAAGAAACTGAATAAGGCCAGGGGATAGTAATCTCTCTCCATACATCGTTTCATACATCGAACAGTGAAAAAAATATAAACAATCTAATTTTTGTCTAGCGCTCACAATTTTGGTATCCAACAATATGCAAATGTTCGACATATGTCTGTGCGTACAACATTGGTACATATCTGTAGCGTCATTACGTAACGTTTCCCTCTATAAAAAATTACACTACAGTCACCTTTACTTCGCATGCTTCGCATAACATCGATTCCCATGGTACGCGGGATCTCCCAATTTTCGCTTTATTTTTTTTCTTAACATAGCTTATATCAGTATACGTGTCACTGCATTATGTTGAAAAGCAAAAATCGCATCAATTTAATGAAGTAGCGAGTAGTTGAACACTACATTTGGTACAAACTAAGTTTCTAAAATGTCATACGCACACGATAATTTACATGTCGTTCAGGGGCCTACATATAACCTAATAATACCAATAATTGCTGAAATTTAGCATCCCAAAAACACAATAATATTATCCGAAAACTTCTACCCCTTGGGGTTGTTTAACGTGTGCCTAAAGCTAAGTACACGGGCGCCAAGCATTGTCGCCTCTATGGAAAACATTACCACTGCGGTCGGGATTTGATCCCCGCGACCTTCGGGCCAGCATTCAAGTACCGCAACCACTAGAACACCCTGCTAGGTTCTACACAGAGCCCAACAGTTATGATGGCCATTTGCGATTCCTTGACTTCGATGCCTCTTTTTTTTTAATTTGTACAGAAGTAGCTGTCCAGCAAAAGGTTTAACCCTCTAACACAACATGGCTTTCTGGTGGCCCCATTTTGCGTATTTACATTTTGAATGGCTGGTTCTGCTTCAAACTGAACGGCTTCCGTGAGATGCAACGTACAAGCACCTTGTGCTGTGCGTCCTGCAGATCCTGTTTATTTGCGAAGTTGTTGTGGAATTGAATAGCATTACGAAACTGAAAAAAATATATTGAAAATTCAGTGTGACCACCAGGGACCACAACGAGGAAAGCAAAAGTCATGAGGATCTCATAATTGAAAGAGAAGCTACTCTCCAATAGGCTAGTTTGTGACGTTATGGTATGATCGAATGACGTGATATAAGTATTTGTAATATATCTCATGCTAAGGCAAAAAATGCTTTGATATTGTTATCAAAGCATCCTTTGCCTTAGCAGGAGATATGTTAGGGATACCTTATATCAGGCAATTCGATCAGGACCACGTCACAAACTAGCCAATTGGAGAGTAGCTTCTTTTTTCGATAACAACAAATGCAACTTGCAAACTGTTTTTTCTTCGTCATTCTCTCAAGCTTTCCACACCGTCTGTCCGCCTTTTAGCTTACAAATCAATTGCCCTACCAATATTAGATTACGCCGCGATCACACGCGACCCTTTTACTAACACTAAAATTGACAAATTAGAAAAAGTGCAAAAAAAAAAAGCTGTGCGTTTTGTTTAGAATAATTTTTCAAGGACTTCAGTTACAGACTTTTTAAACGGAGCGCCACTTTCGCCCTTTATCATTAAGATACCGTAACGCAAGGCTTAAATTTTTGTGTCAACTAATTAAAGATCAATATAAAGTCAATATAGCCGATATTTTCTCATTTCCTTCTAGCTACTCAACTAGGCAGATGCATGACTACACCTTAGCCCCCCTTTTCCACACCCTAACAATTGCTTTAAATATTCATTGCTTTCCTCGCACCATAGTCGAGTTAAATAAACTGACTAATGCAGCTCTTTCAGCCCCATCATTGGCACTGTTTTCATCAGAATTATAAGGTACACTTACCAGTTGAATTGTATTGCATTTTGGTTGTATGTCATTGTATTATATTGGTAATGTATTGTATTGTATTTCAATTCTGTTTGTATGTGAAATGTATTGCCATTTGTGTAAACACTAACTTTATGTACCACCCTGTTAAAGTCACCGAATGGTGACGGCAGTAAGTGTAAATAAAATAAATAAAATAATATTACTGAAGAACACGCATATTAAAACGTTATGCCAGTTTATGAGTCTATCACTCAAGTCAAATTTTATTTACACTACATATATGGTACAGACTGGAGAGAAGGCGTTTTGATGTTGCAGGCCAACGTGTTTGATAAATGGGCGCCGAGAAAACGCGCTCACTAATTAGCGCATAAGAGAGCGCTAATTACGGATGCAGCCGGTGGCAAGGCGACCAAGGAGACTTGACGAAATTCAGAAGGAGAAAGATGAAGAAGGCATCTGGATGTCGTCGCTGTTTAAGAGCCATGATGGCGGCAATGCAAGAGCAGAAGTCTATATTGTCACGTGGTCGTGACGTCGACGAAGGCAGCAGTCGGTAGGTTCAAAATGAAACTGTTTATTTGGGCCGAACTTGTGGCCGGTAAACGGAAAGCAATACACACTGGCACTGATAGCGGCGAACAGAGCGTCGGCCGTCGATCAACTGAACTTCGTTAGAACGCGCCGGCTTTTATAAATCATGCGTCGAACATTCTAGCCTTATCACTAGTCGTCACGCAAGCTCTGGAATAATCTTGAGTGTTACCGTCTTGCGTGCAATCTTAACAAAACGATCTACTACAACCGTGAAGCTTCTGGAACAATAAGGCGCGGTCTGCGCCGAGTACTGCTGATAGTCTTTGTGGGCGGAAACCGAATGCAGTAAAAGAAACACGCGTGGCAATATATAATGCATAAGGGAACCGAATGCTTAGGCCGCTCTGTGCATTTTTGCAATCTCCCTATATCTTTTTATTTCTTTATTGCTTGTGATTTGGGCTCCTTATTAATAGCGCCTGCTCTTGTTATAGTTGCAAAGATGCTGCTTCTACGATTGAAAAATGTCGGCGAGCTATGAGCCAGAGATGCTGCTCCGAGCAGCGTAGAGGAGTTAATGCTATATTAGACAATACATTTTTGGAGGTTTGTGTACCTTTTTTCGGGACATATAAAGCATAAGCAAACAAAAATGCCGGATTGCTTTAAAAAGTGCCATTTACGCAACTGGAACTACAATCAGTAGCGTTGATGCATTTGTATTTTTAGTATACAAAACCATTCATAATTGGCAATTTTTATACATCGAATAGTGAAAAAATATAAATAATCTAATTTTTTGTTGAGCGCTCACTATTTTAGTTCTCTTTCTTTAAAGCGTTAGTTGCAAGCCTTGTACAAAATTTCACTGCATTTGGAGACTGTAGATCTTGACAAAAAGTACGCAAGTAAAGGAACTAAAAAAACAAAAATGAAAAACACTCTAAATACAAGTTTTAAAACTAATTTTCGCCGCCAATGGCACCTGCGGGTACCTTGAAATTCTTTACAAATTTTATAGCCGCAGCTTTTTCTCATCACTCAAGATGCGTCCGATAGGGTGTAAACGTTTTCCAGAGATAGGGAAAGATGATCATTTCACATATCTGAAAAGCCATGTCCGCAAAGTAACCTTCTAGCCGCATAAAAGCCGTACATGAAAGCATAGATACACTAGCGAAGATACACTGGTTGAATTCTGCATATCGAAGACTAAAAAGGTACCTGACACGGAAGTGTTGGCCTCGTGATTTTTTGCTGCAATGTGTTGCTGGGGGACCTGTTAGTCATAACGCGGCGCATTCGTTTGCTGCAGCGTACGACAGATTATTAATTACAGCCTCCTCATTACCAACCAGTATCAGTTTCTGTTTGAGATATCTCCAAAAACGACAAGCCGCCGGTTTCAACTATCACCACCTAGCGTGTGCAACGCTCGGCCATGTCAGCACACAGAACTGCGACGCACTTCCGCATGATCCGCATCAAGAAGTCCATTCGAACATGAAACGGGACAGCAGTGTCGCCAAACACAAAACACAAACACAAACACAAACTGCTGTAGTCTGCTGGAACAAACGCGTCCAAAGAAAAATGGCGACTAAGGCATCATCATAAGTGCTTGTATTCACTGCAGCGGGGTGACGTGGGGGAAGTAGGGGCTCACCGTGGGGTTACTTCTGAGGACGTCAATACCGCGAGGTGTGGCGTATAACGCTAGATCGCGCACGCAAACTTCAAAATTCATGTAAAATACCTTCCAAGCTCTATCTGCTGTTGATATTTTGGAGATGATATGCACATGTTCACGGGAATTGATCCAGCAGGCTATCTCGGCCACGAAATTTTGTGTGAGTACCCCTTCAAGGTTTCTAGCTCATAAGCTCAATGGCGCACTTGTGTGTTTTAGCGTTAAGATAAAAAAAATACAAAGTTTCATATGCGCTCAATACGCAGCAGCGTTTTAACCCGATAGCGTTAGAGAGCTCGTTTCGCAGAAATTCCGACGGAGGCGTTTGTGTCGGCGTAGTTGGCAGTGAGAGAAAAATCATCATCTTGTGTATGATCGAAAAATGGGGAAAGGTGCAAATAAAGTAAGTCATAATTAAAATTTTCTGTTCGAAGTTAGAATCGAATCCAGGCCGTCTGCGTGGCAAGCAGGTGTTCCACCTCAGAGCCACGTCATTGCTTGAAACTGCTTTAGAAAAAAACACTATATGAATGACATGTAGTGGAAAGTTTCCTTAGCGCATGCAATATTACGTGGCAGAATCCAAGAATCCCCCTAAGGTGTCAAAACAAGTGAGTTGGGCGACGAGTGGGTGGTTTTAAGCTGCCCACCCATTACAAAGTGCGCAGCTTCGCAATTGCACGTGCCATCTTACGGACGAGTAGTGGGTACGCCAAAACAGCAAAAGAAAGATTTATGGCGTAGCGGGCACTTAGCAGCTGTACATACATCCAATAGAAATTCTAGGATAGTTTCTAGGAAACGTTCCTTTACTTGCGGCATGGTTGAAGGCAATGCGCACGGGGCCCGATTGCGCTACCGCGTTCTACTCCTAAAGGTGAAACCTAAGCGTCCTCCATGATTTGTTTTTTTTTTCTTATACGAACAACTCTTCTTGCGATACACTTTGAGCCGAGCTGTCGCAAGACAGAAGAAATACTCATGCAGTTTGTTTCAACAGGGTCAAGTTCGTAGAATGAACATTTTCAGCGGGGGAGAGATAAAGAGGACAACTTTTACAGTAATTTGAGGTTGGTTTCAAGATCATTACGAGGTTTAAGCCGACCTATTTACATGCAGGAGCAATGTGAGCCGTGTGTGCTTATCTAGAGATATTTACCAGCATTTGTCAAATGTCTTGGAGAGTATCCCTAGTTCCGAAAACTGTCCGAAAGGAGCTGACGTTGCAATTCGATAAAGAGGAATAGCCTAGTTCATTAGGTCGAGTACTGTGCGTTGTTCCCAATGAGTACCAGTGTTAATGATGACGGGAGCCCGTGTACGTGCTCATTAACCCAGAAGTTCTGAAATGGAGGCCCTTAGGGTACTTACACAAGAGCACGTGTTGCGAAATTGTCCTCAATTCTCCGAGAGTTACATGCATTAAATTCATCAGTGACCGTTTAAGAAATATTCGTGGAAGTTGATAAGAATGTCGGCAATGTCTTCACTAACGCCATCGTAAATTCGCTCCATTCCATCCGTTTCATCATTAGAGTGGGCAAAAAGTTTAACCTGGCCATGCACCAGCGCCAAGTGCCGCTGTTAACAGCACACAAAGAATTTCTCCCGTCAAAAAATTTTACTACCGGTGCGTTCAATGTATTGAGACTTGCCTCATCAAAGCTTTGCCACTGGCCAGAGAGTGAAACCAATTAAAAACCCATCAAAGGCAAAATACTGTTGTCTTTCTGTATTAGGCTGGAAATACTGTGAAGAAAATCGGCTTTCGTCTCTTTCAAAGCTTTTTTAAAAAAGCGCTTGCGTTATTCTCTCCCTCTATGTAAATGAAAGTGAGAGCTAATGCTTCCAAAAATGCACTGTAGAAGAATATTTCATTCCAAATTAGCTCTATAAGTCACCGGCTACACTCCCCGCCCACCGCCGGCGACCGCCATTTTGCAATGGCCGTGTGTGACGTCATGCGCTTCATGGAGTGATGGAGTGGAGCCGTCGTCCTCTACCTAAGTTTCAGCCGCTGCTGATCGTTCAAATTTCAATGCCAAGCAGAAAACTAGCAGTTGTTCCGTGTACGAATAGAACTGATAAGCGAAGCTCCTTAGAGATGGGACGCAAACGACTATGCACCTGATCTCGCTGCTGGCTTTCATGAAGGCGGCAGGGTGGGCAGCGGGCGGGGAGAGCGTCCGTTGCGCTGGGTGGCGGGAACGACTGATTGAGTGAGTACGGCGCGCGCAGCGCAGGGAGAGGGAGACAGCTGGGAGAAGGGTGCGTGTTTTTTTTTGCACCGCGCGCCTTGTTTGCGCCGAACGCGCGGAGAGCGTCTGCTCCGCTCGGTGGCGGGAACGCGAGTGCGCCGGTTTCAGGGGAGAGGGCGGAGACGAAGAAAGAGGGAGAGGGAGACTAATCTGCCTCCGTTTCGCAAGCGTTCATATTCTCGCGCTTTGCGCATCGTGCTGATGCCATCCGCATTCCAGCGCTCATAAAGCTCATTTATCCTCCCGCGTGAGGGGGAGACGCCACAGCTGGCACCGTGCAAGGGAGCTTCAACGGCAGCGACGGCGCCGCTGGGGTGCAGGCCTCAGGAGCTTCGCTCCTAATAAGTAAACCTTTGTTTCGCAAATAAGTCAAAAAATACTCTCTAAAGTGCATTCAAGTTATGTGTGTTCATACTGGCCATCACTGTGCTATGTAAAAATAATGCGGCGCCGTCTTCTTCCGTGTATACGTGCGCCTAAACTTACAAATGAGTTGTAGAACCTATTTTGTTTACCACGGCGCTTAAAGACCCGTAAACATTGCTCGTAAACATGTCAGGCTAAGGCTCCATGTAGCACAACAAGGCACCACCACGGATTTCATATGCATAAGGAGTGTATACGTATAAGGCGTACAGAAGCGTAAAGAAGGGTATATGTATGAAGCGTATTAAGCGTATAGTGTATCTAATGGGTCAGAGGTATGGCCTGACGAGGCAAACACGAACGGCATTGACAACAGCGAGCAAGCTGTAAGCAGCAGGAAAAATTGTAGTCGTTACAGCGTGATGCGGGATTGATGGTATCGTGGAAGCGACGAAAAGTGGCTGTAGTAGCACATAAGATTGAAAGTTTGTGGGTGCCCTTTCACCGAAGTGCTCGTATCAGAGCTGTCGAACCCGCGACCCGAAGGTCGCGGTTCGATCCCGGCCGCGGGGTCACATTTTTGATGGAGGCGAAATGGTAGAGGCCGGTGTACTGTGCGATGTCAGTGCACGTTAAAAAAGCACCAGATGGTCAAAATTTTCCGGAGCCCTCCACCCCGGCGTCTCTCATAATCATATTGTGGTTTTGGGATGTAAAACATCACATTAATAATTGTTATTAGCTCATGCACATAATCGCGCTTACAAGTGATGACGGAAAATGGGGCCACCAACGCGGAGCACTTCGGACACGGTATAGCAAGGCCCTATGTTCCCATGTCTTACACCCTTCCTATTCGATGTTTTCTTCACGCTTCAGTTCAAAACAAAATCTAAGATTCAATTTTGCTGGTTGCAGAAGCAGCACCAGTTACTAAAATCAAGGGTTCGATGGACACCCGTCTGCCTCCAGTAGTTTGCATTTCTTACGACTGTAGTAACTGGCGCTGGAAAAACCATTTACTACAACCAAAGTGAATGCCACCTAGCGTGGGTGTTCGCAGCGAAAGGACTAGCATAATAGTTCAGTAGTAGGGAAGAGAAAGAGAGGGGGGAGGGGATAATGTTTACGAGAAACAGCTCCACTACTGTGAAACGATTCCTGGTCACAAAAGAATTCCGCCAGTACAAAAAGCAGGGCTTTTTCTCCTGGCGCTTCTTGCAGTTTTCTACAATAGTGTGTCAACTTTGGTGCTGCACACGCGGCAAGGCCAACGTCCAAAGGCTAAGTTGTATTAGGAAGGCACAGCGCGACTGAGACAAGGGACGAAGAACACACACCACATACGAGCGCTGCGCTCACACACGCATGTCGTTGTCCCCTGTCTCTGTCGCGCT
Source organism: Rhipicephalus appendiculatus (assembly GCA_030522465.1). Lineage (NCBI taxonomy): Eukaryota > Metazoa > Arthropoda > Arachnida > Ixodida > Ixodidae > Rhipicephalus > Rhipicephalus appendiculatus. The sequence goes on along the minus strand of JALIZH010032927.1, from coordinate 4,277,152 downwards.
GTGCTTTCCTATTACAATAAACCAACTCGCCTAGATCAAAACCTTGCTGCTAAGTTGTATATTGTATGTGTTGCGAGCTTGTTATGCTTAGAAACTTAGACCCTATGTGCCCTATGTTAGACACCTCTATGAGCTAAGGAGTATCCGGCGCCTTATTTGTGGAAGGGTTGAAAGGCAGGCTAGTTGGTATAAATTCATAGTAAATTATTGGCAGCGCAAACTAACGGGACACAGAAAGAGGTCCTCTTTCTGTGTCCCGTTAGTTTGCGCTGCCAATATTTTACTAGGACCCTTATTTGTGCGCCAACATATTCTTACATCACGTCAATAAAAAAAAAACGAAAACAAAGGGTGTGGTAGAAAAATGAAGAAACATTCATCGTTACCGGAGAGGGCGCACTGACTACGGGGACAAAGAGAGAAGAGAACGACACAAGCGCTCATCTTCAACTAAAGTTTAATAAAGGAAAACAGAAGGAAATACGTACAGAGTACCACGCGTGCGTCACTACGCAGAAAACATAACTCAACAATATACGTCACATATGGCTTTAAAAATTTGCCTGACAACATGGCGAGGTGATAAAACATATCTGCCGAAGCTTGCAAGGTGCTAGACGGTGAGGTCCAGAAAAGATACTTCTTTATCTATTAGTGCCAGTGACGTTTGGCTCACACAATTGTGACTTTCATTTCTGATATGAAACTCCTCACAAATCTTTCTCGTAATCTTGTCCGAGTGACGGAACAGCACCGCCTTACCTTGCACGGACCATTTTTAGGTACAGTCAACCACAAATGTTTACGGACCACGCGAGCGCGTGCCAAACTGCCTGTCCGCGCCACCTAGCGGTGCGCCATCTACCGTCGACTGCAGCGTGAGACCGGAAAGGGGTCTCCTTGTTATTCACAAGCCTTTCAATTTTCTACTGCCGCGCAGCGCATTGTTAGTTCGCAGTTTTCACGAGAAGTGCTTATTTGCAGTACGACCGTCACATTTCTGCTTTGATAGCAGGATCAAAGCTATCACAGCGTGCCTCGAATGGCGTACCGTTGGCTAGGTATGAATTTGTCACAAAGATTGCGACTGATAACGAGTATGCTCATAGACTGCTCTCAAGGCAGAAGCACGTAGACGCAAATGCCAAAAGGCACGTCGCGTTAAAATGTGAAAGGTGAACATTATTTGTTCCCAGTCAGAAAACAGACTGGCCATAAATTAAGGGAGGGATGCGTCTCGGGCTCTGCGGTGCTGTCGATTGCCGCTGACGTAGCGGAAGTGTTGCGAAGAGGCTTTCGGCCACGCGCTCGCGTGGTCCGTAAACTTTTGTGGTTGACTGTACATCGATGATTACATTAATTTTTACCGAATCGGGCATGGCAACTTCAAAGATGACCGACATCTTAAAGGTTTTTACAGAGCAAGACATTGGTTTGTCCTTCACTACAGAAACTGCTGTTAATGGTTCGCTGAAGTTTTTAAATCTTGAGCTCAAACTATATCTGTTGGCAATATAGCCCCAGGAGCGTTAAGCCTCTGTTGGAATTGCTGGTCGGTCCCCGCTAAGATTGTAAAGAATGGACATTGCCATTTCTGCTCTGTGATCAGCCCTGACAAAATCATGTAAACACATCATGAAAGGAAGCGTTAATGTACAATTGAGCAAACTTAGGAAGGCGGGCTACCCGGACCCTAAGACTGTTCTCGCATGTAGCCGGCTTTCGCGGGAGCTTAAGAAATTAATGGCAGAGCAGCCGACAGGTGTGATTGAGTTAAAAGAAAAAGTCAAGGCAAAGTTTGCGTTGATACCCTATGCGCGTGGTCTGTCACATCGTCTCAAAAGAGTGGCGCTTGGCATGAGGTGAAGGTGGTTTTTTTCTGCGGAATACAAGGTGCGTGGCATATGCCCGGCAGTGCGCAGACGCATTGAGTCGAACTCTAGGTCAAGTCCAGCGTGCACCCCATTAACCACACCGACAAACATGTTCCTTGCGCCTCGGGAGTCGTGTACTGTACCCCGTTATCGTGTGGCCGCGTTTACGTTGACCAGACGGGCAGATGTCTGAACCTGAGCCTTCATGAACGCAGAAACGCAGTTATAGGTTCTGCGTTTTTCACACTTAGGCATGCATTGCAGGGACTGCGGGTGCTCCGCGGATTTCACATGCACCGCGGTGTTATTCAGTCACTCGGACAAGGTTACGAAAGAGATTTGTGAGGCATTCCATATCAAAAAGGAGGTCACAAGTGTGTGAGCCATATGTCGCTGGCACAATAGATAAAGAAGTATTTTCTGGACCACACCGTATAGCACCTCGCAAGTTTCAGTAGATATGTTTTATCCCCTCGAACGTTGCCAGGCTAACGTTTTTAAGTAATGCGGGGCGTATGTCGCTCAGTTATGTTTTCTGCGTATGTGTGGTACTCTGTATTGATTTTTTTTCTGCGTATGTGTGGTACTCTGTATGTGATTTGTTTTCTGCGTATGTGTGGTACTCTGTATGTGATCTGCACATGTGTGGTACTCCGTATGAGATTTGCTTCTGTTTTCCTTCATTAAACTTTAGTTCAATGTGAGCGCTTGTGTCGTGTTCTTCTCTCTTTGTCTCCGTAGTCGGTGCGCGTTCACCAATAACGATGAATACATACCGACTCGCCAGTTTTCTGCATTGTTGAAGAAATACTTCCTAACCTTTTCAACGAAGCCGATTATGGGAGCTTTCCTGAGAGTGAAAGTGGTTTCCTGGAAAGCCCATGCGACTTTCTGAAAAGCTGGGATTATTTATTTTTATAATTTTTTTATACAGTGCAGCAAAACAAAACTTTGTTTCTCCTTTGAGAGGTCTTATGATATTCAGGTACCACCTCTTATTTGATGGTTTTTGATCTTACGCAACCAGATGTTTCGTTTAAAATATATCACATAGGCTGCATCGTAGGTGCACATGAAGTCTGTAGCTCACTTTAAATTTTTTTAATCGATGTTTAATGGCTTGATTCTAAAATTCAGGCTCGTTTCCCGAATACAGAAATGTAAACAGCTTTTTAGCGAAGTTCTTTACAGCCTTCGCAGTACCCGCATAAGTAAACATTATACTACCTGCCATAGTAAGTAAATGACTTCGGAAAGTAAACTCATCCTTGCCGGCTGCTACATAATTCAAAACACACTACACATGCAAAAATAAAGCTTAAAGCAAAGGAAAAAAAATGTTGCAGTGGCTTAGCTCGGCTATGCCAGGATATACGTAGCGTTAGCAAAGGTTCAGCTGATTATTCTTAGCTTTCCTGATTGTCTAGGATTAGCTTGATTATCATGATTACTGCTGCTCCAATGACACACAAACACGGTATACGTATTATGTGGCACATGTATATTTTTGGTCAACGTCAGATTGCTTCTCTATTGCCACAAAGACGGCTTGGTGATCAGTGAAGTAACACGCTGCCGTCTCTATGGCCGCAACACAGTATTCTGTTCATTCTTCCTACCCTGAACCGCTAATTGCCAGGCAACTACTTCGGGATCCGATGAGTCACGCTTCTCCGCTCTTCTGCGCCGTTGAGCAGCATTTGCGCTCTCCTTCTCCATGGCTATACCACACTGGCAAACGCCAGTCAGAAGCGCAGCGGCTCCAGCGCAGTGTCAGACGGCGACTGCACAGCGAAGGCGAATAGGTGCGTGCGCGCGCCGGCGACAGTGCGTCTACCACGGCTACGACGTCACTCCTCTGGAATGCGCAGACCGGCAGCGGTGAGTTGCGCGCGGCGGCGGCGGAGTGCGCGGGAGATGCCGGCTCCGGTAGGGTGCTCGCGCATGCGCAGCACGGCTCTTTATGTGCCGCGCGAAACGGGTTTGGCTAGGCCAGTGTAGCTAACGCTACAAAAAGGTGAAAGAACACTAGACACGGTCATGTAAGTAGACAGAATTGTTGCCATACCGTGACAGAATACTTCGATAAAAGGCCGGAGCTCTTCGGTTTCATTCGCACAGCGTGTAAAGATGCAACTGTTGTTGCTCAGAAAGGGCACATATCGGCACTTTGTTTTCGTCAGCCTTTTGTGAAGGCCAATCGTTGATTCAATATTGCATTATATCTTCACCTTTTATATTAGGATAAGAAAAAATTGAAGGACACTTTGTACATTCCAAAGTGTGTACGGCGAAAGCGTGTGGCCATTCGACTGACTATACCATGTCTTTTTTCTTTTACACTCTGAGTGGGATAACACACAAACCGAATGTGTGCCTGTTTTCTTGTTTAATTATTTACAGTGAATCGCACCGAGATGCGAGACTAATCTTCCTCCATTCGCATGCGTTCGTATTTCCTCGCGCTTTGCGCATCGCACAAACGGCATCCGCGTTCCAGCGCTTAAATTGACGAACCCTTTGTAAATTCCAAAGTGTGTTCCGCGAACGCCTGTGCCCATTGAGACGGCGTCGGTCAGAATGATTCCAAACGCTGGGCACAGCGACGCTACGCAAGCAAAGTGCGAGTGCTGTAGAGTCCGATGCGAGCGGCGTCCGTTTGCGGACCCCGGCAGCCACCTGGCTCCGTGCCAGGGCTCGGACGGACGGAGGCACGGGCAACGGATGGATGGACGGATGGACACGGACGGACGGACGGACGAGCACGGATGGACGGACGGACGAACGCATGGATGGACGGACCCACGGACGGACCCCGGCGGCCTCCTCGCTCCGTGCCATGGCTCCGACGGACGGACGGACACGGACGGACGGAGGGACGGACGGACACGGACGGACGGACGGATGGACAGACGGACGGACGGACACGGACCGGACGGACACGTACGGACGGTTGGATGGACGGACACGGACGGACGGGTGGACGGATGGATGGACGGACGGACGGACGGACGGACGGACGTGAGCATGAGACATTAAAGGCTTTCGCCTTAACACAGGAAGCTGAGCGGCGTCAGAACTCGCTTTCTCAAAACAATGAAATTGTTACTTAATTTACGATGCAAAGGAGTAAACAAAAAAAATTACACCATCTCCCGCTAAAGGGAACCATGTGTAGATGTGAAGCAGCGGCGCTAACGCTTACACTGGCGGCGGCGTTGACGCTGGTGCTCATTGCAGCGTTGCGCAGGAGAGAAAACTGGGGAGGCGCAAAGCACGCAGTGATGGAGCGGTGTTTCCTACTGGAACATGCCAATTGCTGCTAATGGGCAATGAGAGACAGAAGACTCCGACTGGACACAGAGACCCGCAGTCCGCTTTTAGTTAACGCACATGCTGCAAATTTTTATTGTTCAACAACGCACAGGAGAAATCTCGCACCGGCACCACCTTGCAGGTCAAGATCCACTGCCATATATACGGGGTGGCCAATGAACGGTTGTGCAGCGCGAGCAGTCGGTTTTTTCAACCAAGAAACTCGCTAGCGGACGCTGCCTGCGTCGGCGTCGCGAGGCGAGAGAGGGGGGGGACGCGCATGCGCAGTGGGAGTGTGGACGCCGTAGGGCAGGGATGCCCAGAGGAGAGAGGTGGGAGTGTAGGAGAGGAGAGAGAGGGCGGACATGCATGCGCAGTGGGAGTGTGGACGCCGCGGGTAGGGATGCCTAGAGGAGATAGGGGGGTAGCGTAGGAGGGGAGAGAGGAGGGGAGGCGCATGAGCAGTGAGGGTGTGGTTGCCGCGGGGAGGGATGCCTGGTGGAGAGAGAGGGGGGAGAGGAGGTTTTTTATTTTTATTTTTTTAAGGGGTTTGCGCATGCGCAGTAAGGGAGGCCACGCGGCACACCACCACCACCACCACCGGATTAAGCTTCGCCATAAGATGCTTCACATCTAAAAAATTGGTCGCGTATCTGCGTGCTTCGCTGCAAATGTTGCCGAAGGACGATAGTCATTGTGCCGGCCATACCACTATGTTTTGCCTTGCCTCAGACAGTGCCTACTCTACGTTTAATCGGCACATCTGGCTGGCATTGATAAAATTGAGGAGCCGCTGCGCGAGATTTGGACGCCATCTAAAACATGAGCTTGTACTGAACCAAGGGCCACAACCAACGGCAGCACCTTATCGTCGGCACAGGGCTTTTTCGAGCATAGCGTCGCAGTTCGTGCACAGCGTCGCATTTTCAGCGCAGCCTAAAAAACACTAGGGCCTTTAGAATTACGTATCTATGTATTTTCTAATAAAGGAACACACGACCTGATACTTGCATGTTAATGTTGCACCTCAGATATGTGTAGTATCTGATTTTTCATCGAAAATGTTCACAAGTATGAACGCAAATACCAGTTCAAGATGGCTGGTCGTTCAGAAACTGGTTAAACTTCGGCCTAGTGGCTGAGTGGCTGAATCGGGTGACAGACAGACAGACATACAGATCAAAATTTATGCGTTTAAGTATCCCAAGAAAGACTATCGTCTTTAAAATGAATCAAAAGGGTACTCTGCACAGATACGAATGCGTCTCTTACGGCCACACGTACCAAGAGCTGTGCAGAAAACAATCTGGCAGCCCGGTTTCTTACCACGGTTTCTGCCCCGAGCATAATAGCTTGTATTACGCGGTATCGTTGCTGGCAGAATTGTATGTGCCGCTGTAGAAAAAGACGATGAAGTTAGGCTCGCGAAAAAGGACGATGAGCTCGCTTTGTCAGTGATCGGACCAGCCTGACGTTCTGCTGACCGCCAGTTGCGGTTTCTGTCACATTGTAATGTGACAATATAAAACATTTTTTGAGACTTTCGCTTAAAGGCTGTTTAGGAATGCTAAAGAGATTATTATTTTTGGTCTTATATTAGAAATATCACAGGGTTCTAATTACATACATAGACAAAGATTCTCAGAACAGCTAGAGCAAGTACGGCTACCTTTACACATGACATGTCTTGGCAGCACCGTTCGCTTGGTTTTATTCATAGCTAATGGCTTTACGTTTTGGTTTTGTGATAGTGCCGTACGATACATTATCTAATAAACTTCCCTGTGTCTTTTATTTCATGCCGGGACGGTCTAATGCGCTCCCATAGAAGAGATCATGCACTCTAATTCTTCAAATTTTGTTCTAAACACAGGAAGGAAGGAACAACTGTAGTTTTCCAGTAGTCCAGCACTAACAATGCTCCCCCTCTTGTATTCATGTTTACGTGATAGTTTTCAATATGTGAACAATTTATTCAGCCTATTTTTTTCTTTGATTTTTTGTGCTTTTGGGTATACAGAGATAAATCAGTGTTTCAGTCTTCCTATGGGAAGTGTGTATACTGTTCTTACTTATTTTCATTGTTTTGCTTGTTTATGTACAAGTTACTTGTACAATAAAACTTCCCCTTTTGAGAAGCTCCCATAGCAGAGTGCATATGTGCTTCTAAGCGTTTACAATTTGTTCCGAACATAACAGCCACAAAGCCTTAGGGTAGGTACTCTTACTAGCGGCAAAAACGCGAGCGACACGCCGCGTGCGGCAAGCGTGCTCGCGGCAGGCGCGTGCGTTCGTGTTTCCATTCGCGTTTTACAGTGATACTTCGAGTCTCGAGTTGTATAAGACTTCAAGAATTGCGCCGCGCCGCGTAAAACGCGCATGCGAACGGGAACGCACGCGCCTGCCGCGAGCGCGCTTGACGCACGCGGCGTGTCGTGCGTTTTTGCCGCTAGTGAGTACGTACCCTAAACATGGCTTTCGCCGTATCGGGATGGCTCACTGCTCTCCACGCCCAACAACGCGCCTCACGCTAAAGAACACGAATTTTTTCACAAATCGCACGCACAATACAAGGTTGCGCTGGCTAGTGGTGCCTCCGAGAGGCTTTAGCCACTGCAAGTCAGGAGTGGAACATGAAAGCAAGATATAGAATGCTCTAATATCAAGTAAACTGCTTATTGTTGTTTATCTCATATCAGCTAACACAAAATAACATCTTTTTTCTGCAGTTTTAAAAACGCGGTGCTAAGAAGTAGCACAATCTTAGAAGGATGATAGAAGTATACGAAGAACGGTGACATGTCGATCTGAAGTCCATTCGCTATTGTTATGTTGTTTCACTTCGGGGTTATTTCTTTTGCAATGAAGAAGCGACTACTGTAATACACAACTAGATTTGGACTAACCCCTCTGCGATTTACGTTCCCTTAATTCATTTGATGGAATGCACTGCCTTTCGAGTAGAACAAATCCGTGCTACCAATTTCTTTAACACCACCGCTATAGTAATGCTTCTTGTGACTCTAACACCACCAGTAGGGTTACCAACCACCCCGGATTTTGCGGGAGTGTCCCGACTTTTCACGCACCGTCCCGAGCCCCGCACCGTCCTTGTCGGGACCGCTACATGTCCCGGATTTGTTCCGGACCATCCAATTAAACATCTTTTGTGATCCAACGCACGCCCAACAATGCGCCTCATGCTAAGGAACACGAAGTTTTTCACAAATCGCACGCACGCTACAAGGTTGTGCTGGCTTAGTGGTGCCTCCTAGAGGCTTTAAACACTTCAGCTGAACTTCCGCATGAAGTGCGACTACTTTTACGAGTACATTATCCAGCAAGAGGAAGTGCGGCGAACAGCACGTAGCCAGCTGAAGTGCTTCAAGAGACCGCAACTATAAAGAAACAGCGGATTTGTCTGGAAGATACCGCAAAATGAAAGCTGATTTTTCTAGCTCGCTATGTTATGTAGGCACCCCGATCCCCCGTCCCGACTTCCTTTGTTAAAGAGTTGATAACCCTAACTACCAGTGATCGGCTGCCACAAACACTTTAATCTGCGACCGAAGCGGCGCTGGGATAATGAGGAGCTCTTCCAGTATTAAAGTCAGCTGTTCGCGATCGATTGGATAATGCCCGCGGATAAAAGAGGGCGTCAGAGCCCATGATCACTGATCGAATAAGCTGACGGTAATATCCTTACGTAATACATCGGGCATAAGTGCAAGATTGCTCGTGGAAACCGCCTCCACGATCTAATGCTGGACATTCACGGCACGTGACCTGATTACCGTAACATTACATAGATTTTCGCTTGTAGCAGTGTCCATAACTACGTTTCTCCTAAGTTCGTAACCCTCCTTGATGAAAACGGAAGTGCTAGTGGTGTTGCTAGTGCCTGGTCAAGCTGTATACACCATATTTTTCCCCAATCAATCAATCAATCAATCAATCAATCAATCAATCAATCAATCAATCAATCAATCAATCAATCAATCAATCAATCAATCAATCAATCAATCAATCAATCAATCAATCAATCAATCAATCAATCAAGGAACCAATCCATCAATCAATCAATCAATACAGTCACCTTATTGTAAAGTGAAGTTTGGAAGTGTAGGCTATAGCATCCATTTTCAACCTGAACACTAAACCTCAACTCCAATCTAAACTGCTTTCCTCCCTCCAAAACGAAGGAGAGAGGAAATGCAAGCGCCAGAGCGAGTGAAGTTAGTATTCCGCAAAATTGAAAATAGGGACAGAATAGCGTCAAAAGAGGTTGGGATGAAAAAGCTCTGACTTAGTAAGGTCATGCAGTCTCCAAATTTTTTATTTATTTATTTTATCTTTGTAGAATTGAGTTCTTGACGTTTTATTTAATCTTCTTCAAGGCCGCAGCTTGAGCTTTTACTATCACACTGCACACAGTGACTCGAGATTACTGCACTTTCTTCTAGCGTTGGCTACACGACTCATAAGGTTAATGTAAAAGATCGAAACGAACAGGCGTTCCTAATTTTCCTCTTATGTGACCGCGCAATCAAGTAACTTTTTTGCTACGTACTCGTGCGCATATCACCGTAGTATTTTTTTGTATGGTATATCTCAATTGTCTTGCTTGCTTCTTTTTTGCTCATACCTCATCTGCCATTCTAATATTTTTTTTTCACCCATCACGCTCGCGCTCTTACTTTACACATTTATTCCCGCCTGTGAAAGGATTTCGACATGATCCATTAGCACTCACCATTCTCGCCGTACTTTTCGCGAATAGCCGCGTGCAATTGGGTGCGGGTGCGGCTGATCCCGGATGTAGCTCGGGCCGGCCAGCCGTGATTAGTTAACGAGTCCCATTTTCCTCGAAAGCAGGGAGTCGTGGATCCAATCGCCGGATAAACTCCCTCGATTTCCCGGCGCAGTAATGGTCATATGCGAGGAGTCAATGAAGAAAAGGAGCACTTTCGTAGAAGAGTAAGACGAAGCTTGCACTGTGACTGTGCTGCGTTTTCTGCGGTGCCCTAGGGTTTTATTCCAGGCATTTTAAACGTTTCCGAAAACAGGTAAGTACGTTTTGTGAGAGAGCGGGAATACAGGAAATGGTGGAAGGTTAACTAGAATATGTACAGTTTGCTACCCGGTACGTAGCGAATGGAATGACGGGCTTAAATAAAGAGACAAAGAGAGAAAATGTGAGCACACAAGTCACAATACATTCGTTGGTTTTGGTCGCACGAATGGGTAAGCTCACTTTAGAATGTTCTGGACTAATTATTCTATGTTAAATACCTCAGAAGAAAATTATAGAACCGAGAAACGTTTTTGTCTGTTGACGACGCGCCTCATGTACCTAGGACAAAGAACGCTGTCGTTATCCTGTGAAGTAGGAGAGACCTCAAAACAAATAGATTGAAGATTAACCAGTGGAGTTGGCATTAACATACCTCCAGGCATTACACTTAATATACATCCGTTCCAATTTAAGGGAGATTATGTTTGCTTGACAAGTGAGTTAAAGCAAGCATGTGATAAGAATAGAGATTTTCCTCTTGAGCCTGACTAAATGCTAGCGTTACTTGAAAGAGAAAGGCACCTGTCGAATGCCTTTTGCGCTCTTGCCCGTCCCTTCAAATTGAAATTCTTGCCCTTATCATCAGCAGAGAATTGATGGATGGAGGACTGTGCCCAATGAACAAAACCTAATACAACGTCGTCTAAATCACAGCTTTAGAATTCCACAAAAAATCTGCTGGGATTCCTCAAGAATACCGATATGACAGACCGCGATTTGAATTTATCATGGAATCTAGTGCACCATAAGATTTGTTTGTATTTGTTACAATATTGACCTCCCTTCTTGTCTTTCGAGTCTGGCATGGCTCAAAATGATTAGTTTTTCGACGATGTCTTCGTCTTTCATTGGCCCCATTTTTCTCTCTTTTTATCCACTAGAACGTTGTGTTAACTGTAAAGAAAAGGAAAAAAATTTATAACGGAACAGAAAGAATCGTATCCCTCTTGTGCAACGCCCAACAGTTGGAGGTGCTACTCAGCACGGGGCTCCGAACACTCGGGGAGTGGAACAAAAGTAGCCTTCCTACGTGTCGAAACGGATGCCGGAGTCACGTGCTGGGAGCGGATCGACGATTCTTCTTTTCCACAAGGAGATAAAAGTGCACCACGAACTGTAGCCGATTACGAAAGGCTTGGTGCCCAAGTGATGCTGGAACGGACAGTGCCATCGACAAGCACAGAAGTTTTTTTTTTATCTTGTTTTTCCCTCCACTTACGACACATTCGCTGCAGAGCCATTATCGCGTGACAGTGGCCAGTGGATTCGATGAGAACTAAGCGTGTCACTGGTCTGAATGCCGACAGGCATCTCTTCGATCAGAATAGTAACACTGTTGCAGAAGTGAAGCAGTCAAAGGAAAGCGAAAAACTACAATGTCATATAATAAAGAAAGCAAAGCGAAGAAAGTGGCAATTACACAATGAAGAGAGGAAAAAAAAAGCCCGAGAAGACTGTCATCGCTTCTAGAGTTGTTTCTTTTTTTAAGTTCTTCTCTTGTACTTATTTCCGAGCTGTCCAAAGTTTCAATCGAACTTTTGTAATGTGTGAATCTAAATGTAATATAGCCTTGCACAAAAGAATTTTTAACCCAGATCTCAATTTTTTTAAACAATGTTATATCAAACTATCAATCTAAGCTAAGACGGCCTCTTTAAGGAAACTTGGGCCCCTCATTTCATATTGTTCGGGGAAATGCTCGTAAATGAGTTTGAATCAGTCTTCACAAATGTGACTTCTGAATAGGTTTGATGTTTTTTTTTTAGCTTTAGAAATCATGCCGCAGCGACGACTCGGATATCAAGGAAAGTTCATATATGTGAATGAAGCTCATTCTGCCCTTTCGGTGAGCACATGCAACCATAATTACGAAGAATTTCAACGAAAGCATTGCGATAACGACACGAAAATAGACAAAAAATCATTCATTTTCCTACAAGGGAAGTACACCTGGTAATATCTAAATGGCTTTGCATTCGGCGCCCAGCTCTACCAGCCGTAAAAAAAAACACTAAAGTATAGTAGGATTAACATTAATAACAAATTTCCTTCGTTAAAATTTCACGTTTCACGAATGTTTTTGTAAGCGATGTGCTGAAACGCTTGCGGGAAAATTTAACGTGTTTTTTTGGGATACTGAAACATAAGATTTCTTATCAGAAGAAATGCACAATATCGCCACGAACAGAGTGACAAAAATGTAATGAGGACAAAAATTGGCGATGCTTGCACTAAGCCGCGCAAGGTTTGAAACATCGAAAGCGGACGATTGCGAAGACTAATCTGGTTGCTTCTACGTTGTTTTCAGACCTTAGCTAGGTGATTCAGGTTATTTCTAGGTGGGCTTCTAGGTCGTTGCTAGGCTTTACGTAGGTGGTGCTAGGTTGTTTCTACGTAGATTGTCAGTGCAGAGAGGTTCGAGTTAACCCACAGGCAGTCACAGACACTACACGGATGTCCAAACTCCAGAGACAGCAACTCGTAGTGAAACCGAGCGTTGGCACCTGTGATAGCTCTACGGACACGTCGTCGTTGGCGTAGGCCTGCTATCGCTTCAGAGCCTTCTCGCAGCCGCCGTTGCCTTTACCGATCCCTAGTATTCTCTCGTTGTATCTTCGGGTCACCGCCGTCGGTTCGCAGCCATTTGTTGGTTAACTGTTCCGTTCTTCAGTTTTAGTGGATCAGTCATGAATACTGGGATCTAATCAATTTCTGTGGCACATGCCCGTTTGTGCTGATGGTAGTTTTCTTATAGGCCACACGGCAGCACATACCCGTTTGATTATGACATAGTTTTCTCGTAGTCTGCACAAATTACGGCTAGCTTAAACAGGTTCGCTGTTTTGATATTGGACCAAAGAAGGCGTCTGGCATTTCGCAGTGTTGTCATTTGGCCACACAGAACTCAGTCACATTTTCAGCTGACACTTACCACAGGCATTGGCCAGATGCAAGGCATTTGTCACCTGCTGGCAGGAAGGCTGACAGGTAATCTTTTTTCAAGAGTACATAGATGCTAGAATTAAATGGGATGGCGCCGATAAAAATTGAGCCATATACTTCACGCGCGAAAGCTCGAAGATGTTAAGACACCTGCTGAGGCGTTGAAAAATTCGTTAAGAGGGGTTGTGTTGAAGCCGACGTTGCGACAAGCGTACTTGTCTGTTTCAAGGATGCAAGACAAGTCCGCTTGTGGAAGGATCGGCTACATCACAAACCCTGTTTACCATTCTTCATTAAGCTTCCATCTTACCCCTGACTCCTGCGTTTTTCTGCTCAGGTGTGGCGTCTTGAGTAACACACACACATGCGCGCACACACACACACACACACACACACACACACACACACACACACACACACGCACACACACACACACGCACACACACACACACACACACACACACACACACACACACACACACACACACACACACACACACACACACACACACACACACACACACACACACACACACACACACACACACACACACACACACACACACACACACACACACACACACACACACACACACACACACACACACACATACACACACACACACGCACACACACACACACACACACACACACACACGCGCGCGCGCGCGCGAATAAGCATGTGTGTCAAACTGTCCATATTCCAGCTGGGAATGGAGGTGTCGGCGAACACGGCGGAGCCTTGTCACACTGTTCTCTCGTCACACTGGACAATTCCATTGGTCGCTTTGCACCCCTACAGGCATAAATTAATATGTTCAAAAGAGCCATGGCGGCGAGAATAAACAACCAGTGCCTCTCAAAAATTTTGAATGGGACAGAGTTTATTTGAATTGCCATTCCTTAGGATTGATACTGTGCACTATCTACTAAGGGCACGTATGGCAAAATTATACATGGAATGCGTCAACAGGCACTTGAAAAACAGAAACAACAAAAGACGGGCGAGGAAAGGGCGTATCTGGAGGGCAGGCGTTAAGGGTAATGAGTTAGGCTAGTTGGGTTCTGTTAAGGTTCAAGTTTGCAAATAAAAATGCAGTGACACTGTTCAGAAACGATAAACCCTGGCAGGTCAAAAACGGGGAGAAATTTAAAACAAAAAGACGGGGAGGGGTGAAATGCAAAGAAAGTTGCGCACGCCCACTTACGTATCCCGCGCCTATAGGAAATAAAAAAAACATTGTGCACTCAGTAAACAAAAAGAAGCAATACCCATTCTTCCTTCTTTACTTTCGCCTGTATACACGGGGCAATTGAATTTCCTTCATCGTTCACATACACAGCGGCGGCCAAAGGAATTCAATTTTTGTTTGAACCCGGCATATACGACGTATGCGCACAGTGTGCAAGCAGCGGCTCGACAGTAGCGGTATTGGCATAATGGCGTTTGCCGGCATCAGAAGTGCGGCCTGGAATGCTCTGAAGCAGTGGTATATAATCCGAGAGCAAGAAAGTCTGGACAGTCAGGCCGCTTCCCCTTTCATGCCGCACCCCCCCCCCCCCCTCTCTCTCTTCCACCTTTCTCCAGAATGCTCAAACACATTCGTTGGTGGCTTTCTCGTAAACTAGAAAGGCATCGATGCTTCTGCGACTGTAAACCATGGCTATTCCATGGAGGACTGCCTTATTTTAGGGTCACTGCCGAGGGTAATGCCGTGGGCGTAAGCTATACACCGGAGAGTACACAAGAGGCCTGCGATGCGTGACCAAATGCTACGCGCGTGACTTCGAGACACTTGGGGTCTGCGTCCTCGATTTCGGCATCGAGGACTTCATGGCAGCGAACCTTTTCGCAAACTCCGCGGAGTCAAGAAGCAAACTTGAAAAAGAATACACTTGTTCAGCGTCCTTTTTTCTGATACGGCAACTATTGCACGACTTGTTCCATTACATTTCCTTGTTTGCCACAAGTTTTCGTTTCACATAACATCTTTTCTGTTTCATAGACCACCTATTTACTCGTTTGTAATGAACTCGTCTGTTTACATCACAGCGTGAAATGATCACCGTAAGGTCATTGTATATGCATGCAGAGATCTTATTTTAGCGAACGCTTGTCTTCTACAAGGCCATCTTCTGTTTTTTGTACCACGCATACACTTTTAGATGGACAAAATTTGCTATATTCCACCGATTATAAAACCTAAGCTTTAAGAAGAAACGGAGTTGAAGAAATATACCGCGCCTCCACAAAAACAAGAACCAGTATTTTGTTCTATAAGGACCTAGATAAGAAACATGGACTAGTCTTGAGCGTTTCAGAAATGAATATCGCTGTGTTAATCCTTCGTCCAGCAGTCAACGAATGTTCCGCTGCTAAATAGAGCATGCAGAACAAAATTTCAAATCTGGAAGACAAACACGCCTTATCGGATGGCTGTAGTAGAACATAGCAGCATAAAAACATGGCTGATTCCCTCCGTCATAGGAATCGGTATAACACGAAAGTGAAGTGTTTTCAAAGAAGTAGTGCTTATTGTGTAGTGATAATGAGAGTTCGTACAACGTCTATTGCTGTTTTACACCTATAGCACCGTTTGATGTGGATGCACCCCCAGTCGATCCCCTAGTGGCACATCTCCATCGCGACGACTAACGCCCACGGATCATGATTTAACCGCTGTAATAGTTAAACTTTTGAATCTATACCTGGACACAGCGTATCACGAATCGCGCGCAAAGATGACATCAACAAGGCACGTAATAAACACTGGTTACTCGTGCACTTCCTTCAAAGCGTCGTCACTGAAGGAGAGAAACGGCACGGCGTGCACTCCTGAGGGATGCGGTAACCTACGCCTGTGCCTCCGCATACACTACCGCACTGCGCTTCATCAACACGGGAGGCAGAGCTTCAGCCGCAAACGCGCGCACGCGTTCGGCGTCCCGCTGGCCTCCGTCTCGCTTTACTACCAAGGTACCACATTCCGTCCGTCCACATCATTGCCTTTCTGCATCGCTTGCTGCAGCAGTTTAATTGGTCGGTGTTATCGCACTTGAAGTAGTCGGCTGCGAAACACCGTTGGTGCATGTGGAAGCGCACTACTCCCACAACGAGCCGTCACATGCTAACACGGAAGCAAAAGGCTAGAGTGACACATAACTGCGTCAAGGGCGACTCCCCGATGCTGGCTCGGGCAGCGTTTGTTGCTGCATCGAGACGCTTTCACCATGACCTCGGAGAGATTGCGCGCCGGCACGCAATCTCGGACGCCATAATATAACTGCTTCGTCGACGAATCATTCTCTGTCGGTGTAATGTCGTGCCGCATTACTTCTCTTCATCGCTCACAGACGGCGGCACCGCCCGCCGCCACCAACAGAGAGCACCGAGCGAGAGAGATTGCGTGGGAGATATAAGGCGCGTTAGTAACATGTTCTCCGTCTGCTTTTTTAGCTCAGTCGGTAGAGCGTCGGGCGCTTACCGTCGCGGGCGAAGAAGTCAAAGGTTCGGTTCCCAGCGGGGGAACATTTTCATAATTATTTTTATTTCTCATTTGGTAGTGTTAATTATATCAACGTCATATCCGTAACGGATATGCTTGGTCGATCCCGACAAAAAACACTTTCGTGTTAAAAAAAAAATAGTAGCACTTCTTCTTGATACCCGCAGCCTCTATCTGGAGTGGTTCCATAAGCTCCGTTTAATAGCTCATTAAACAGTCGTCGAGGGAGACGCCGAATGAACTGTCTAGAAGCGGCCACAATGTGACCCGTTTTCTTGCCTACATGCGAGGATTGTACCCAAGACTTAAATTTATTTATTTATTCAAGATACCGTTATAGGCCCCAGAAAACGCCAAGGAGCAATGGGAAGCTTAGAAAAGAAAGAAACGTTACATAGTGTAGAGATCCTATGTCTATACAAATTGTAATATAAAGAAAGATGTTCAGGGAAATTGAAACATGCAAGGTAATCGCTATATGACAAATATGCTAGGGAATAAAACTAGTAAGGCCACGCACAGTTAAAACATTTAAAAAAAAACGAAAAACATTGCTAAGAATTATACAATGAAGAATTAAACGTGCACCAGTAGTAGAATGCTAATGGCATAGGTTTGTGTCTCATAAATTAAAAAAAAAGGAATGTTCTTAGAACCAAGCGTCGAGCGAAAACGTTTCGTGTGTGCAATGTAGAGCTGTCTTTTTCCAGGCACGAATGATTATGGAATTCACTCTTCTTACACAAGATGGCTAACGCCTGGCTGCGCTCATGTAAGGCAAGTGAGCAGCAACGAGCAAGTGCGTATATCTTGCATTAACTCAGGCGAGCACGTTTTTATCAACGAAGCTGTTCTCGCTCGGCGTAAAATGAAGTTACCAAAACATATCACCATCATGAACCGACACGCACTCTCTTTGTCCTCTTCTGCTTCGCTCCCAGAACATGTGCTCCGATTTGTAAGACTTAGTGCAAACTTCCCGCCTTTTTTTTTTGTATGTCTTTCTCAAAGGCGTGTAGACCTTAGTCAAGTGCCCACAGCACGTCTGTAAGGCAAGACGCGCAGCGACGTAGCTGCAAACTTTGCTATTGCTGTGACGGATGATGATGATGATGAATTATGGCTTACCCATTTCTAATCGACGGCATGCTGTTCACCTCTCACTCATTACGCAATGCCGAAGAAAACGAAGGTGGCTTTCGCCTTGAATAATTCTTCGAAAAATGCTTAAGCAACCAGGCTATTTTCTTTTCCCTCTCTTGTGTAGCCCTAGCTTCAACATCCTTAGGACGAATTAAACTTCGTGCTATCCACTCACTGAGAATTTGTTCCACCTTTCCCAAAGCCGCTCGTCTAAGTTCTTCCGTTCCAACAGTCACACGCAGAGGGAGATGCCACCCGACTGGCAGCGGCCGCACAAATTCAATTGTCAACATCGTACTCACTTTTCGCTTTTTCGTCCTCCTTTTTTGTGTGCAGTCTTATTTGCTTTGATCATTTAGAAACCTTATCGAGCGTTGAAGATTTGAATCAGGATAAGGAAAACCAGGAAAAATACGCGGGAAGAAAATACCAGGTGAAAGCGTGGTCTGATCCCTTTGTGGCTTTCATAGGTAGGTCGTTAAGTGGTAGAGCCGGCGGCACTTTTAATGAGAAGACCATAGAGGGACAAATTGATTCCAGAAAATCTTGAGAAAAAAGAACGATGATGTATTTTTTGTTCGAGTGCAACTTTTTTTAGCCGTTCTGAAAGAGATTGATTTATACAAAGCAACTTACAACTTTTTAGTCACTTTCTTAGGGCGATTCACGGAGCCCTTTCCTATTTCCGCTGAAAGAGAAGGCTGTATGCATAACAATGAAGAAATATTTTTATAACTTTTTTTTAGAATTTCCTAAGCTGTGGTTTGACATTTTTCCCTGGCAATAAAAGCACGACTGCAAAAAGCTAGCTACGTGATTGCAGTATAGCGAAGGAGAGCATTTCGTGCGTTATAAAGATAATGGGACGATAGTAACAAATAATTTATCTCACTGCCGAAATCGCAGATAATAGGCACACTAGGAAGATCATGCCGTATAGTTCCGTAAGTTTAGGAAAAGAGCACCGATTGAAGAGACGTTTACCTTAACTGGCACAGAGCATAGTAATATAATAATAATATGTGGGGTTTTACGTCCCAAAACCACGATATGATTATGAGGGGGACGCCGTAGTGGAGGGCTCCGGGAATTTAGACCATCTGGTGTTCTTTAACGTGCACTGACATCGCACAGTACACGGGCCTCTACCATTTCGCCTCCATGAAATGCGACCGCCGCGGCCGGGATCGAACCCGCGACCTTCGGGTCAGCAGCCGAACACCCTAGCCACTGATCCACCGAGGCGGACACACAGAGCATAGTCGTCTGCACATACGGTTGCGCCTATTACATCCTCTATATATCCCACCTACAAAGAAGAACCAATAAGGGTGATTGTAACAAATTGTGTAAGAGTCAAAAGTAAGGGTTATTAATGACGAAGCGTCATTAATATTCTAGTCCTCCACATCAACGCAGAGCCGCAGATACGACCGCGGTCTCTGAATGCGCAAATTGGACAGCCGCCGTTGCAGGGCTTCGTATGCAACCATGAAACGAGGTTCCATGTTAATGCTTATGCTTTGCTTCGCATAATATCTACCCTCTTTCTTTCTCTCGAGGGCTTCCTACTTCGATGCACTACTGGTTACTCCTTCTCATTAATCATAGCTTCTGTACAAAGCGCTTCTTCCAAAAGGCACGGCGCTGCCATGCATTTTTATGCGGTATGAGGATCAGCTTGAGCAGGCGTTCAGTATGATGCTGTTTAGCGCCGCTCTTTGGATGACTAACGACTTGCTGAGCATAAAAGTGGTAGACTGACCAAATTAAAGGCAAATGAAGTGGTATCGTTATCCGTCTCTTGACAGAAGGGGATTGGTTCCAAACGTATGGCAGTGACATTATCAAGTCATCTAATGAACATTTTTCTTTCGACTTGGCTACATGCTGTTTCTTGTAGCCTCAGTTCACAGCGTCCATATTATGCCTTCAAAGTGCAGGTGGTTTTGCATTATAAACAAAACAAAAATATGTAAACTATCTAACGTAATTTCCGTGCAGCTGTCGATTGTATAACATCAAAATTACCAGCAAGCCTATACAGCGCACTGCAATTCGCGAAGAGGAAGCGATAGAGAAAGATATTCCTTATTCGTAAAGCACTCCGATCGCTTGTCTTGGACATCCTCCGCTTTCGGAAGCCTTTGTGTGTGTCGAAGCATATCGAAATATTAGATACCATGCGGCCACGGCTGTTCCCTCTGGCAAATCTTTGTTTCAAATAGATTTAGCATATTGTAATATCAATCTGAGGCTAATTATTCCTTCGTTTGATAGCGTGACAGCCTGGTGAGTATTGTGTGTGTGTGTGTATGTATGTCTGTGTGTATGTATGTGTGTGTGCGTGTGTGTGTGTGTGGGCGCGCGTGTGTGTGTTTGTGCGTATGTGTGTTTCTGTGCGTGTATGAGTGCGTGCGTGTGTGTGAGCGCGTGTGCGTGTGTGTGTGCGTGTGTGCGTGCGTGTGTGCGAGATCCTACATTGGCAGTCGGTCCTAGTGTAGCGTTACTACAGTAGCGTTCGTCTGGTGCGTACCTTCTTACACCATTCAGACGCTTTGTACACAGTTGTGTACACCGCTTCGTGATAGTTCTGTCGAACTGTAGATAAGAAACAGTAAGACACATTGAGATCTGGATGGTGTGAAACTCCAGCCTAATAAACGTGTATTCACTCAATTTCAATTCACAGTGCACTGTTCTCTATGACGACTTTGCTGAAGGCACTACCATGTCCGACGAGTCGTGCGATGTGTCCTTTCCGCGAGCCACGAGAAAACTAAAATTTTTCTTTGCTTGAAATGAATATAACCAAACAGTTATTTGCCTCATAGTTGGTCCTATTGATGCAAAATCAGAACCTGAATTACTTAAGGAAAGGCAAAATTGTTAGTTATAAGAATTTTAACAAATCTTGTGTCTAACAAAGAAAAAAACGAGCCCTCAACATTGCACTTCACGATAAAGAGCCATTTAATTACCAGTTCATTAGCATTATTACTATAAAGCAGGGAAATGAACGTATTATGGCAATAATTTGTTGCATTAGCGCGTCGAGTCTTTTCGAATAATGTTGCGTAAATTTAAGGTATTTACAGCTTAGTTTGCGTCAGTTATACAGATACCATCTAGGAGGGTTATATAATTGACACAAGGATAAAAGTAACCTCATCGACCTAAAACCTACGCAACTAGTAAATGCAAGACCTTCGCATTTTGTAGCCTAATTACCGCAGCCTACGAAGAAGCATATTGAGACATAAACAAAACACAGCCGACCTTTTAACTTGATTCTCTATGCAAATCTATTGCCGGCGTATCCCCCCTAGGCTGAATGCGCTTACGATGAATAGCGTCCATTTCTTCAGTGTCCTCGTCATAAAGGTCAGAAATATTTACAGCAGGTATTTGTGAACCTTCCGCCTTAGTGAAAAAGAAACTAGTCAAGACAGCTTGCAAACACTGGACGAGGCCGCCCACGGTCATACCCTAACTTTCATGCCTTGAGCATACATAGCGAAGGACATTTATAACACACGAAAACAATACACAAAGCTCGTGCGTTCTTGCGTGTTATATATCATTTCGTGCTATCTCCTTGCTATTACCCCCAAGAACGCCCGCTTGTCTTAGCAGTGTTTACGAGGCTACTTCGGTGGCGCCTACAGAATCAGACCGGCAGTTTTTCTTGGTTACCATTTTCTACGCCGGGCTGCCGCCAGTTGTTTATACCTTCTATCTCGTTGGCGACGGAAAGGTTGCTCCTGCACTCAGTCTAGGTAAGAAACCGCGACTTCGCCCTTCTTAACTCTTCATCAGTGTCGCTTTGCCGGTCGGATTGGGCACATGAAGCTGCCACAGAGGATTTTTCTAGCTTGGCGAGTAGGCCTGAGCAATGCAATCGAATGGGTGAGCCCAGCAACGTTGAAGGACACTAAGACGTTCTCCTGTTGCGTTGAAAAAGAATGGTTACCAGCAATATGTTCAAACAGTTATAACGAATTATTTTTAATTTAAGGACTGAAACTTTCTAAGCGGCACGCTTTTAAGTTTGACTCTTTTCATACATTTCTTTTGTACTGAGTGCATTCAGAAAAAAAATTTAAAAATTAAGCCAGCTTCGCAATAGTGGTGCCAAGCCTGAAGGTAGTGCGGAGGTGGGCGGCCTTCGTTGT
Organism: Rhipicephalus appendiculatus; assembly: GCA_030522465.1. Classification (NCBI taxonomy): domain Eukaryota; kingdom Metazoa; phylum Arthropoda; class Arachnida; order Ixodida; family Ixodidae; genus Rhipicephalus; species Rhipicephalus appendiculatus. Next base: position 4,255,122 of record JALIZH010032927.1, on the reverse strand, counting down.
TTGTGTTTATTTACAACGAAGCTGTATAGCACTAATTGGTCGGAAAATTTTGTTGCGTAAACACGAAACACCGGGCAACCGAAGGCAAATGGCGTGTTCCTACGCGCCGCGCGTGGGCTAGCAACTCATTCAGTTCACTTTAAGACTGCCATTGGTAGAGCACGGAAATTGAAGATACCAGAAGAAGAGCGTGAATGCAATTCTCGACGAAAGGAATAAATTTGTCTTGTTCCAACAGCATCATAGGCAAAACCGAGCAATTCTAGCCCAAGAAGTCCCTGGGCAAGCGACAAGCCCACCGAGACGACGAACAGCGCCGTGAAGGAGAGAACATTGCGAAAATACCCAAGTCTGACGCTGATCAGTTGGCCAATTTCAGGGGCGCTCATTCTAAATTTAAGTGGCAGAATCCTGGACCATGGGTGTGGTGTATCGTGCAGTGTGTGTGATCACCTGTGGTATGACAATGACTTGTTGAAAAAATTGAAGGACACTTTGTACATTCCAAAGTGTGTTCGGCGAAAGCATGTGGCCATTCCACTGACGGAAAGACCGACGGACGGACAGACGGACGGACGGACACGGACATTCGGACGGACAGGGGCGGACGGACAGACGGACGGACGGACAGACGGACATCCGGACGGACGGACGGACGGACAGACGGACATCCGGACGGACGGACGGACAGACGGACATCCGGACGGATGGACGGACAGACGGACATCCGGACGGACGGACGGACAGACGGACATCCGGACGGACATCCGGACGGATGGACGGACAGACGGACATCCGGACGGACGGACGGACGGACAGACGGACATCCGGACGGACGGACGGACACCGGACGGACGTGAGCATGAGACATTAAAGGCTTTCGCCTTAATAGCGAGCACGAAGGACACATCGAAGTAAAAAACTGGCTCGGACGCTGAGGAAGAGCATTCGGAGAGGCGGTAAGATGAGCCGACGAACGCGTTCGTTGTAGACGCCTGCACAACTGCAATGCCACAACTAAATTTCGACTTCTGGGACGTTTAGGGGCCTTTTAACAATTTAACGCAAATTGCATATCTTTCTGTACGATCAGACATACAGCGTGAAACTCAGTATTCATTTAAATGAGCCATGACACCCAATTTCCACTCATAATCTGTGTTATGTGGGTTAATCCTTGCATGTCAACAAACAAGCTGGCGATTTTTCAGCGCATTTGGTCGAGCTCTTAATTTATAATGGGACATTTTTATAAACATTATAATGGCCCGAGAGTCTGACAACATTGAAGCACTCGCGTGCCGTGACGTAACAAGCTTCTTGCTTTGCGGGCGTCTGTATTCCGGCCGACAATTTTGTTTCGGGGTCAGCGGCGCGTATACAATGGAGCTATTTCAGCTTTCTTAAGCTTGACGTCGAAAATTGAAAATTTTCAACGTCAAGCTCAAGCAATTGAAGGCTGAAAATTAGGTAGAGGACGACGGCTCCACTCCATGAAGCACATGACATCACACACGCCATGGCAAAATGGAGGTCGCCAGCAGGGGGGCGGTGTTTATAGCCGCCGACTTCTAGGGCTTGTTTTGTACTGCAGCATACTTTTACAGTGCACTTTTCTTATATGTACAGGCAGAATACACCCTTCACTTCTATTTTTCGCCAAAGACGGCTGAAAATGGCTGGGGAAGCAATCACTGCCTACCACAGCGACCACAAAGTGATTATCTTTGCTATTACTCTAAAGTAATAATAAAACATATCTCCCTCTCCCCCCCCCCTTCAGCATGTGGGGTGTTCGATACAGCGTCGCTGGATATTCACCTTCACAGGGCATGATGGCGGCGAATTTTTTTCTCTTTGTTTCTTCCTCTCTCTATCTCTATCATTTACAGCGAAAGCTTTTGTGAAATCACAACAACAGCCATTTTTGGTGCCGTAGTTGTCCGCCACCGCAACCGTGGCCACTGCCACAGCCGGCGTCCGTAACCACAATCGCGCGAAATGAATAAAAAACGAAATGCGATAAAAATGTCAAGAATAGGATCGGATTCGAACCCGTAGAGGCGCTGCCACGCATAGTAGCAGCTGCCCCGCATTAGGGGTGCGCCGAAGCGCACCCCTCTGCCTGGCAGCCGAGTATTCTACCACAAAGCCACACCAGTTCTTTTATTTCTTAAAAACAGAGGCATGCCGCTGCTTGAAACTTCTGCGCCGAAATACCCTCTGCAGTCTTCATGTCGGGGAAGGAATCGCGTTAACATATGGTATATAAAGTGGTAGAAGAGTAAAATACCAACAAGGTGCCACACAATGCGAATTGCGTAACCCGGTGGGTCGTTGAATGCTTCCAACCCATTACAAAGGACTCAGCCACAGCACCAAAAAAAAAAATGCACCTGCTGCCTCACAGATCTGTAGCGGCTACTTCGCTTCTCCGCAGACCAAGGAATAATGGCATAGTGGGTGAATTGCGTACTCCAAAAAAAAAGTCACAGTTTCACCGCAAGGGTATTATTTATGGCGTAGTGGGTTCCGTGCAAGTGTACTAGTCGTAACTGCCCCACGAGAGTATAGAAAATTCTCCAGAAAGGCCGCTCTTTCAGCTTTCGCATTGGTGGTTGTGGTTGGAAGAAGGAAAAGGCGCCTAATTTCTGCAGCCCGGTCGGGAGCACGGCGCAGAAACTGACTGTGCTGCGTATTCAGCTTAGGCCTAGAGTTGTTTTTCTTCCTCTCTCTCTATCTTTTCCTATGTTCTCTGCGTTTTTTTATGTTGTCTCTCTGTTTATTTTTATTCCTTTCCTTTTTTTTGCTCTCTATTGATTTAGTTCTCTTTCTAGCTGTTTTTATCTTTCTCTTTCTTCCCATTCGGTTCTGTATCTCTTTCTCTGTTTCTCGCTTTGTCTCTGTCTACTATTTCTTTCTCTATTTCTTTCTTTTTTTATTCTCTCTCTTTCTCTCTTTCTTTCCTTCCTTTTTGTCTTTTTCTTTCTTTCTATGGTTTACTTTTCTCTTTCCCATCCTCCTTTCCCTCCTCCTAACCCTAACTTGCCCTTCCCACCCCCTTCTTATACTATACTATACAAGACTATGCTGTGCTCTGTTAACGTACCTCGATAGCCGAGTGGTCAAGACGCTCGCGTTCCGATCGTGGGTGCGAGGGTTCGAATCCCGACTCACCAAGAAATTTTTTGTACAAGAATTTCTCTCGTTGTCTTTCTTTTCATCTCTTTCTTTTTCTCTTTCTTTCTCTCTCTGTGCACTGATCTTCTGGCTCATGGTAGTTATTGCATCCCACACCGGAAACATCGGCACACGTGTTCTGGAAGTGATGAAGACGACAAAGAAAGCACGTGCCGGTACATGTGCACCTGTTCTGGGAGCGAGGATGAAGAAGAGCACGTGCCAGTTCATGGTGATGATAATTTCTATTCCCAGATTACGGACTGATGCTTGGCTTAAACAGCCCTGCTGTTAAAAGTACAGCTGGGCAGTACACCTGCACGCTAGATGGTACCTCCGTAAGCAGAAGAAACAAGTGATACCAGTAAGCCTTACATTGCAAGGACTCTTAAAGTGTCTTCGCCGATTCTGAGCTTTTCTGCCGCTTTGTAACAAAGATTGACACAACGTGGCCGAAAAAAAAAAGAAAGCCAAACGGAGCAACAGCAACTTTAACAGCAGGTGGCCTTAAACATACTATGAAACACTACGTAAAAGCGCGGCGAATAAGTCTGACAGGCCGGGTACTTGCTCTGTAGCTCTGAGCCGCGAGCATTCTTGCTGGCTGCGGCGCAATAGCAGCTCCCTGGTTGACCTGCTATACGTTAGCTGAGCCAGAGAAGACAAGCTTATCGAACGAATGAACACGCTAAGCTCTCGGGTTCTCCGGAACTAGGGCCTCATGAGTGAATTCCCGAGAGTTGTCCTTTCTCAACCTTTCCATGATGCGTACATCAGCACTGTATTGCCGGGGTACGCAATTGACACAAGCAACGCGACAGTTTGGAGAAAGGCTTTTTTCGGCTCTGCCCAAACAATACTCGGGGCTATAGTTTCCGATTACTCTTCCTTCATTGGTTTCCTGCCCGTTGTTCCAACAGTGACACCTTCTCCTTCCCATCGGCCAATCCACTTCACATTGCTTTTCGGTACAAAAGGACAAGTTACACTAGCTAACTTTAGCGAGAAAACTCTTTCAGACTTCTCGGCAGCCTCATTTTGAGATCATTATCACTCCTTTTTTTTCCTTCTTTTGCGGCCGAGCAGCACTCTTAGTACGTTAAAGTAGTACGAAAGCACTTCAGAGCTCTTCCAGCTATAAAGGTGTATAATTCTCATTGTCATTTCCAATGTTTCCATTGTCTACATCAATACAGTGCTTCAAGAACCTCCATCTTCAGCAGGAAAGATACTCTATTTTCATTTTTTTTTGTGCCGCTCGACAAGCATCAAGCTTGTTTTTCAGGAAAATGCTCTACCTCGTCACATAAAGGTGGGCTACTCGAGGCAACCTGGGCGCAATAAACCTATCAGAGCATCTTTCAATGGGCTGTAGCGGTATCTTGTTGCTTCTGACCCGTAAAGGGAAGGCTCGGCTGCCCGACTTCAAAGTCTTCCGTTCGTTGCATTGCTCCTTTCTTCCTTTTAGCTTCTTTGTTGTATACTTTCTCCCTACTTTCTTGATATGCCGAAGAAGAGTGTCAGTACGTCCTGTGTGGTAGAAATTGGTGCTGTTCCGGTTTCATTAGGCTTGCCGTCATTTCCGCGATTAGGTAACTGCCTACTTACCAACATCTTATCTTGAATTCCAATGGCGGAGTCGGAGCATGTTTTCCTGCTCCTTTTGGAGCGAGTGTGTTCCAATGGTAGAGTGAGGGCAGGAGTCAAGAATTCCAATGAGCGAGTCGGAGTGGATTCAGAGCGGGAGTCACTCCGTGGAGCAGGAAAAGCTGCACCGCCGAAATCGGTGGAGTGGACCGCAACTCGGCGTAACGTATTTCTGTTAACACGTTTGCCTGCTTGAGGGCGCCGCCGGTAGTTGCTTGTTTTCGTGGTAATGGCGGACGACATGGACTCGATATCGACAGCTCCCGAGTCAGAAAAGTTCCCGCACGAGTGATTCATAGCGACGTTGAAACTACTGCGTAGGAGCGGGAATTCGACAGCTGTATGGAATAACTGTATACAAGGTACTCTGGGCAATTCGTCACCCGAAAGATAGACCTTCCGTTTCCGCCTTGCTCCAGCGGCACGTGTTGTGTTACCATCGCGGATCTGGAGGCGTTGCTCCACGCCAGAGTCGAGTGCTCGCTCGCGGAGTCCGTCGGCTGCTCCGACTCTACCATTGGAATTCAACATTTGTTCCAGTCACTCGCGTTATTGGAGTGGGCTTCTCGTTGCCGAAAGCCATCACTGATCTCGCCAACTCTGGGTGAGTCTGATGAAATGCAACGATTTTTCGAACGCGTTACACTTTATTTTCCTGCGATGTTACCGTGCGTACACGCGTACTACCAGGTTGCATGTTTTCGTAGAAGTGGCATTCTCGCTGAAATGGAAGCAGAGTCACCACACCTTATATACTAGTTATCTGTGGTGTATTCTTTGTAAGAATGTTTATAGTACGCACTCTTCTCGTGCCTCTAAAGAAAGCGACTAATGAATTATTACACATTGAAATTAATAAAGACTGAAAAGTAAATGAATTTTCGAGATACACGTCCTGTCTGCAAAACTTTAAAAGCAAAACAATGACCGGCAAAAAATTACAGCGAGTAATCTTGTAGAGAGCCTCGAAAATATTTTTTTCTTAGTGCAGAGGTACAATTATACGAAAGATACATTTTGTGCATTTGCGAGCTTGGTATGCAATACGATAAAAGACTACACCATTTTTTGCGCATATGCTAGCAAAATTATTAAACGTTTCCATAAAACAACTGCGATCTTTACCTTAATTGTTAAATAATGCACAATCTAGCCTTCCAATGCGCATCACAAGCTTAAATACTTGACCGTTGGTATATTTCCCCAACATAATATTGGCATAAGTAATAATTTTGCCAAGATTGTTCATCACAAAATATCGACGTCGAAGTGAAGTCGAAACAATTTGACACTTTAAAAATTAGGAGAGGAATGGTCCAAAACTAGAAAATAATTATCTATTTTAGACATGGCTGCTGAAATATGCATTGCTTAAGGTCTACATAAGAAATAATATGTTGCTATAATAAAAGCGTTTTCATTCGTGATTTTGCCAAGTTATGATGAGTAGACGACTATGTTGGATACCTAGAAGCCATCGAGAGTAGTTCACTGTCGACAGCTTGGCTAGTTCGTGTGGTTCCATATTATTTAAAGCAGCGCAAGCGACAGCACCAAGAAGTGGACACAACGAACGCTTCCTTGTGTCTACTTCTTCGTCCTGTCGTTTGCGCTGCTTAAAATAACAGTTCACTGTATTGGTTTCTTCAAAATACCAATGCAATCAAGCAAGCACAGTTTTCAATCGGAGGGAAACCAGTGCCTTCTCTGCACACAATACCTGCTCTTCGAATGGTATAGCACACGTGCCACTGTTTGTTTAGATCATTCCCAACATCATCGCCTGTAACAACTGAAAATTATGCAGCACAGGCGTTTTAACGCGCTCAACACGCTTCTTCGTATAAATCACAGTAAAAGGAAGACGAGCTCGTGAAAACTGGCTGCCAGTAAGCAAAAACGAATAAGTCGACAAAGAGACCGACTGTCTCTCTTTTGACTTTGACCATGCGCTGAGCAAGTAGCAAACTTGTAAATTAATGCTTCTTTGCTTGGCTCAGTGAAGTGGGAGTGGCCAAGGGAAGGTTGTACTGGATAGTGTTAGGGTCTAAATATAAGAAACTTCATCTTGCCCCACAAGTGTACGTATTCCACAAACTATTTGTTCTATGCTAGTTCAACGGTTATTACTTTAGGCATCTTTGTTATTCAAATCGCAAGAAGCTTTCGAACAAGGTATGCAGGCAGAGCTGTGCAGGAACGAAATCAGAATAGAGGGCACTCCACACCGCATGTCTCAATCGTTAGCCTTTAACCATCTGGGTGTGATTGAGCTAAGGGATAGTTGTGGGGGCCAAAGCTTTCGTTTTATTCGTAGGTAAGAGAGCACCATGGTTGCCTTAAAATTGTTGAAAACTTGTCAACAATTTACAATGAGAACCAATCGAATAGGATGGTGAAAGATACTGTTATAAAGCAATAACAGCGTTGGAGATCATCATGGAAAAAAATAATGAACTTGTGCTTTCATTGTGTTAACGGAAAAAAATGCTATTAATTAAAATCCTTTCAAATGAGGCTTGACAGTTCTTATTGAAATTTTTTGTACGTTCGTTTGATGCACGTTCCAACTGTTAATACGTACTTCAAGAAATAAACGATGCTGTTTGGGTTATTGCTTATCTTACTTTATAACGCCTCCCGGCAAATTAGGCAATATACAAACGTTCCGGTCATTTATTCTTATGAACTGTACACTAATTTGGACGCATGTAAGTATTCTTTCAGCCGGTGGGAAAGCACGAGTACGAGAAAGATACCAGAGTGCCCAGGTTTTCAATTATTTGCAGAAACCATCGTGCGGAACACACTGCGGCTTTCGCAAAGAAATATTTGATGGCCATCTGTGTGGCTTCCCATGGCTTACATGATTCAGTGGCGACAGCACGTGATGCTATTTCCACTCACAGGTTTTTCCCACAGTTATGGACGTGCCCAACGACGGCAGTTTACCAGCTCAGCATGCACAGCGCACGTGGATTGCTCTTTCCAAATACCGGGGGTGAGAAGCGAGTGTTCACTCATGGCCTGCACCGGCGCATGAACGCTGCCGCTGCTTCATACTGATGTTTAAACAATAAGTTACCCCCCAAGAAGCATCTTATCTTTAATGTGAAAATAAGGACAGGTTTAATCTTTTCTTTACAATTACAAGAAAACTTACGATATTTATTATGCATGCCGGGCCACAAAAATTAAATTTTATACATGCAGTAGCGACTACTTTGTTCACTATCACTATACTCTAATCTACTGCGAAGGAGGCACGCATGTAGGTATGCTTCCACACCAAGCATCCTCTTCATATTAACCAGAAAGAACCGCATCTACTTCTATGTAGTAACGTTAGCTCCGCTTTTTATGCGGGAGCGTTAGAGAACTCGTTTCGCAGAAATTTCGGTGCCGGCATCGGTTTCGGTGTCCGCGTCGTCGATTGTAAGTGAAAAATCAGCACCTTTTCAGGGACCGAAAAATCGAGAAAGATGCAAAGTAAAGCAAATAATAGAAAACTTCGGTTCAAGAGAGAATCGAACACAGGATGTCTGCGTGGCAAGCAGGTGTTCTACCATGGAGCCATGCTATTGCTTGAACCTTCTTCGAAAAAAGAAACACTGTATGAATGTCATGTAGTGGAAGGATCGAGTCTCCTTAACGCTTGTAATATTGCGTGGCAGACGCGTAGAATCGCGCCAGGCGTCAAAACATGAGAACTGCGTAATGAGTCGGTGTTTTTTAGGCCTACCCATTGCTAAGCGCTCACACATATTGAATCATCATCAGCTACAAAAGCGCCGACAATGCAAGCATCTGCGTATGTTCGCCTGTTGCCTTACGGACGCGCGGTGGGCCCTTCGCCGATTGGCAAAACGAAGAATTATGGTGTAGTGGGCACTTGACAACTGTACTTGCAGTTCACATTCTACGATAGTTTGAACGGCCAAAGTTACGCGCACAGGTCATTTGTTTTCTTACGGCATGGTCGAGGCATGCACCGAAAAACGAATCCAGGCTAGGAATTGAGAAGGGGATGCGCACGCGGCCCGATTACGCTATCGCGTTCTGCTCTACAAGGCGAAGCTCAAGCGTCCTCCAATTTTTTTCTGCCGATTTTTAATTTCTCGTCCCAGTCTGCGTTGCTCAGCCCGGACTTGGACCACCAACTCTGGTCGTCCAGCGAGATGAGGATGCCGCCAAGGGCGAGGAAACCCATGGCCAAAGCTTGGTCCATCCCACCAATTCTGACAAATCTGTAGCCATCATCACCGATCGTCACCTGTTTCCTTCTGCAGTAGCTAACATTAAGTAACAAATCAAAGCAACTTACCTGTTCACTTTGTACGTAACAGTGACATTTTAGCTAACATTGTATGAGTAATGAAACTCATGTTTCTACCCCTCTTCATGATGATTTTGGGCCCGGAGAGTGTTATAACAAAAATAAGTAAGTGAAAATAAAACTCGCAGGTCACTCAAACAAGTTATTTGATCCGACCTGTACTTACCTAATCCACGCCCGGTTCAAGCCAAACTGCCTTTAACAGATATAAGGCTCACTCGGCTGCGTTGTATGTTTTGTCACTAACTATAGGCTGATATGCCCGGTCTTTCCGTAATCATTCTTAACCACTTCTTTTCTCTCAATTGTACCAAGAAAATCACATGCATATTACAATCTCAGTATCTACCTCGTACGGGATCGCATTTTCGGCGTTTGTCTGTGGACGAAGGTGTCTGATGCGAAGAGATGACTGACTGCGACAGAGATGGCGCCTCATCGTGCAGTGAAGGATGACAGGTAACCGTAGCTGACCAAGTGGATGATTGTCCTGCAGTACAAGATGGCGGTGTTACCTTGTTAGAAGTACCCGTTATGCAAATCATGTCTTTTTTACAGCTACACATTCGAAAAGTATTCGCTGTGTTTTCACGACAAGAAACACACAATTATCTCCAGTATCCTTCATTTTTTAAACACAAGCAATGTTAACATTTCAGTTTTGCAATACGCAGCAGGGATTCATATAACATACGAAGGTTTTCATCACGAAATTTGGTTGTCTCAACAAGGCAACACAACAGTTTCAGGCTTCCGCATGCATGACTTTCTTTCGCGCCTCACGTGTTTTCGGGAGGCATTCAGTGCATGAATGCAGATGACTTTAGTTTTAATATTTAAGTATGCCCTCTAATTCGGTAAATAGGAGCCGCTGTCACTAACTGGCATGGAAAAACGCGCACCTGCGTCTAATTGCCAGTACTTCGGTGGATCCGAGCAGTAACGTATTCGTGGGAAAAAGACTCGCGCCGACAGTACCCCTTCCAGTTTCAGCCTAGCGTGTTTATGCGTTAGTATACAAACATATTTAAGATTATTTGTGAAGGAAAGCGAAATTCAAGCAACGTTTTCGCACCGAAGAATTACGACATTTAGTGAGCGAGCCTTGGCTGTTGAAACGGCCGTGAGTATCCAAAAGAACGCTACACACTCGGGGTGCCTGATGGAGCTCTGATATTATGAGTGGCGAACGCTTGAAGCTTAAAAAATGGAGGCACCTTCCGGTATTTCACGTACACTTCTGACATTAGAAAAAAAAATGTTATTTAGACTTACTTGGTGAGTTATAGTGAACGATAAATCACGAATTCAGCGGTGATAATACTTCAAAGGTAGCATGTACACATGGTCTAGCTGTTATCCTGTTCCGGTTTTCCTATTACCTTGTTTTTCCTTTTGCGTCTGCACTGAGTCCCCCCAAATTCTCAGCGACTCCCATGTCAGTGCTCGCTGCTCAATTTTTCTTTCTCACAAGAATTTGCTGCAGATTTTATTAACACTGTGAAATGGCACTTCTCTCCCTCTTAATTATGTTTCCTGAGCATCGATGGCCTTACTCCGCAAAGTGGATCGAACGATCAATAGTGAAGACAGAGCCAATGACATGCGGTCTCATACATGCGCACTGACAACTTCCATTTCTGCCCTGGCGCAAACCTAATTGACTTTCTGCCACTGGTCGGGATTATCAGGGTTCATTCTGCTATGGTAAGCAACAGAGGTGCAACCATAACTTTTTTTAGGGGGGGGGGGGGGTGGGGGGGGGGGGGAGGCGCGGTTTCAATTATGCTTTATGTATGTTGGTGCGTGCGTTTGTATGAGTGGGTGTATGTATACACACTCAAATTAAAGAAATTCAGGAGGGGGGTGGGGGGCCTTGAACCCCCCCTCTCCAGTCTGTCGTAACAGAGTGGTCGTGCTTCGCGCGCACCAGGCGCCATCAGTTTCGGTACCACCCTTCAAATTCGATGGTGAGTAATCACGTGCAATTTTCGTGATTTCTAAAGAAAATGGTTGTGCAATAAATTGGCGCACACTACCACTTTCTAATATATACGAATGCCCGCAAGTGAATAATTAAAAAGCTAAACCCCAGATATTATTATTACTATTAAAAAGCTTATTAACGAGTTTTTGTTTATTACTCTCATCAATATCATTTTAGTTGCGGTAATGTATTTCCGCCTCGACATAGAGTTCGTGTGTGAAAACTACCAGAGCATGGCTGTCATAGAATTTTTAAAGAAATATGTGATGTCTCAAAGAAAACAGCCAGTATAACAACCACAACATTTTAATTGATGGTGGTTAAAAAAGACTGGCTATTTGTGTGAAAAATTATATTAATTGCAGAATTTTTTTTGCGTGATGAACCCCCCTTGACATAGTGAGAGGCTCTTGTTCATATTTAGGAGAAAAGAAAGTGAGAGGCAATAGAGCAGTGGTAGTTGTTTGCTTAAGTATACCATGGTTTTTTCTCGGCTTGTCTATTGTTCGCACATGGGCAATGTTCTTTAAAAAATGCGATTTGTGTGAATTTAGTATTGCGCAGGCGTAAAAATCTCCATTCGTAATTCTGATACAAAATAGAAGAATTTGCATTGTTAACAGGAACAAAATATTATAAATATTAAATGCGAAAATGACTGTAACTTGTTGCTCATGCTTGCAGTGCACGGGACATGGATGCTGTGCTGCCGAACATATTGGTTCACTGAAAAAAATCACAGCATATCCAAGGAGTGAATGATGATGAGTGGGCGAAGCTCCGGAGGTTCATCGGTAAACCGTGAATCTTCCGTGAAATTCGCCCAGTACATCATCAAAGACGTGACAAACACTGTGTGTATATACAAGACATTTATATTTTATTCGTGAGCCGTGATTTTCGGTTTTGTTTTCGTTTCTTCGTTGGTCGTGGTTACCGTTTACATAAGCCGTGGCTTCCGTTCCCCCTTCATTATAACGGCTTTATGGTCGGTGAAATGGAGGGATAGCGGTTCCTGGATGGGTCGTAGTGGAAAGTTTGCAAAGACGAGATCGATGCAAGTTCCTCGGATGGTGGTTGGTTGCATGTGGTCAAACAATATGCATGTGAGACCATATCGCCATGACATGTGTTGTATGAGCCAACTGTTTTCAGTGATGTCAACGTTAACGTCACCCACCAGTTGGGTAACGGGACACGCTTATTCTTCATCGTCATCAGCGTCATCGTTATGACGCATAGTGGGTACATTCCATGTGCTGTGCCGTGATGGCAGCGTCATCGTCATCGCACAGGAGTGGCTACGACAACGACGCGGGACTAGCCTATGCCCTAAGGAGCTTCGCCCCTAAAAAGCGAACTGACGAGAACACGTTTGCCACAGCTTCCACATTTCCAAAAGGACCATTACGAAAAATACGATAGATTTTCGCGCTCTAAGGGAACAACACTTGCGCTGTGCGGAGTGTGACATATTGACTTCTCTCTGGCGAAGTAATTTCCGTAGCGTGTGGCTACAGTCGCCTTGGACTCTGGCCGAATTCTTCGTGATAAGCAATAGAGTGGTGGTCGACTGCGGCTCAATTGGTATCCGCATGCTCTTCACGTCGCAGGCATTGCGGGGCGTTCTCCGGACACGGCTCCACCACGGTGAGTCTTTATCAGGAAAGTGGAAAAGGGATGGGGATTGGCAGTGAGCTGATGTAGAATGACGAGTAAAAAAAACGCTTCCAGTCCTCAATGCTTTCAAAGAGAAGGCAAGGATGAAACTTAGAACACTGTAGCGAAAGGAAGTGTACCGCAGGAATACCCGCACAAGGGTGTCGCAAACATCTTCAACCGTCCACGAGAACTCTAAATTTCAGTAACACATACAAATTGTCACACTGTAAGGAACAAAATTATTTTTGTGTCATGAAAATTAGACAAGCACAAAAAATGTTGTGAGCAATTTGCACTATATAGAGTTATTTTCGCCCGCCAAATGTGAGGCGTTGGGAGATTATGAAGGGACGACCATTTTGTATTGGACTATTCTCGCGTAACGTGTACCACTGCGCCGCACCGTGGATTGCAGCGCTCGTGAAGAAGCACTGCATGCAAAACATCGTTAGGTAACTGTCGCGCAACGCCTGATGCTTCTCTCGCATTAGTAATTGCCACAGAAACCTCAACTGGCGAGAGCCACAACGACAGTTATTAACAGTATATGTATGCCATAGCACCTGGCATAAAATCAGAGTGAGATATGAGGCATATTGATGCACTTATGCTGCAGCTACCACCATGTGCTATTGACTCCCCGTAGATAATAACACGCGTATAGTAGGGATAATAACGTTATCGTAATAGAGCCGAAAATGTCACTAGTGTTTTAGGGGTCGAAGCTCCTTATGGTGTGGGTCTGTCCCTCCTCTGTAGTATGTAGTAGTAGTAGGTAGCCACGTATAGTGGGATGTATCCACTCAACGTGATAAAGATGACGATGACGCCTGATGACCATGAAGAATGCGCGTTCCAGTATAGTGGAATGTACCCACTACACGTGATAACGATGACGATGACGCTGATGACCATGAAGTATAAGCGCGTCCCAGACCACACATTCTCTTTCAGCCATGGATGAAAACGATCGTGAACGCGCTCTCGCCCTCGAAAGGCAAAACGGCAACGCCGACAACGAACGTTCCCCTGAGCTTAACGTCATATATGAGGACCCCCGCGTTTGTGTGTCAGGTCTTTGTATGATGATCGAGTGGGCAAAATTTACGGGGATTGGCGGTTTACCAGATTACCTCTGGAGCTTCGCCCACTCATCATCATTCACTTCGTGGATATGGCGTGCTTTTTCAAGGCAAGACAGGCAAAAGGAAAATGAAAGAGAAACAATGAAGCGGATGTTAATCTACCGCCATTCCTAACACAAGAATTTCCTTTGCTCAAGCTTCAACAATGTCGATTTGTTTGTTTATGGTACGGCTTGCACGTGCTTCGTTCCTTTTATCGAAAAGGCTCACGAATCAGATCACTTGGCCAACTGCAGGTCCTTTTAACACTTTGCGTGTAGCTATAGTGTGGGTACATGAAATATTCGGGCATAAAGGCCATTATCATCATTGCTGTGCAGTATGAGCAACTCAAGGACGCTCGATGCACATATTTAAAATTTAAAGCAATGTCGTAGAGGGGCGGTGACATGATAAAGTTTTCGGGCTTCTCATATAGTTTTTCAGAATGTTCAAAGGACGTCTGTGTATGCGGTTTATCGTCCGTGCTGTACACCTGAAGCTAAGAAACGTTTTATAATGTGTTGCGTTGCTGCATCCGCTGAGTTAGACTATTAACTTCCCATACAGTGCCGGCGTGAGATCTATCGGAATTCCCAGGCCATGAACAAGTATTACAATGTCCGGATAGCAGTTTCTATGTATACTGGAGGTCCGTGATCCTTTTACGAGGTCGGCGTACGAAGAGGCAATCCGAGGTCGTAAAGGATAGGGTCGTTATAACATCTCCGGTGGCATGCATCATGTTAAGCGTGAGTATCAACGTGCATCTGCCTTCAAGCCAGATCGTCATATACGGTCACCAATAAGGAATGTAAACTTGTGAATTGGTCGTAAGCCACGAGTCGTTCAGGCCAGTCGGGCAAAAAACATTATCGGCACTGCGCGATATTCAGCATGTAATGTGCACAACAAGTACCTCGCCGATTTCAATACACACTGTTTTAAAGCCGAAACGAGCTATTTGTTTTCGTTCTTTCCAGAGGACGATTCCTTTTCGACTAATGTGAATCAAGTACAGTTATGGTTACAAAATCACGTCATAAATGAACTTTAGTTCTTCTCAACAGTGCAGCATAGAATTACGGTAGCATAATTTGAACATAAGGCGTCCTTTTGTCCGGGTTCCTAACAAATATGCGTGGGTGCTACTCGAACACCGTACCCATTGCCCCGCAAGAAAGTAAAGGTTCTATTGTGCTTCGTGAGGACGACGGGTCTGTGTGGACTCCTGCGACTTGTGGGGCTCACCCGCACGGGTAAACAACTCTGCTGCTCTTCTCTTTTTTTTTTCATTCTTTGCCGCCCTTTTCTTTTTCTCTCTCGATCGCCTCCCTCTAATCTCCTTTTCTAATACCACAGTGTAAAGTCGCGAACCGGACGCTTTTCTGGATATCCTCCTTGCCGTCTGACCCATAACTATATGATATTTAAATTATATTATGACTTATAACTAATAGGACATGAAGTACCAAAGCCCTATCTGCTTGCCATTTTTGTTGGAAAAACTGGAAAGTCATAAAGGAAATTTGCATTTTTTGTTGCCTCTTTTGGCAAAGAGCATAAACGTATAACCACACACAGTGAACACGCCGTTGTCTTGTCACTTGCTTTAAAATATGTAAAATCATAAATGAACCACCACATGACCACAGAAAAAATGCCCCTGCTAACCGAATTATGCTACAAGCGGTAATTCCTAAAGCTTTTTTCCGTCACCTCTGTGAACCATCAACTGCTAATTATGTTACGAAATCCATTGTGACACGCGCCGCACACATCGTCAAGTCTGAAAAGTGCCGCTAATGCACTTCAGTGAAATCAAAGCCGGCCGCCAACTCGTTAATTAGTTGGCCGAGTCCCCGCGCATCGCACACGCACTTTTCATGCTCTTACGGGCAGTCGTTAGCACTTGACGAAAAAGAAAAGTGAATTTTCAGCTTAATGTGTTTAGGAGAACGCTTTCCAGGTGTCTTTGTGGCGATAATAGGACTTGTACACTGCCTTGCGGATGACGTTAAGAAAAGTCTCGAATGACATGAGGCGTTCGCCAATGCAGCAGAAATATGCTGAACATGGTTCGGTGTCAATAAACTTCTACGCGACACACCCATTAAAAAGAACGAACTTTTCGGTAAACTTCTGGGGCAGTGAACTCTCTGTCACGAGCTACGTAAATTACTTCTATTTTTATATTAGTTTATTCAATGAAGCATTCGGGACCCGCTGTGGTAGCTCCTGAGGTGCGGCGTTGATCAGCGCGAACAAGTGGGTTTGATTTTGCAGCAGCGGTGGCACTTCAATGGGGGGCTACATGCAAAAAAAAAAAAAAAAAAAAAAACAACCGTAAACCTAAATTTACGTGCATCTTTCTAACCAATGTGGTGAAAATTACGAGTCCCCACTACAGCGTAATTTACGCACATATATTCTTCAATTGAATTTTTAAGTACTTGTGTGCTTGTAGAAGGCTTTTTCTAACTTTGGTGAACAACTGTAAGCTGACAGTAAATATCTTTAAACTTATGACACTTTTCTCGGCGCGGAGGAAAAGCAATTGCACCAACAAACCCGCAAAAGGAAGCCGAGAGACTTGTGAACCTTTCTTCGACAAGCTCAAGTCCTTCCTTTTTGTAGAAAAATTGAAGTACGTCATCACTACACGAAGCCGTAACTTCGGGCACAGTGTAGATAGAAACGGCAGGATGTGATTTCGTTTGGGTGCATATTAGGAAACAGCTCTAACTAAAATTCTAGAACCTATGAAGACAAAAAAGAAAGGCAATACGAGGCGTGCAGATGTATCTATTTATACGCGCACTGGCGTGTAGCAAATGAAAAACGTGCTTTTTTGCGTGAAACTAGATTATTTGCATAAAACCTCTACACTACACAGTAAGAGTGAATTAGAAAGTTGTTGTTTTTCTCAACTACTAGCAATTAGGTGATAGAATTGCAACTTGATGCCAACAAGTAGGTACTCCTAAAGCAAAGGAAAGCGGCGCTACAGCAAAATGTGAGAAATATATACACTCGCAAAATAACGTGAACTAAATATAAAGCAAATACCTGGATCTCCTTTATTTATATCACACTCTCCGACCAACTTCTGCAAGGCATAAATCGATAATGACTGACAACAAAAATATACGCGAAATAACACCGAGAACAAACTAGCAGACTACATGGCAGAGTTTACAGTGTCAACTACAGAAATGAGGGATTAGAAAAGGAAAAAGGGGCAGAATACCTCAAAGCTGCAGAAACCAAAAAAAAAAAAGAAAAGAATAAAAAGAGTACAGCAAGGAGGAACCTTCAGTCGTCTTTGGTGATGCTTTCTCAGGGCACAAATAATAAGGAAAAAAAGGAAACGCGGACAGTACTCGTGCAAGGTACCCTAGATGCTCAAAGGGAAAGCAAGAGGGCGTGCGCCGTCAAAAGCCCACCCGCGCATCAGTGCAGGCGTCGATGTGGATGACACTGCCTTATTGCGATGTGGAAGCGTGGCGCGCCTCTCCATCCGAGATAGTTGGCATTCGATGAGACAGCAATGCGGTGGCCGTTCACACAGACAGCCGGCCAGCCTGCTTTGGTTCTTGAGTAGAAGGGAGAAAAGATATAAACGGTCTTGCCTGAGTGGCATACAAGCCCAGGCAGAGAAGCATATAGATGTCAAGTTGACAGTGCTATCTAGGGCAGAGAAACGATTTAGCTTTGATACCTTCATCGAAGAACTTCGCCGGACTCTAGACAGATATTGTGGCAATATCATGACTTCCGAATCTTGTACGTAAAATGCAAGAAAATGTCTTGGCAGAACCCTCCGAACCGCCTGTCACGATATTCGAACGAAGAAAGGCGGAAGGTGAGAGGGCGATGAACGGTGAGCAGTGACCGGTGGTGCACTTGCTACCAGCGTTTACTTGAAAACCAGCCGCACTACTAAGCACTGACTAATGTGTTTTAGGATTGGCAAAAACGATAAATAATTTTGGCCTAAATATTGACTGGCGTTGGCAATTCGCTGTATATGAGCGACATTGAGTGAATACTCCAAAAGCTAAAATTGTTCATGTGTCAGAATACATATGCTTTCTCTTGTACGTACACAGCGGTCTTGATGCACATTGTTGCAACTACTTCGCTAACAGGCATGCGTAATATTACTCCTTTGCAATGAGTGAAGTTTAAGCAGACATAAAAGAAAAACCGGTTCCATCTTAGAGATGGAACAAAAACATAGCATTTCGCTGTGTCGTCTCTTTCCACACACTACGATCCCGTATGAGTTCAAGCAGAGGCTATTGGCTCAGCGGCACGACATCCTGGAGTCCCGGTTCTTCTGTGAAAATGGAACTCTTCTCACCTTCTACGGCGCTGGCGGTGGAGAGTGTTCTTGAAGTTACGCGACACGATTAATCAGAAAACAAACAAAGCGCCTAAAGAAACTTGTGCATAGAATGGTTC
This sequence comes from Rhipicephalus appendiculatus, assembly GCA_030522465.1. Taxonomy (NCBI): domain Eukaryota; kingdom Metazoa; phylum Arthropoda; class Arachnida; order Ixodida; family Ixodidae; genus Rhipicephalus; species Rhipicephalus appendiculatus. The sequence goes on along the minus strand of JALIZH010032927.1, from coordinate 4,236,719 downwards.
CAACTGCGGGTGGCGTTAAGCGAGACGCAAATTTACTTGCTGCCAATCGCGCGATGCCTCGAAGTCATGCTGAAAGGTCACAGATCGATCGCCGCGAGGAAGCACTTGGCCTAAAGGTTGGGGGAAACGATCGCAAACATCGCTATTCATTGGAAATCACTTTGTGCGGACAATTCATTATCTCGCTCGAGTGTAGAAAAACACTGCTTCTCCCTCCGTTCGCTACATGCGCTTCTGTACACGAGGAGAAAGTGGCAGCGGTGCAGTGAGGAGTCGTTGCCTCATCAGTGTCAGGTATACGGTACGCATGCCGCGCCCTCTATTCTTTCGTGCTGCTTACTTCACTTTCAGTCGCGAACACCCTTTTGTGTCGACGATGGGCAAGCGTTCTGGGAAACGATCGATTTGCACGAATGCCACTATTACAAAGCACTAGCACGTAGGCATAGCCTGTCGTTGTTTCTCCGTCACGTCGGCGGAGGATTAATGCTTTTCGAAGAGTTCCAGTCACCAGAAAGTTAATCATGAGCATCTTCGTAGAACGAAGGAAAAGAGGAGTGGGGAAAGCGGCTGGGGTAATGGGGTGGACTCATCCCCTACATGACCGATTCCGAACAACGGAGCCGTTTAAGCTGTTCGTTCTGCGCCCAGCGTTCGCAAAAAAATCAGCGGGTTTCAGTGGCGGGCCACAGAAAGCAGATATGTGCCAATCAGCTTCTAGCATAGCCATCGACACCCAGTGATAGCCGATTGATAACCAATCAACAGCAAATCGATAGCCAATCAATGACACATTGATAATCGTTCAAAATTCAATATTCTATACTCCATCTCACTACTACCGTTCAGCACTACCAAGCAGGCCACACGCTTGCGCCGCAAAACATAGCCAGATAATTAATTACCTTGCAGTTGGCAGGGTTGAGACATTTGCTCTTGTTTGGCACGTGTTAGGTCACATGGATATGTGGTGTGTTTATTCTTCTTCACATTGATGTCGTGTGCCTAATTGCTGTGTCAGTAACCACCGGTAATGGTGGTTACAAATCAACATTGCTGCGCCTACGGTGACGCGAGTGTCCACTTCGATCCGAACTTGCATTTGCTATTGGCTCACTGCGCTGGAAGCAGGGGCGTAGCCAGAAATTTTTTTCGGGGAGGGGGGGGGGGGGGGGGGGGGCACATCCTTGATTTCGGGTGGGGCACCTCCTTGAAATTGTAATTTTTCACTCTGTATGCCATGGCGAAAAATAAAATTTCGGGGAAGGGGGGGGGGGGGGGGCACGTGCCCGGTGTGCCACCCCCTGGCTACGCCACTGGCTGGAAGCAACACATGAATAGGGAAATGAGGCATCGCTTTGTGCCATCTCACGCCGAGGACAAAGCGTCAGGTATATTTTATCGTTATTTGCGAGATAAGCTCTTTGTTTCGCCAAGCCTGCTAAGCCTAACGCACGGAGAGTTCGACAGTGGTTCTTCAAATTAGCGCAATATAGTCATGAATGCATTGCTGTCAAAGCATCAGTGCATTAATCTAAAGCAAATACAAGCGTCAGTTTGTAACTTACGGGTCACGCAGCACACAATGACGACTTCATAAATTCGAAGCGGAAGGCGCCCGCTGCGATGGGTGCAGCCATTTTTTTTTCGGCGATGCCGTCTGCTCTTTTACTCGCCCTAGGCGTGCGAGCAGACGCCGAGGGGACGCCGAGCAGACGACGCGGCGTGGATGAATATATGTTGAGGGGCTAATCGCCCTTCTTATTGGCTAAGGAGCCCTGTAGCCTTCACAGTGCTGAGATGAACTTCTGAGATGGAGTGTAGGCAGTGCTTAGATGTGCTTAGCATTGCCAAAATGCATCAATAGCCAATCAATAGCTAATTGATAATTGATCAATAACCAACGCAACATAGAAAATCCTTGCATAAGCTGACGTAACAAAATGCGTGACCAATGCATTATGATAACCAATTGGTAGCCAACAAAATAATTGATCGATAACTCATAAATTTTAGAAAAATCTTACTCGTGCTTATCCTTGACGTACCACGAAATAAAGGGACGAAAAAGGAAAAAAATAGACACAAAGAAAACAACAGCGAAAGAAAGGGATAGAAAGAGAAAACAGCAAGCCTAGCCGTAAAAAGTATAGTATAGCAAGGGGTGGGAAAGGGAAAGGAGTAGGAAAACGCCTCCAAGCTACATGCCTTCCACAGTATTCGCACCACGAGTGCATAGCTGCCCCAATTATTTTCTCGCCACAACTTTGTCCTTTAATATGAAAAATTGTCCAGGATTCAAATAAACTCCACTTTTGTAGAACCGGTGAAGTTTGGAGATGAATCGAGAGAAGCCGACAGCAATGAAAGAAATTGTTTTCTTTAGAAAGAAATTGTTTTATTTCCACAATTTGCGGATGGGATGGCGAAAAGTGCGAGAATGATAATGCCAGTGTATCATGATTCCTGTTATACGGCACGGTAATGATAAATGTAGTAGGCTACAAGTTCCCCATGCCCTTTTTAGAAAGAAAATACTGCTAATGGAAAAAGTTGTCGTGCCCAAGCAAGGCTGGTGCTGCTTAGTCGGATGAATACCCATGAGCATAGGTCGGCAAAACTTGCGGAGCTCACTCAGACTCACTCATGAAATATATTGTACGCTTAGGGCTCACTAGGACTCAGACCCCCAAAATTTTCCTGAGCCGAACTCACTCGGACTCACACTCACGAAAATTTTCTTCAACCGGACTCACTCGGACTCAAACTCACCAAAATATTACTCACCCGGACTCACTCAGACTCAGACTCACAGCTCGATCTGAGTCTGAGTGAGTCCGAGTGAGTCGACTCATGAGTCCGTTAGCCGAGAATTATCTTTTTCGATGATGGTGTCGATGCTCTATAACACCAATATTTCACGCATTCGGTGCTCTTCTGGGCGCCTTTCGATCCAGTACCTTCGAATGCGAGTTATGAGTGCTCGTAAACCAGTAAGGTCATTTTTCTTGAAAGGGATGGCAACATAAGATAAATTTATCAAGAACTTCCTTGGAGAAGTTGCAAGGGGGGGGGGGGGGGCACCCCCTTACGTAATTCGCTCCTCTGATCAATAAATATTGAAATAGTGTATGAAAGACACTGCCTTGGAATACGTGTCAGTAGACGTGAGCATAAACGTGAATCCAGGCAAGGCTGATAGTAATGTTGTAGATGAGTAGATATGACCATAGGTCGGCAAAAAAAAATGGAACTCACTCAGACTCACTCAAGAAATATATCTTGCGCTTTGGACTCACTCGGACTCAGATTCACCAACATTTTCCTGAGCCGAACTCACTCGGACTCACACTCACGAAAACTTTCTTCAACCGGACTCACTCGGGCTCAAACTCACCAAAATATTACTCACCCGGACTCACTCAGACTCCGACTTACGGCTCAATCTGAGTCTGAGTGAGTCCGTGGGAGTCGACTTATGAGTGAGTTCACCGACCTATGCCCATGAGGCACGCACTCGATGCAGATGTAAATACTTGCAATAATTCCTTGCAATACGCTCTGCGAGTGCGCTCCCTAGACCTGTCTTCCATAATATCCGTTCTGCATTACATTTGAAACTATGTACGTTGTGGTCGTATTGTCTTCATTTTTATGCTTCTTTTTTTTACTTTTCTTGGAAGAGTCTGAGACTGCTGTATACGGCTGAAAGGCACATGAGGTATTATAGAATCACTGGCAAAAAATAATGTTAATGATTGACGACAAAGAAGCTATTAGAGAACATTTCCTTATTATGCGGAATGAAATCCGCCAGACATCATTGCATATTAGGTTGAAGAGCGTTCTCTTATGCTTGTTATACTTGGAAGACTCCTGTAGCGCGAAAGCTCGCTAACAGAAAATCCTAGCAGGGGAGATTATTCTCGTAAGCGAAATATTTCACAAGCGGCGCGATTCAACGAATTTGTCAGTATGTGAAGCACGACAGTCACGCAGAAGTTTTCTACTCATTTTTGGGCCAAATAGCAAAAGCCCTATTTCGGGAAAAGTGGCCACTTTTTTCTGAATCGTCAATTCTTCCTCGTCCTATTATATTACCCTGTCAAAATAACAAATCCGAAGTCTTGCTGCGATAACATGCTTGGTGAGCTAGAAAAAAGGCAAAAGAAGATATAGGCGCCAAAACACGCTCACTTTCACAACTACACACTCTTTTCTTTTTCTTCCTGTCGCGATTTCTTGTCTCTTGATTTTCCGAACTCCCTTTCGAATATACGCGCTGAAAGCACATTTATTAGAAAATACGCGTGGAGCATAGTTTTTCAAACTTCTCCATAAAAAATAATATAACTTAACGCACAAGCTCTAACTTCAACTATTTATATTTTAAAAGAGTAGGAGCTTGTACAAGTTGTTCAAGGACATACTCTTTTCTTCTTTGCTTATAAATTCAATTCAGCACTGTGTAGGCCTCGCCTGCACAATATCTCTGTCAAATAAACCTGCCCGATCGCAGATAGAAATATATAAATGAAAACAACGAGATGAGTTCTCGAGAGCAGCGTGCTGCGTGTTTGCAGGCATCTCCCACTGTTATCGAGCGAGATAATATTTCTATTTGCCTCTGCCATTGGTTTTTCTATTCCATAACGGTGAGACTTTAGCAGCTGGCCCGAAAGGTTATGTCGAACTAAATTAGCGTCGAGGTGTTCAGTACGACGGTCAAATCAATAAAGCCTATTATATATATATATATATATATATATATATATATATATATATATATATATATCAAGTTCAATATAACGAACGACCGTCCGAAAACGTTTTATTAGATAAATTTTCTATTGGATTAAAATGGTTTCGTACATTCATTGGCTATTTTGAACGTTTGCAAAGCACTGGATCCACAGAAACATTTTGCATATCTATCTACATATATATATTTGCATGTTCATTAGTGGCAACATTGTGCCCTGAGTCCCCTGACAAAGAAATTTTGCGAACTAAGTAAACACACTGAGATCGTGAATTTAGATTAAAAAAAACAAAGTTTTGTTTAAAAAAAACAGATTTACGTACAGCTTTCTCTTTCTTTTTTATATATCAGAGACTTCATGAAAACGCGGTTTCTTATGCAATTGAATTGTTCGTGTTCATACTAACTGTGAAAGAAAAACTGGGTCTTCAAGCCAAGTTCACTTTCAAACCCACGTCCGTCGTATATGTCTTTCTCAAGTCAAAAATAATCAGGTACAACGGTACAACGTAATATTCGTCTTCATTAGCTTATACTTAGAATGTTGAGCGTTAAAACTGCTTTAACTTTTGGCAGAGTGACAGGAGAAGAGCGTAAGCACGAACGCTACGTCGAAAAAGGCCAAAAGTCAATCCTTGCTAAGCTCATCAGCTTCGTTATCTCTCGTCGGGCTCACTCAGCAGCATCAAGACTTCGCTGGAAAGCGCAAAAAAAAAAATAAATAAATAAATAAAAAAGCCGATGGAGGCACTGACTTCAGACGCTGAACTTGTGCCATATGTTTACGCCATGTCAATAAACCGATAAAGCGCGTAATGCTTTACTGTTAGCTTCTCTTTGTGCCCACACCACTTTTTCTTCTAATGACCCCATCGTTAGCGGCGTATAATGAGCTGCCAGCAAAAAGCAGTACACGTGCCATGGCTAGATAATGAAAGGAATTATATGAGCGTTTGGATTGCTTCGGAATAATTTATCCTGAAAATTGCATGAAGATTTCAGAGAACAAACAGGCATAGGTTGTTTGTGTATTTGCTCAACTACAACAGCCAATAGTTGATCTATAGGGCTCCATTACGATGTAATCTGTCAAATGATATTAAGCCTCAGGTTGCTGCATGGGCAAGACAAGTTCCTTTGTCATAACGTTGCTTCCAGCAACATTTTTTGCTTCCGTTGCTTCCAGCAACATGTGATCGCTTCAAGCATCAATCTTCCTGCGTGTGTTTTTTCTACTTTAACTTCCTTTAACTTGGACAATACAACCAAATAAATGTTTACGTTAACAATGCTCTTGATTGGTCTTCATTTAAACTTTCCTTGAATCGCAACTCAGGCTTTGTGAAACTGTTAAGTTCATAAATGTTTTCCTTCAAATGCATAAATTAAGCGCAGCGATGCAGAAGGCATGCCAATCAACAATTTCACATGTACAAAATGAAGCTCGATGGCCGCGGATTGTTGTGGGTGGAATTCGACTTGAACGTAGACACTGACAACAATGTAGCGCATGTCCTCTTGCAATACTTCGCATAAATAATCTTGTCCCATAAGTATTTAATGACACTATTGGTCCTCATTTAAACTGCGACCCGATGAAACCATTGCCTTATCTTAGAAGATAATATGAGAATGTAACGTACCTAACAACATTTGATAGGCAATGCAATGCAGTGTTGGACTATTCAGGAAGTGCATTTGTTGGTTATAACAAAAATAACGTTAACTTAGAAGAATAGACAGTTGGCAGAGTTAGTAATACATCATGATTAAAATATCATGTTCTATAGCGTTATTCGTCTTGTCTAACGTTTTTCGCGCTCTTGCTAATGATCAAATAATGGGAAGTGAGACATATGAATTGAGGGAGAATGAATTCCATATGCTAATGATACTTTTAAAGCGAGCTCTTATGTTCATTTTGAAGAAGACATCAAAACTATACAGCTCCTATTCTTTGTTAACAGGGCGATCTGGAACTGTTCAGAAAAAGCTGGAACAAATCAGCAGTAATACCAGTCAAAGTACAGCACGTGATCTCCAAATTTTATCGAACTGACCTATAAAGAATAAAAAAATGTTGCGTCAGAAGGTTATGTGCACATCAAATTCAAGTCGCAGAAAGATGTGTTCATGCAATTTCGTAAGCAGTAATTCTTACGAGCAACAGAACTCCAACACCCCACTCCCTTCCCACAACCACCCCACAACCCACAAAAAAAAAGTAGTAAGTGGCTGCGTGGGAAGAATCCACTAAAAATAATAGTACCAGCAATTACAAGGGCAGGCCTCGTTGGGTAATCAAAGATGAAAGAACGCCGGATGTCTTCGCATTCCCAATCATAAAGTGCGAACGGAGTAACGCTCGGCCTTTCGAAGATTATTTCAATAGTTTTAATTTCTTATCTGTTATCTCTGTAGCTGCATTGGCACCGCCTTACTCTTGGAGAAGTTCGTTTTTGTTTTGCGCCTACTATTCGTCATTTCCTAAATGCTGGGGCTGCGACCCTCATACTTTTTATCTTGCCTCTAAATAAATTTTTTTGGGATTCCATTTGGTGTTATGGCGTGATGCAATGTTCATCGGTTAATTACGATCGGACAAAACTGCTGTACCTAAATTATTTACTGTTTTCTTGTTGCTAGGACAGCGCATTCATTGTTGTTCATTCCGCTTCAGCGTAAAAAAATCTCATTTTATGAACGCCGTTCCATCAACATATATTTTTCGCTGTCTGCTCAAGCCAAACCAAAAGCAAAAAAACAAGCGCTCCGTTTTTGCCTCGTGAGCATGCTTCCTTGCTAATAGCCTCTCAATTTTAGTTAAATTTCCGTGGTCTGTAAATAGACACGAACTGATTTAGCCACCTCAATGTGAAAAAAATGCAATTCACATTTTACAGTGAAAGCTGTTATGAGATCAGAAGAGCCGTTTTTGGCGCCGTAGTGGTCCGCCGCCGCTGCCGGTGTCCGTAACCGCTATCGCACAAAATAAAAAAAAAGGAAATAATAAAAAATACGCCAGACCTGCGCGAAACGCGAAGCGCACGCACAGCGAAAAGCTGGATGAGCAGCCTTTCTAGAGCCTTCTTGAAACACTCTTGGGGATTCTACTTCAAGTGCCTTGCGTGGTACCCGCTACACATATAAATCATCATAATTTTCGTGATTTTGGCCCTATTCCACTAGTATTCATCATTCTTCGAAAAAAACGGGGTACCCGCTGCACACCTGTAAGGCATTGTGCACTTTGTTGATGCTGCGGCTAACGAGAATGAATTATGTCTGAGCCTTTGGTAATAGGTTATAAGCATTCAAGGACCCACTCTTTACGCAATTCGCATTGTGCGACGCCAGGTTGCTACTCTCCTATTCTGAAACACTATATTACACATGTTAACGTGATTTCTTAATCGATATGAAGCCTGCGTAGGGTCAGATTGCCGCAGAGTTTCAAGCACTGGGGTGGCTCTGTGGTAAACTACTGAGCTGCCACGCAGCGGGCCCGGGTTTGACCCCATTCCCTGCTGGGTATTATTTTATTTATTTTGTTTTAGGGGCGAAGCTCCTTATCCCGTGGGTCGTGCGTCCCATGTTTGTAGTAGTAGCCACCTGCTGATGACGATGACGATCGCGATGCCATGCAACACGCCAGCGTGCCATACAACACGTCAGCGTGCCATACAACACATCAGCGTCATAACGATGACGCTGATGACGATGACGATCGCGATGCAACCACATGGAATGTACCCACTATGCGTCATAACGATGACGCTGATGACGATGACGATCGCGATGCCATACAAGACATGGCATCGCGATATGGTCTCACATGCATATCGTTTGACCACATGCAACCAACCACCATCACGTCTTTCATGATGTACCTCCGGAGCTTCGCCCACTCATCATCATTCACTCCGCGGATATGCTGCGATTTTTTTTCTTATTTCGTTTTTTTTTATTTTTCTTATTTAGCGGTTACGGACACCGGCGGCGCACAACTACGGCGCCAAAATTGGCCCATGTTATGATCTCGTAACAGGTTTCGCTGTAAAAATATCCAGCATGGAACGGGGTTCGAACCTGGGCTCTCTCTGTTGCAGCCCAGTATTCTGCCACAGAGCCGTGCCTGTGCTCGAAACTCCTTCGCACAAAGACCCTATAGAGGTGTTATGTCGGGAAGGAATCACGTTAAGGTATGTAATATAGCGTGGTAGAAAAGTAAAATAACAAACAGGTGTCACATGATGCGAATTGTGTAACCATGTGTCACACAATACGAACTGTGTAACGAGTGTATCGTTGAGTGCTTCAGACCCATAACCCATAACAAAGGGTTCATCCATAATTATTCGTCGTCATTAGCCACCGCATGAAGAAAGTGCACATAATGCATTGCGAATGCTTAGCGGGTACCTCGCTTCTCCGCAGAGTGACGAATAATGGCGTAGTGGGTGTTTTCGTGCTTGAAAAAAAATGATTTATGGCGTAGTGGGTACTTGTATTACTAGCCCCGAGAGAGTTTACAACGGGATCTAGAAATTCCGCTCTTCCAGCTTTCGCTGGGACTGTGCGGCGCTTTCCGCACAGGCCTAACGTTTTTTCAGGACTCCGAAAAATTATTATATATGAATGCAATCGCGCACAAATTTAGAAGAGGAACACTCCAGAGACAGAAGTTTTGCGAACAGTAAGTTCCCAATAAATAAAATTGCACCATATTTGACTCATCTCTGGTATGTATATATATCAAAAGTCAAAAGAATGTGTGTTTCTAGCCCGTACGTACGTCAGAATCGTTAGAAGCATTGCCGATTATTTTTTCTTGATTTCGTCATTTTCATTATCTTTAGTGCGTGCTGTCGCACTGATAACCATACCTGAACAAACAAGAATAGAAAGATTTTGAGTGTGTTAATGCAGTGATATTACTCGCGCACTTTCTATAAGTTCAAGCCTGTCCACGGCCCATAAGTTGAATTACGAGAACAATGTGAACATGCGTATTCGCACAAGCAATGTTTTCATCACATTGCTGAACCGGACAAATTGAGCAGCGCATGTTTTTCGCACGTCAAACAAGTGGAAAACAAGTGTTCTACTGCGACAAGAACCCACCTACCAGAAAAACGCCTCATGCAAATTATCCATGCTCTTTCGTTGTTACGCGGCACGTGGGCTTGCCCAACTACTGACATAACACTGATGTATGGAACCTATGGCGGAAGCATTATAGGTGTTACGAAACGACGAAAGTTGCGACAGGTGGTCGTTATATAGTTGCCCCGTACAAAAACATCGGGTGTACACGGGCCCTGCACGAGGGCTAACATTGTAAGCGACGTACGCGGAGCATGCCGAGCGCAGGCGGTTAGAGTAGAAGCTTATTTTTGCTTCATAAAAGCAAACTTGCGTAGGGTTTTCCCACTTTCCTACACGGGCAGGAAAGAAATGCGCCGATTGCCTTTATTATCGCGACATTGTGCTGCTGTTTGTTACCGAGCAGTTACCTTATGAATAAGCAGAGTTTCAGAGTTGCCATTATATAGGTAACAGTTAAAAGTCATCTCGTCATATTATGAGGATTAATTCCGCTTAAACATAGCCGAAAGGTCTTTGTATTTGTGTTTTCAAAACGACACATACACTCCAAGCATAGCGCTCCAAGGCTTATCGTTGGCGCATGCCTTTGAGGATAATACATTAAGTATTTTCCGCAAAGGTCAGCTATTTATGAAGAATACAAAGAACACTGCAGGCTCGCTTGGCTCGTTGCTAATACAATAACGATACTTCACTGCCCTTGTTTCGCTGTCTTGTTTCGGCCCGTGTCGACATCCCAAGAAAGTTCGGTATCGAGTTACCAGCTTGCGTACTTACTATTCCATCTAGTAAGCGACAGAAAGCGCAACAAAAAATGAGTGCAAAAGGAAGTTTCCCGTCACAAACTTTCATCAAGCGCATCCGCTAACACGGACGCACCATCCACCATGAGGGGGGAACATTTTTTTTCTTATTTTTTGTGGTCCCACATCCCCGAACCTGTCTCATGTCGAGACTTGATCCCCACCTCACTGAAAGCTGCCCCCGACACATCACTTGCTGCACTTAATAATGAAGCATACAGGTTTATAACGCGCGCGTAAATACAACAAATTATTGAGAACCGAAGTCTCATTTAGGTAAGTAAGGATGGAAGTACAGAGAACAGCTTAGTAAGCATCCAATTTCCGCTCTTCTGAAGTTGTCCTCGAGGCTCCTCGTGAAGTATGAGTTCCATGATGCCTTCTTTACATTCATCTTCACTTATTTCTCTAGTATCCTTTGTTGCTTTGACTGTTGTTGCATCCGTAATTAGCACTACTTCAGTGGTTCATTAGGGCGGGCTTTTATCAGCGTCAATTTATCAATCACGCCGTCTTGTCTCGGGAAAATTCGTTCTTTTCTCTCTTCACTTCCGCTTCATATCGAGAGGCTGAACGAAAATCACAATGGAGTACGCCGGCGCCCTATAAGCCGATTTTGCGAGGAGCACTTGTAGTTACGTAACTGTAAAAAAAAAAGTTAAAAGCCTACAAAGCATAGGGTAATATGCTTGTATGGTTTGTCTGGACATGTAATTCTTGTAATTCGACGGATATTTCCTTTAGCTTCGACCGCACGCGGTCGAAGCTAAAGGAAAGGAGGCTTCTCCTCCTGCACCACAGAATCACCGATGGACGATACTTTTCTACTTTCCCCATCTCCTTCCTCGTATTTATTGCGTGTGGCTCGCCACGCAATATATTGTAAAATATGAACGGAGGTGTCGGTAAAGAGAATGTTGTAAGAACGTGGCTACAGTGTGGCAAGCTCCCCTCGGCGTTTAATAACCCTGAAGCCAACTTTTCCTTTTAACCTACCAAGTTGAATTTTTATATCTCTCACCGGGGTTAGCCAAGCCTGCTAGGCAACGTACCTTTCGAAATCCAGGATGGCGTCAGAAGGTCATGTTGGCCATGTTTTATTTGATCGCAGGTGTGAGCTACATCAGTCTCGTGGATAATGATCGCTGGTGGTCTTACTCGATAAATTTAGAGTAATTTTACCATCGGAGCTTCTCCCCGCGCAGGTTGTAAAAACTTGACCTCGTGGATTTGCGTTACCTTAATATTCTTTAGAAGACCACGTAGATGGTATCAAGATGAAAGGTGCTATTCTGGGCAGCGATACAGTGCGAAGTATGTAAAGCCTTAAAAACCGGGTTCGTAGGTCACCGATCGAAGAAGAGCCATTGCGTGGGCGCGAATTACTTTACTGGCCATTATAATAAATTATCGGCGTGAGCCCTCCAATACAGGAAATCAAAAAATAGAAGAAGAATATATTGCTCGAGTAAGCTTTCTTGCGTCAGATATAGGGAGGTCTACGTAATTTGTAAAATCATTATACAGCATTTAAAAATTATTTTTTCAGGAGCGCAGCTCCTTAGGCCGGCACTCCGCCGTCGCCGTCGCCGTTGAAGCTCCCTGGTATGGTGCCAGCTGGGGCGTCTCCCCCTCACGCGGGAGGATAAATGAGCTTTATGAGCGCTGGAACGCGTATGGCTTCTGCACGATGCGCAAAGTGCGAGAATACGAACGCATGCGAAACGGAGGCAGAATAGTCTCCCTCTCCCTCTTTCTTCGATTCTGCCCTCTCCCCTCAAACCGGCGGACACGCGAAACCATCGCGTGACCCTGTCGTCCTCCCAGTGGTGGGTCCGTTGCCTGGACAATAAAACGCCACGCGCGCCGAACGCCGCGTGCTTCCCATTTCTAAGGAGCTTCGCTCATCGGTTGTATTCGTACACGAAAAACTGCTAGTTTTTTCTTTGAAACCACGTGATGATTTACTAAATACGGCCTCTAAGGAAGAAAGAAGGAAAGAAAAAAGAAAGAAACGAAAATATAGTAATAATAAAGATATGTGGAGTTCTACGTCCCAAAACCACGATATGATTATAAGGGACGCCGTAGTGGAGGCCTCCGGAAATTATGACCGTCTGGTGTTCTTTAACGTACACTGACATCATGAAAGAAAGAATACGAAGGGCAGAAAGGTGAACCAGGGTAATTGTTTTTTTTTTTTCTGAACTCGGCACTGAGTGATGAGGTCGGGGCAGAAAATATGGCAAACGAAAAAAAAATGAAAACGCGCACGCTCATGACAGCCTTCCGGTATAACTTTTCCCTCAATTGGTATTCCGTATCGCTTTCTTACCGCGGTGCCCAAGAAATGTTTCCCACTAAAAAGATGTCTTGAGGTAGCAGAAGCCACTCGTGACAATTGTAATGAAGGAAATCAAGCAAGCCTTCTGATGGGTAGAAATAGGGGTTTATTTACAATAAGTCGCAGCCCGACTCTGTGGGTTGCTGCCGACGCGCGTGAGTTCCAAGGCAGAGGCACTTAGTCTTCTTCTTTGTCTCTATTTTTTTAACAAACTGCTCCGCCCGCAGAAGTTCGTAAAACGTTCAATTCCAGCGGGTGCAGATGCTGATAGGCTCGTTTAACGGTTGTTCTACACGGTAGTTTCTGGAGTTCCACTGTGGAGTTCGGACTCAAAGCCGTCGAGACCAACTTAGACTGGATGCTACATGGACCAGCAACCTCTTGCGCTGTCGCCACGAATTGCAGCGAGGTACCTAATTGTACAGGAAGCGGAAGTGACGGAACATAAGACGACAAGAGAGAATAACGGGAACTTACGAATCATGGCAATGAAATCTGAGGAACATAAGAAGACATAGAACGAAAACCCAGAAGCGGGTTCAGTCAAAGACGCGTCAAAGCTGCGGTCAGAAGCCAGCGAGGTATCGTGTGCCGCAACTGAGATACACAAGTTAGGTTCGAACCATCCACTCGTTTTTGGCATGCAGTCTACGCCACACCCATAGTTGAATCTCGAAAAACTGAAAGAAGTGCCGAAAGCCCCAACCTAGTGCCCTTATAGGACGGAGTGAAGAAGGAACCTCGTTCTTCTACACGGGTCGAGTGAGCCCCGGCAACTATAGAACATTGCTTGAATAGTGGAGCTCCAGAGACAACCGGGTAGAACTACCGTTAAAGGGGAACTCCGGTGCATTTTCGACCATACCGAGATAACGCCGTTTTCAAATAGTATTAACAGTCCTGCAACAGCTAGGGCGGTTCATTTTGCCGAGTCACTCGTCAATAATTTTAAATAAGCAATGAAAAACGAGTCAAAACCGAAACCGAAACGGGGAGCTGCTCCGTGCTCCATGCTGGGTACGCGATGACGTCATGGCGTCACCAAATCCGCTACACGCCACCACGGCGTAAACGTAAACATTGCTCACGTGCCTCTTCTTTCGCGGGAAAAGCAAACTTCCGATGTCTTCCGACGTGGAAACAAGCTGTGCCAGCTCGTCTGAACAGACCAGCGATGAGTCCAGCGATGAGGAGGGCAGCTACATGAGCGCGGAAGCGTCGCCTCGAAGAAAAATGCCCCCACCTCCCCGAAGGGAATCGTGAGGAAATGCGAATGCATTGCGCGCGCGCTTCACTCCATTTATATATGGTGGTTGTGGTTCGAAGAAGGAAAAGGCGCCTAATTTCTGCAGCCCGGTCGGGAGCACGGCGAAGCACCGTTTTTTTTTCTTTTTTTTTCTTTTTTTTTCTTGTTTTTTATTTTTTTTATTTTTTTTTTCATATATAGCTCCGCCGAGCTCCCGCGATGCGAGCGCCCTCACACGTCAGAGCGCGCTCCTCCTCTCCACTCACTCTCCGCTACTCCGCCCGCCCCACCTGCTCCGGTTGCTAGGGGCGAGGATAAGCGCGCGCGCCCGCAGCTGTTGCTATGGGAGAGGGAGTGAGCGGAGAGATAACACCTGCCGGCGCGCGGACACCTCCTCAACCTATCCTCCTCCCCGCGGACAACGCCGGACAACGCCAACGCTGGATGCCTGACATAGCCCGACTTAGAAATGCATTTGCATTTAAAAGCGCGCGCCGCGAGCAAGCGTCCGTCTGGGGGGGGACGAGAAAGAAGTACGCCGATACGTCACGCACACAGGGTGGCCCGCATTTGAAGGTATGATTCCGGAATCGGTTACCAATTTTAAAACTCGTTTTCCGAAAAACTAAATTACTTACGGCTGTATAATTTGGCACATATCATCAGGGCACCGAAGAGAACTTATGTTTAAAGTTTTATTTAAATCGGTGAGTATCGAAAAATCGCCGGAGTTCCCCTTTAAACAGGCCGTTCAGCATCTGCACCCAGTGGAATTGAACCTTTTGCGAACTTCTGCGCGCGGGGCCAGTTTGTGGGAAAGAGACAAAGAAGAAGACGAACACTCTCGTGCTTGGAACTCACGCGCTGCAGCAGCAACCCACGGATTCGGGCGGCGGTTCATTATAAATAAACCCTTCTTCTATTCATCGTGTGGCTTGATTTCCTTCATGTAAAACTAATGCAGATTCCTATTTGCCAACATTGCACACGGCTTGAATGCCTCTCATAAGTCAAGTTTCTAGAACTTCTCCGATTCTTTTTAGTTGTCACCTTTACACACCGTCCCAGTATACAGTCAACAATCTCTGCTTGTTGAGTCACGCAGTCTAAAAAAGAAAGTTTTGCTTGCTCATTTGAAGCATTTATCCTCTTCAAATTAGGTCTATTAGCCTGGCAGTTCTTTACACTGGACCAGCTAAGCATGTTGGAAAACGTATATCACACAATTATTTTTCGAACGATGATTCTCTGAACGTTTACTTATAATAAAAAGAAATAAATATAGAGAAGCACAAAAAGTTTCTGAAACGTTGAAATGAATAGCGGTGTTCAGAGTGGCGACATTACAACTTGTTTACGAACCACACAGTATGGAGCATTACGAATAAATGCAGACTGCCTATGATTCTTTACCAACCAGATAAATATATTTACAGAGGCAGTTTTTGAAATACGGCAGACGATGCTTCGATCAAACCCGCGACCTGGAGCTCAGCGTCACTGCACCACAACGGTTCTGGATTGATCCTCGTACGCGTCTCGCACAAAGGTGGCTCATATTATCTATCGTGACCGCTAATTCAAGGGCATAAATTATCTTTCACATAGACATCACCTGCTCATGTAGAATGTGATCTCATCAAAACAGAATCATCGAAAGGAGCCTGATACATTATGTTCAGTGTGCTCGCAGCTTAACAAGCGATATGCAGGATGTTTTATGCGCAGGACGTTGGCCTAAAGGTCATACACCTTCGCCGATGAATGTTGCGCAAAATCCGTGCTCGTATAATGATTCAGCTTCTTTAACAAGAAAGTTATGCGCAATGCCTGCCGCGACCGCCGATGCAAATGCTGTAGCACACAGTGGAAGCGGAGACCGATAGTCACCGTGTGCAGACAAGCGCAAATCAATCGAACTAAGCATCTAGGGAACCACGGCCACACCGACGGCGAACTGTGCGTGACTGGAGCGCTAACCGATCCCTGAGCGAACCAGAGCTCCGCTTTGTGGCTTATACAAGAAGGAGCGGGTAAGCGAGCTCAAGTCAGGGCACCGGTTACGTTCACGCCGTCGCACTGCAAAGTGTGTGGGGATCTTTAAAGAGTCGGCCATGGGGATCATTTCTATCTGATAAGCGCTACCTGGCTCCAGCAAACTTCTGGAAGTCGATGTTCAATGGGGAGAGCTATTGCTCCCGTAGTATATCAAACTTGTGTAGTTTCATAACACGCGTGCCTAGCACGTGAGCACGGAGGCATTACACAATGTGCTGCTAAGCTACCACTTGATAATTACAAATATCACCAGCAAGACAGACAAGGAAAAAGTAATCGGATGAAGTTAGAAAAAAACAAAAATTAGTCCATTTTAGTATTCCTAAGCAGCCATGGAATAGCGCTGTGTTTCCAACTACAAGGCGTGAAATTAAACAATTGCTATTGCTCTTGTAGACAGCCACATACTAGTCTGTGTATCAAAATAATCTGTGGCCACACTACCCCTGTACGCTTCTCCTACAAACGTGAAATCTTGCGTAACAATTCGTACCGTCTTAATGAAGGGAAAGAAGTCGAAATTTAAGGCCTTCTTTTTCTTTGTTAGACGTAATATTTAATGAGAACTAACAAACAATCATGCCAAGGGAAGTATAGGGGGATGTTATGAGTAGTAATTGTAATGTAAATGTGAAGAAAGAAAAATAGACGAAAAGACAACTTGCCACTGGCAGGGACAAAACCTTCGCCCTTCCGAATACCCCGTCCGATGCTTTACCAAGTGAGCTACAGTGGCGGTCACCCCTCCTGTCCCCTTTATGAGGCTATATACATGTATTTAAACGTGGAAAGTGCCAGTCAGGGCCGCTAGTAGCCGTGACGGTGATTGTGGAACACCCTTTTTCTCTGCCTGTTGGCGTCACGTAGCACGTGATCTCATTACAAGCTGGCAGCTGATCAATAATCTCGTCGCATAATACCTGAACGCTTCAAGTCTCCCAGTAGGAGACTCCCGCTATGAATGAGGGCAAGAAGTGAAAATTTAAAGGCTTGTTTTTGTTTGTTAGACGCAATATTAATGAGAACTAACAGACAATGATGCCAAGGAAGGAAAGTATAGGGGATGTTATTCGTAGTAATTGTAATATAAATGTGAAGAAAGAAAAGCGGACGAAAAGATAACTTGCCGCTGATAACTTCTTTCCTTCATTCTGTTAGTTCTCATTATTACCATCTCAAAGTTACTGAAAGAAAGCTGGACAAATAGATGACGTGAAAGACAGAAAGGAAAGAAAAGAAAACACAGTGCTTGCTTCGCCCCTCCCTCTGCGCAGAGTAGAAAACTGGACGCGCTTCTGCATGGTACAGATTCGCTTCATGATTTTTTTCCCTCTCTCCCTCTTTAAAAGACGTGGCACCCTATAAGGCCCTCATCTGGTGGCTGCCGTTTCGAAGCAACGCGCCTCATTTATGGACGCCATCCGCCGCAGCTGATCGCCTCAATAACTACGATGCCATGGCAACAAATGCACCCGCGGGGCTTCCCACACCACTGCCCTCCTTGCTGCCACTTTAAACTCCTCTGCCTCCTTTGTCTAGACTTCCCCGCTATGCCTCTTTTCTCTTCCAGCTTTCATATTCGTGAGTGGCTGAGCATGAATCGGTGCCTCAGCTTTGCATTTTTATAACGCACGCCTGTTCCAGACACCTGATGCATTGGTGCAATATTTCCGGAAACACCGCTGCGAGAAAGCCTTTTTCGATGGTACAAAAATTGCTTCTCCGCAAAGCTTAAGACGCTGCTTTTTCTTGGGGAATCTTCAATAGCTCTATCTCCGAAGGCGATAGAAGGCAGAGGCAAGGAAAAAAAATATAAAGAGTACGAACTATCAAATATTAAAACATAGGAAAAATTAACTCAGGATCTTGCTGACCATTTCGAAATTTGCACATCGTTGAAAACAGTGAAATAATCTAAAAAGAAAATCTGGGTAGTCTTACGTAATGTTTTGCCACAGCTGCTGCAGGTTTTTGTTTTTCTTTCTTTTTTTTTCTAGATGGAACGGTGGTGAGTTTTCTGAGGTAGTGCTTTACTACTCGACTAGTAATACAAGGGCCCATACTAGAGAATATTTTAGGCAAGTAAAACATCAACGACTCTACGTGTTACCAAGAAAAAGTAGACATGAGGAACGCGTGTTTTATTGCGTAAACTCTCTCTGACAGGAACAAAAATGAAACACATGCTTGATCGGAGGTTCTCTCGTGGAAAAAAAAATCATAACTCTGTGGTAGTGTAGTGTGAGCAAAAAAAAAAAAGAACACTCGTTTTGTTCTTTCTATGCTTAATAGTTAACAGGACACGCATCGGAGCGAGCTCTTAGATCTTCCTTATTTTAATGTCTTTCATTTGCTCTAAGTATAGCCTAAAATCATAAAAAAGACTAGCTTAAGGCACACGTAGCGAAATTTTATATCAAAAAGATACCCGCTAGCCCTGCTTTAAATTTCATTAGGAGCTTTAATGGATAGAGGAGCGAGGTGAAACTCTTTCAAAAGGGACAGAAAAGCGAAGCTCTGTACGGGCGCTTTTTTTTTCCTTCATCTTTTTTCTTAGCAGTAGGTGCATTGCACCGGGTAGGGAGGTTTAAGATGTTCCGCGAAACCGTCTGAAAACGACACAATGATTCGCAACTGACAAAGTGGGATCACGTACCGTCCTCCACAAACTGTTACTCATGTTTCGCAATACCTTACGTCACACTGCGCGCGCGTGCTACCGCATACTGCAAGCTGCCTTCTCACTACTTCTCCACGAACGCCAGTTCGCCGCTATCTCTCCACCGTAAGAAATATGTACGAGGTCAAGTAGTAGCAGGAGGCATTTGCGAGAGAAAAGTTCAGGCAAAATGTGGGAGTCCGAGGTGAGTGGAAGGAGTGCTAGTGTAGCGCAGGCTGCATAATAAAAGCCGAGACTTTCATCCGAGGCGATAGTGCGGTCCAACGCCGTGTCGTAATGTGGCATACCACTGCCTGAAAGTATCTGCGTGAATGTGCGTTGCGCAAGTAAGCGAGCGTTTATTTTTCTACACCTCTCCGCATTTCCGTTCTTTCGCTACGCTGAAAGCATTAGACAATCTGGCTCAACTTCATTCTTTCGCGTAATCAGGCTGCTCTCAAGCCTGTCCTCGACAGAACACGCAAATATTTCTAATTGCTAGTGCATAATGATGAGCGAAGATTATGTACAGTGGGCTGTCATTATCGCAGCTTGAACTCTGCGCCTTTAGCCAGCCATTTCTCTCGCGAGGACAGCCTCATGACGGGATGTTGATAATCGTACAGACCGCATTCTTCTCGTTCTGGGCGCTAAGCGAAACTCGTGAACATTCATATTGGTCCTCGGCTAAGATGGAAAGCGTAGTGCTGGCGCAATACTGGCGCGTGGCGACGCAATTGCTTCACGGAAGAATGAACGGTGGCGCTTAATTTCACACCATTCGCATCCCAGCTCTGGTATCTGTGTGTTGGTTGTCTTCCGTTAGCTGCATAATTAAGCTTAGATCATACCAGACTGGTGACTGCAACATTCGCTTTCGCCTAACGAGTGCTTAGCCACACAGCCACGAAAGGCTTTAGAGACAAGCAATGTTGCAGAGAGTGTGTTTAGGATGGCACAAATATTTTCTGTGCATTACAACTGCGGCGCCGTTCGACAACGACCGCCTATGAAAAAAAAAATAAAAACATTCAGGCCGCTTTACACTAATGGTGCCAAGCCTGACGGAAGTGCGGAGCTGAGGGGCCTTCATTGTTTCTCTGCAGTTTTGTCTTTTTTTTATTCCTCTTTCCTCTTTTTTTTCTCTTTCCATTCTTTTTCTGTTTCTTTCTTTCTTGTTTTCTATTTATTTATTTATCTTTCTTGCTATTGTTATTTTTCTTCGCATTCCTTCCCTTTCTCTACTTTACTATTTTTCGCTTGCTTCCTATTTCCATCTTTTTTTCTCTCTCTTTCCTTTGTTCTCTCTGTTTCACTCTTTATTTTTCTTTCTACATTTGTTTATCTCTATTTCTCTTTTGCTCATGCTGTGTATCTCATGGTTTACTATTTCATGTGCTACTTTCTTGTACTTTTCAAATTTCGTTGAACTACCACTAAAAATAATACATGTGATATAGGGGCCCTGAATCGAAATCTCAGTTATTGTTTTCTTGCGTCAAATGAAAGGCCGAGCCCTCAATACCCTAGAAATTGCACTGTTAAGTGTGAATGCGCCCTCAAAAAATTAAGGTGAACATGTTTTTAAAACCTAGTTTCGGTCCCTTACTGTACACTCACGTCGCGACACGGTATGAGCTTGTGGTCGCGTGTCCGCGCAAGAAATAGCGCCATTTCCACGGCCGTTTCGTGACTACTTTAGCGACAAGTAAGAGGCCAAGTGAGAGGTTCTTCCTGCTTAGGCCAATTTTATATGTTTTGGTACCTGAAGTGATCATAACTGGCCATAATGGTGCCTGAAGTCCCTAGAAATGATACTGTAGCCTGGTTATACTATGATGATACAACGGCGGAGCATGGACCGACGCCATGTGTAATCTGTGCGAACACGAAAAGCGGTAATTACGGAGTATTAGAGTACACCACAACGTTGCCAAAGTCGTTGTGTTGCCTTTATTCTGTCTGTGATTATATTTATGTATTCCCGTACTGTATATGCATACAGATTTCCTGCTACTTGAAGTAAGACATATTTGAAAAGCGAGACGCAGCATATAATTTGTTGCTAGCGGTTCTCGAATAAGGCTTTATTGATCCTTTGTGTTACCTGCTAATAATAACGGAGCTGTTTAAGCGTTTCGTTCACATAGCAACACGCAACATCTAGTCCCGTAACTAAAATAGCGTAGCATCTAGTCACCTGACTATTATCGCCTAGCACTATGTAACAACTAGTGGCGTGACGAAAAATCACATAACAACTAGTCAGGTGACTAGAAATCGCGTAAAATCACCTAACAAGCAGTCACGCGACTAAAAATGGACGTAATACCCCGTAACGCCTAGTCACGGGACTATCACGTAACAACTTGTCACGTGACATGTTCCCGCCCAAAAACCACGTAACCGCTAGTTACGTGACTGAAATCCCAACATCCCGTAACAGCTAAGTCACGTGATACGTTCGAGTCAATACCACGAAACACGTGCGTAACACGTAGTGCGGGGAATAGGCGGAAGCCGGAGAACAATAGCCAAGCCTAGCCATACTTAGTACTACCAGCAAAAACTTCGCATCTATAGCAAAAGTTGGTATTACTGGCCAAAACTTTAAAGAAGCTAGTTCGAACACTGGCTCAGCTGTTGGTTCCAGCCTCGCGCCACTAGTGCAAACGGCATGCATTTTTCTTCAAAAATATGTTTTCATTTTTACGCAATAAGTATGCAAGACTGGCCTTACTATAGTTGCCTTTTGAAAACGCGGCAATTTCGGAAGGAAAAAAAACTGCGGTAAATTTCCCTAAGCGTAGCTATTATCATGCGCGAAGTCGTTTATAGGTAAGTATGTTGGCATAGCAGTACATGCGTATAAGTCATTACATTGAAATAAGAGCCGGTAGCCAAGGTGACGCTAATGTGAAACACCACCACCTAATAGTCCAACCAGCATTAGCGAAGACTAGCACTAGCACACAAGCCGTTAGTCATGCATCTAGCATTAGCGAGGACTACTTAACTTTAGATAAGGTTAACCAGCTAGTGGTAGCCAGTATTGCCTGCACCCGCCACAGTACACTTGTGGTTATGGTGCTCGACTGCTGACCCGAAGGTCGCGCGATTGAATCCCGGCCGCGGAGGCCGCATTTTTGATAGCGGAAAAAACGTCTGAGGCCCGTGTGCTTAGATTCAGGCCTCTGCAGGGAGTGGTCGCTCGTGTGCACGCGCTTATCTCATCATGGGGCCCGGTTTCTACGTCTTGTGCTTTCCCCGGAAGTTTGCCTTGAAGTTACAGAGAGCTTGAAGGTCACTTTGTTTGCTGCAGCTGGCCGTGTTTGTGAAAGGAGCGCGCTGCTAACACACCAAGAAGTAACAATTGTGACTGTTCTTAGTTCGTATTCGTCCTGTGTATACTTGTACGTTCGTTTCATGTGTCCTTCTTTGTCTTTGAGCCTAGCGCTTCAAGCGTCGAGATATGACAGTTGTTAGTTCGTGCTCGTCCGGTGTATGTTCTTTAAGTGCGTCCTTTCTGCTTCAGCAGCGCGCTGCAAGTTTCGAGCTGCTTGTCGTGCGTCACGTGAAATTACAATTTGTTGCAATAACATTCATTCCTTCGCCCTTGTGGCGCAACAATGCACAATAAACGCTCAACTACCCTTTGACAAGGCACGTCACTTTCGTGTTATA
The DNA here is from genome assembly GCA_030522465.1 of Rhipicephalus appendiculatus. Lineage (NCBI taxonomy): Eukaryota > Metazoa > Arthropoda > Arachnida > Ixodida > Ixodidae > Rhipicephalus > Rhipicephalus appendiculatus. The sequence goes on along the minus strand of JALIZH010032927.1, from coordinate 4,214,054 downwards.
CTGATTCCTATGACAAAAAGATCAGCCATGTTTTTTTTTATCTTGTCATAGTTCCGTTACGCTGAACTGCACAGCTAAGCTAAAGAAATGTACGCAACCTTTGAGTAATCCTCGTTACGGGAGAAGGAGGCTTGGTGTGGGTTAGAGTCGAGGGAAAGACTACCCGCATTCGCTTCCATACGGCCGGTCTCGTCGTTCGAGCCCAGATGAACGCTGCTGCTGTCAGCATTTCCGACTTCTATTTGTTGACGTCGCACGGTGACTGGGTTCCACGCAATTTTTGGGTTTGTCAGAATTTCTTTCTATATTGACTTGTCAGCATGCATGCGCGTTCTCAGGGGACTGTGTTGGAAAACTATCCCGCTCCTTCTACTTGAGTTACTCGGTTATTACGTGATATAAGAAAATAGGAGCCCTGCCTTGATCGGCTGCCTCTGCGCTGTACGTGATGCTATACCTCCACGATGCGGTGGGTGTCGAGTTCTGTCGACGTCAGCATTAGGGACAATCGTGGGAAGCGAGCAGAAAGCAAAAAGTAATGCACTGTGTAGGCGATGGCGTTTCCCGTACCGGTTGCCTATTCGGGGACTGCCTTTCCTTGTTGCTTTTTTTTTTTGCGTTTGCAATTGAGAAGCGGACGCAGATCATGTATTAGCAGACAGGGATGTATTATTAGAACTGGCTACAAATATGAGGTGTTTAAAATGAATAAAAAGCAAATGCACCATGACAGCATAACATGTAATGTGTAGTTACACAACTCTGTTAGATAAGACAGCAAGACACAAGTGTGAATAGAGTTTTATTTAAACTAATACACCATATTCATTTCAACTTTATTATCCCTAAAGAATTGAAGGGAGACCCAAACAAATGTGTAAGTTAGGAAGACATTTGTGTTCCCTGTCCAAGGCAAATGGCTAACGGTCACAAATCATAAATTGGGACATTAAAATTAAAAAAAAACTGCGTAGTATTCGTTTTTATACCGTATATGCACAGTAGTTAAAAGCAGTACAGATTTTGTACGATCGATGCAGTGTATGTGTATTGTCCCTGTCTGTAACTGTGTTCTTCTGATATGAACTCAGTTGGCTCATTAGGCGGGTGGATTACCGGTTTCTCGTCATACCAGCAAAAATGAGAAGTCTATGCAAGAAGAGAGCGACCTAGTTTCCTGGTGAGTCGTAATTCAAATCCCTTGGAGGTACATGTTTAGCCGCTGGGGAAAAACCTGTCCTTTGGTCCACACCGCAGTAGACTACCTGAGTTCAAAGCTATGGCCATTGTCTAAAGGATGTTGAACACGCCTACATACTTCGCAAATCCAAAAAGTGATACGGCTCCATTGTAATTTATCATACTTAAAACCACAGTGTGAGGTTTTAAATTCAAATGTGCAGTTCTGGATTTGCTTGTTTCGTTTGACAGGTAAGCTCGCCAAGCACGCTGTAATATGTACGTTCTTTAATATTAGATGATTATGAGGCTGCTTCCAATGCTGTACATAACAGCACAATGTAAAGGACTATAAACGCAAGTTGTTACGTGCAAAAAAAAAAGTGGTGTTCAAATGGAACCGATGTTACCACCTTAAAACCTAAATTAATGTATTATTCGTCTGCGCATTTATTTTATTTGAGGCGGTCTGAAGGGAAGTATTAACAAACTCTATTTCTATGCTGATGTGTTTGGGCAGCGAGGAACATACTATCGACTGTGCGTGTCACCGAAAAATGCTTTGATGAGAACAACTGATTTCGTCGCTAGCCCCCCAGAAACGTTACCGACTTCTCCCCTTCGTTCTCCCTCACTTACCTGTGGCTACCCCTAGTCAGGAGCCTGTTGCCTGTGCGCGAGTGACCAACGATCCGTGGGGTGGTTGTTAGGGGTGCTGTTGCCTTGCAAGCGTCAGCCATAGCATTCAGATGCACCTTCCCTTCCTTGCATGAAGTGATGACAAGCCGTTGTTCGGTACTACAGTTGATTAGTGCGAACGCTGCTAATAACTGCTTTCTCGTGTGAGTGAAATCTGCGGGTGGTTATCATAGAATTGCACCACGGATGACTACTAACCAGCAAATGTTAGTGAAAGAACAGGTGTCGGTCCACCTACAGTATACCTTAGTCTCGCCTATAGTAATGATAGTGTTGAAATTTACGCAAATATTTAAATTTATTTTGCTGGTTGCAAGCCTGACCTATGCTCCTTGCTGTTGAACCAAAAGGGAAAGCGCACCCTCTTTGCTCGGACTTTATATTGTCATTCCAAAAATAAGGACCCCATATGAGCCCACCTTAGGACTACAAGACTACGTTGCACGCTTGCTTGCCAGCTTCCTAACGCAAAAACGGGAAAATGTGGCAGTTAAAATTCATATTCCTTTATAGCGCCCCAAGGTTTGCGCATTCGCATTACTTATTGACCGTGACAGCTGCCACAGAAAATGATTGCTTGAGGTGACTGCATAAAAATATCGAAGAAGCATGCACCTCCCTGCCGGCTCAAAGGCGAGGGCTATGCGATGACTCGTCGTTCTTCCTCTACGGCGGCCACTTGGGATGGGAGAACGCGAGCGCAAAGCGATTACTCGAATCCTTCGCCACTGTTGATTAACTTTGGCGCGCGCTCCTTTACAGCAACGTCGACCGAACTCTGTAAGGTGGGCGCAGAATTCAATGGAAACTTGCAGGCACGTGCCCGCTGGCGACATGTGTCAAACGAATTCAAGATTTCGTTTTGTTTATTGCTTACTTGAACAGCCCGGCCTCTTCTATTCCTGAGCGGAGAAATGTCGCATCTCTAACGCAAAAAGGAGAAATCACCATGAAAATTGCCGGCGGCCTTATGTTTCGATTATGTCAACGTTCCGTCTCTATATTTTGTTCACCGTCAAAGTTTCTGTCGTCCTATCGAGAACAGAACACCTGTCCGGCCTTGACGTGCTAAAGAAATGTAGAGTCCTGCCACTTTGCCCTCTCTAAGCCAAACGCCAGCGTTAAAAATGTAAAGTGAAATATCCTTTTCTTAATTTGCAATAACTTTTTGCTTGATAATGCGGGTTTAATACGCTGGGTCTTCGTAATAGGTATGCGAGTGTCTGATAATATGGGAACAATGATTTTACAAGAGCATTGTGGCCTAAGCCTTTTATTCTCTCTAGCGACAGTGATGCCGCGGTGTATTCGAAAAGTTTAGAATTTGCCACCCGACAGATGACACTGTACGAGACTGGCGACCAAAGTATTACACTCGGAACACACATTGCGTTATCTAGGAATAAAAAGATAAATCAATTCAACGATCAGCAAATGAGGTAAGCCACCAGGGTCAGGTTTTACATGTTACCCGACTGTTTATAAATTCCTCCGATGCTTTGCTTGAAATCCGATTGATGGTAGCAGCATTTTCCTCACAGTAACGCGCACTAAAATAAAAAGGAATGTAGATGAACAGAAATTTGTGTCATAAAACTTGTCCTTCCGGTATACAAATTTATGAAATCTTTGTAACCGACCTGCTTTAAAACTTTCGACAAGTCGCGTTGCCTTTGTCAGGTACCTGACGAAGATAAGCCCGGACGCGCAAACATTGAGCACTTTTGTTTTTTTCTCTATCCATCAGGCAAATGATCAGAAAACTTTCACTCGGGGCGTTTTGTGATTCACCACTTTTTCTACATGTCACACATCTACCAACTTTTTTTTGTGAGTGGAAACCTAGTAATACGCGCACAAACGCCAGCTAGCGACTTCTTCGTATACATACGGCTATAGTTCTCGCCGGCCATTAACTTTCTTCCGTTAAGGAACCTATTCATGTCTTGCTTTTGTCCATGACCTCGCAGCTGTAGACGCCGTTACTTGCGAAAACACGAAGATGATGCTGTGGCCATTTTATTTTTTATTATCTTGTGAAAGAACCATACAGTGTTCTAGCACCTATGGCTTGCAGACGTAAGCTTGTGTTTTCTTTTTTTTTTGTCAGGAGTTCCGGCATGCTGTGCTAGATTGAAGCTGTAACAGCTGATGCGCTACTCCAACTTTGTTTTTGTTTCGCTATGCGAGTGAATGACCAGTTAAATCCGGTTAATTCGCATAAGGTCATTGCTCAAGAGAACCACGTAATTAGATAATTAAGGGGTAAAACCGATTATCCAACGTGGCTGCGCAATACGCTGAATGGAAAACTAATGTACTGAACAACTTTCTGTTTTTCTTTCTTTCCATCTTGATTTTTGTCTCTCTTTCTTTCTTTTTTCCTTCTTTCTTACATAAAGAAACGTCTGTTTCAATTTATCAAAGCAGGAGTTGCTGATTGAAAGTAATGATATGTTGCAACCGCACGCAACACACGGATACGTGTGGTATAAGTACGATAATCTTATACTGCGGCGTGGAGGTCGGAGCAAAATTAAATGTTGCGATCAATAAAATAAAATAACATGAAACAGTGAAGGAAGCTACCAGAAGCGAAAGTTTGGTCAGTTGGATTGCAGCACGCACAACGCAATCCCTGGGCCGCGGTAAGTGTAACCTCGTTCCCCTTTTTGCGCAACCTAATACGCACCACTAAACATGGCTGCAGTGAAAACGAGAGTTAGATTGCGGTGCTTCCACCTTTCGCAAGTCAAGCCGGAGAGCATATGTACTGCTAACTTTGGTGAGTAGTTGCCAACGTCCCGTGGAACTCCACGCCTAAAATAGTGCACTGAAACTGAACATTATTACCACCATCTATATTTGTTTTTGAATAGTTGGGCGATATTGCGGCGTACAAGCGACGTTATGGTTTTGTCCTTGTAATAGAATGGAGAGTTGGACTAGTTGAAATATTAACACGTTTGAGGCAGCGCTGAAGCACGAAGCGTAGAATCAGACAGCACAGGACGAGAGTGCATCCTGTGCTCTGTGGTTATATGTCTTTGTTTTCAGCGCTGATTCAGCCATTTCAACCATGTAAATCAGTCCTTGCAGTTTACTGGTATGATGCGCAGAAGTGGTGGGTTTAAGTGTTGCACTCCTTATGCTGCACGTTCGGCAGTGTCTCTCCCTCTTATCGAGTTTCGCTGAAACATAAATTCAAGGAAACTGCTCATCTGGAACATTTTTCTTCACAAACAGGAAAATAAAAATGTAGATGATTGAGAAACACGAAACGACTGCCAAAAGCTATATCGCGGTGTATTCTGATACCCGCAACAAATAAGGCAGATGCAGCCTAGCCGTGAAGGCTGCAAAACAATAATTTTCTGATCTACTTTCACCATTCATGACGCAATAGTAATGCTTATTAGTTATGATACACACCGTTTAGTACTTATACAGTGCCACCCGGGTGACATCACGCTTTGCTGTTTTCCATATTTACTTGTGTTACGTCCAAGAATGATACTTGTTATTATTCTTGTGGTTGTTGCGTATGCAGAAATGGCACGTACTACGCAGGACATTAACAATTAGGCCTATTCGCACACTGGGGAGGTGTTAGTTCAAATCAGGGAACAACGGCTATCAAAGTGAGCTTGTCCAACACCTGAATAATTCATAGACGTTTGCTCATCCTTTCACAAGGAGCGTGTGCGGGACATCTCTGCATCATATATATGAATGATGTGAGTTCCAGCTGTTCATTAAAAGATTTCTCTCTCTCTCTCTACATCTTCCCGTATTCCGTTAAGAACAGAAACCAGCAAATGCTTTCATGTGTTTAAAGCGCGTGCATTTAAATTTTGCAGTGCACTGAAACAGTAATCGACAGATATTTTCGGCGTTAGCAGATACTTTTCGCTAACCTCAGGAGTTGATAGACCTGTTTGTTCAATAGTGCTATGCGATTGGGTAACCTTTGGGCATTTTGTGGCGCTGAGTCTTGTCGGTTCCAGACAATAGCTCGCTTAGGTGCTCTGAAATTTCTCGATGGAATAGGTTTAATAAAGCCCCTACCCATGTCACGATGGACTACTGCATTTCCAATTTGTTTACTAGACTGTCGTACAAGCTGTTGTTCGACCGAACGGAACATGCAGTTTTTCTTTATTTTATTCAGTATTTTTACTCTGTGTGTGTGTGTGTGTGTGTGTCTCTCTCAGTCTCTCTCCCTTTTCCCTCCCTACATTTTGGGATCAATAGAAAGATAGAAAAATTATGGCTAAAGTTACCAGTGTGGTGTGCGATTCGCGATAGCGCTTTGAAGCATATCTGCCCCCCATAAAAACGTCGACTTTTAGAATCTCGCAAATCTTTCTAAAGGGTAGCAGGCAGGGGGTGAAAAAAGGTTTAACCAATGTCTGCTTGCGTCAACGTCGCTCACATCTGATTTCTGTTTTATTATGAAAAGACTTTGCATTTTTATGACCTTCCGTTCTGCTTCTGACAGCTGCTGACACATGCTTTGAATATCGTACGCGGACGCCAACGTGTGGAAAGTTGATAAAGAAAAATCCGACAATGAAAAGACGACTCAACGAGAAAAGAACATTGATAAGTTGGCCCCTGAGCTCAGCTGCTCTACATTCTGTGTCCAGCGTCCCTTGCCAGTCTCCGCGAAACGCGAAGGTCCCCGGCGTCGTCCACGTCCGAATCACGAAGAAATTTTTGATGCCTGAAAGACGTGAAGTGTTCAACAAGCTTATGCGATACAAAGATGGAATCGCGCTGAGCCATTGCGAGAAAAGTTTAAGTGCAGCTTCATAATGTATCGATAACAATAATAACATTTTTGAGGCTGCAGGTGCTTCAACAGAGGCGGAGACTGTTCAACAACAGGAAAAGCAAAACGCATTGATGCATATTCATAAATGTGGATGTGGCACCCAGCGCTTCTTTGAAAGCCACGTATTAACGAAAAGTTAGTGTTCTATCCCATGATAGTGTACTTGGTGTGTTTGCTCTCGGAGTTTACCGAGTAGGAGGTCTTCTGAGAAATACACTGCGAAAATATTTTCCGATAAGCAAGATCAAACCTGCTGCGTAAACATAGGTCCTCCGCGACCGACACCCATCGTGACAATGATAAAATTTCAGCAGAAAGGCATGGAAGCCCCCTGCATGATCTTTAATGAGACCATACACTATGGTAAAGGAACGGACGACAGGAACACATCTTCGAAAAACTTATCATCCGTCGCTTCTACCTGTGAAGCACTTTTTCTGGGCACTTTACTGCATTAAAATACTCGCCGCAGTATCCGTGCAAATCCAACAAATATTGCGGAGTAGGCATGCAAGAAAAGGCGTAACATGAATTGGACTTCTTTCTGAGTAAGCGATTTCTTGGTAGGTATCAATATCTGTGCAAAGTACCAGAAGATTGTGACATGCAAAGTGGCATTCAGTGGCAGGATTCATTTTCCGGCCTAATACCTGTGAGTGCGGTAGTTGCGCCTTTCGTAACGTCAGTAAGCAAGACTTTCCACTTCATGATTCATTATTGAGGTTCACTCTGCTTTCAAATATCAGTTTTTCGAGACTCGAATGATATTTCCAGTCTTTTGTGTTGTGGCTTCGTGCAGTACCGTTATAAGATTTTTTTCGGGGATGGAGGAAGAGCAGGAGGGGGAGGGGGCTTAACCATACTTCATGTATGTTCGTGCGTGTAGATATATTCATTTGAAATTAAAAATTACGGAAGGGGGGGTTTAACCACTGAACCCCCTTCCCCCCTGACGGCACTAGCGCCACCGCATATTTGTTTTATATTTTGTAAAACAATATACTACTAAATACCATAGTAGCTTCTTAGAAAACATCTTAGCAGTTTTGCAAGCCTTTCCGATAACTACAAATAAAAAGTCACAGTTTCGCCACCAGCGCGAAGCAATGAATGCGATAGCAAGAAATTAGTTTGTCACACGTAAAACGACAAGCAGCTCGATACTTGCAACGTGCCGCCGCAGCACAAAGAAGGAAGCTCGAAAAGGGCGCATAGGTAGGCCTATACACAGGACAAGCGCGAACTAAAACTGTCGCAGTTGTTACGTGTTTGTATTTGAGCAACGCGCTGCGAGTGTCCGCAATGCAGAAGCCGACGCTGTTGTTGTTGTTGCCTCTGACATGGCTCATACCCACTCAGGGGGGATTGGCCAAGGATTGATTATATGATTATATGACTTTTCTACGCGGTTTGATACTTCTTTTTCTTTTAAACTGCGGCAGGTGGAATGACCGCTCTGCGTCTCCTGCCACGCGGTGGCGTTTGACGCCAAGTGGCCCCGGTGTTCTTTTTTTTCCTTCTACATCATGAGTATAGTACAGAAGGGAGCCACTTTTTCGTGCCCATCTCAAAGGCAGTTTTCAATTAGAAAGAAACTGTAGAAGCGTTGCGTGATAGAAAACACGCTCAAGCTGTTCCGAGATCTGCGTACCGCGAGCGGCAAAGGTGCATATGAATAGCTCGCCGTTATATCGCTGTCACGAGCATGCCGTGTGGCTGTGTTCGCTAGCGCAGCAGGCTGTGGAGCGAGGGGTCGCTGGTTCGAATCCCCGGTCAGGTGGTTTGGAATTTTTTTCTGCTGATTTATTTTTCATGCCTTTTTTATTATACACATACATATACATATCCGGGACATGACGACGTCGACAGACGGCGACGGCGAAAATCAGCCGAGAGTGTCCATATAATTGCTATCGTAATAAAAAATATGCAATTATGCATAGCTAGAACAGATTACTACTTGACACTAGCGGGGTCGTATCCCTGCCGCGGCGGCCTAACTTTCGATGAAGACGAAAATGCTTGAGGCCCATCTACTTACATTTAGGTGCACGTTAAAGAACCCCAGGTGGTCAAAATTTCTGGGGCCCTCCACTGTATGGCGTCTCTCACAATCATATCGTGGTTGCGGGACGTTAAACCCAATCAATTATTATTATTGCTTGATACTAGCTTGGTTGGTTTGTGCGTCTTGTTATGAAAAACCTGCAAGGGCAATTACCGAAATAACCAGAGGGAAAATATCATCATTCTTGGGTAGCCCATAGCTAGGGCTCCGTGTTTCCGCAGTTCATTTTTCTTGATTTTTGGCGGGTCTTTTTCGGAGATGACTTCTTTTTTTGAGGAAATGCGGTGTTTATTAGAGTTTATTTCTCGTAAATCTCCTATACTCCGAAATGCAGCGTTTAAATTTTTATATGTTGTTGCAACGCGTTCTTATTTCTTTTATTTTCAATGAAGATGTTTTCCATTGTTGCTGATAATGCCGTTTCTCCATCATTTCATTTCATCTCAGTTCCTGTTCCATTCCACGCTGTTAATAAAGCTGTTGATTTGCACTGCTGTAAACTCGCCAAAATGTACTTTTTTTTTGGGGGGGGGGGGGGAGAGGGGGGGGCAGCAGCTAGTCAAGCTGCTTCTCAGCTTTTTCTCCCAACTTTTCTCATCTTCTCGGCGAAAAATAAAAGGATTTATTATTATTTTTATTAATCTCAACATTCCGAAATCTTACATGAAATGATATCTGTAGATGAAAACATGCGAACACACTAAGTGTATTATAGATGTCTGGAAGGTTTCAACGCACAAACAGATATACATAAAAGCACAAACGGAGAGAGAGCGAATTTATTAGAAGACTTGAATACAAAACACATACCTTTGTTCATATAAAACCTTAAAGCTTGTTGTAATAGACGCAAGCATACATTACGAGGTTGCTGCCGCTGATGGAAGCTGCGCTCCTTTCGATTGATGATTCTCAGCCTTTAAAATGCCCTTTCAACTTTGAAAATGTTTTTTAAATTGAAGTTTATCGGATACATTCGAATTGGGAATAATTTTACCGGCGGGTGTTTATCGGATTTTTTGGAATTTATCCGAAAACACGGAGCCCTAAACAAAGCTAAAGTGATGACCGCAGTTAATGTAAAAGGTGTTGTATTGCGTACGACAACTTTATTGCGTTCAAATGTATTCATCAGCAAATTAGATAAGGCAATGCGTACACTCTTTCGCCGTGCGTTGAAATAAACCTGACTTACTAAATCTTGCAAATCCCAAACCTATAATTTTTACTCTAAGGATAATTATTACCAACAATTTCTATTGGCGATATCTGCAGCGAGATAATATTTATGTCAGTACACACCAGTGTGACAAATTCATCAATTTATTCTGGTACATTCGCAGTAAATCAGATAGTACTGCCATATAAAAGTTGTGTGACGAATTGCTACATTACTTTTGACTAAACTTGCCGACATTAGCCCTACATGTCATTTTTGCGCTCCCGGAAGGAACAATATATGAGGATACTCAGCTTACACGAAGTTTATTGTCGAGCTTAGGTAACTAAATGTCGATGACTTCACGTATTCTCATAGTTTCAATAAAGAAAACGAGAAATCCTTGAAAACACAAAGTTCTCTACCATGCACCCCCCATCGCCACTGCCCCGTCACCGCTACCACCACCACCACTACCAAATTTGCCACAGCCACTAAATTTTTGATTTGCTGCTCAAATTAACCTGCAATAGTGTTCCAATGATTAGGATACCAGGTATTGGGATCGAATCCCAGCTGCGGCGGCCTCACTTCAACAGAGGCGAAATGCTAGAGGTCCGCGTGCTTAAACTTATGCGCATGTGAAAGATCACCAAACAGTCCAAAGTTTCCGAAGCCTTCCACTACAGTGTCCCTGATAATCATATCCTGGTTTTGGGACGTAAAACTCCCAACAGCTAGTTAGCACGCATTGTATGCAAACATTTTGCACATACACTAAATAACTGTGACTTCTTTGCATTTCTCGCGTCTTGATGTAGCAGCCCTTCCATTTTTTTCTTGTGAAATAAAGATGCACAAAGCGCGAAAAAAAAATCTAAAACCGCTTTGCACTAATGGTGCGAAGCCTGAAGGAGGTGCGTGCCTCCGCGACCTTCGTTGTGTCGCTTTATTTTTCTTTTTCTCTTTCTTCCCTTTTCTCTCGTCTATTTTTTATATATCTTCTTCGTCTCTGTTTATTTTCATTTCTTTGTATCTCTCAAGATATATATTTTTTCTCTTTCGCGCTCTTGCTCTGGTTTTGTCTGCATCGCCGCCACACTAACCGAAGAGCAGTGGGAGGCCAAGTTGTCGGACCCAAGCCTGACGAATCAGCGAAGCTTGGGTCAACGGGCGCGGGAGATGGCGAAGGCCCGCGGCTACCTGGATGGAATAAGGAGGCCGCCCACCTTGGGTGCACAGTGCGCTTGCTCGCAATATAAGTTTATTCTCTCTCTCTCTCGCTCTTGCTCTCTATTTCTCGCTTACTCTTTCTTTCTATCTTTTTCTCTTTGTCTTTCTATCTCTCTGTACTTGTTTTCGCCCTTATCAGATCTATTGCATCCGACGCCCGACAAAGTGGCGCTCATGTTCTAGGAGCGAAGCAAAATATGAAGAAGATGACGAAGAAGAAGAAGAGGAACGAGGATAGCACGTGCCGGTTCATTATGATAATAATTATCTCTAAACGCGAAACGGCCTCGCAAAAAGCTTAAGAGGTCCGCTGTAAAAACAAGCTAACAAAATTCTTTTGGCGCACAGACTTGCAAAGCAGACACTTCACATATCTTTC